>CAHIKZ030003987.1:752500-1282500 GCA_903632075.3 Acanthosepion pharaonis
AAAAAAATGGATGTCTTTCTCAAGGAAAATTGGAAATAATAATAATCATGAGCCACAACTGGAATTTCAACTTGGCTTGACAATTCCATTTCATTTATTTTAAGATAAAGTCTATATCAAGTAGGTCAGTAATTACAAGATTAAGCAAGCATTGACTAATGCTGTTATATCTAGTTTGGTGCTCCTAATATATATCTTCATTTCTCAGATGTGTAAATAATTTATCATTGGGACTATGGTATGTACAACAAAGAAAACATGAGTCCAATTTTAAATTAGGGATGATTTGTTATTACTTTACCAACAAGAGAATTTGGTTTCCAGATACATCTAATTTAGAGTCAGATAAATGCCTATATTGTTAGCCTCTGAAATAAAGCAGCAAGTGAAAACATTGTAAGTTGTTTGAAAGGAAAGCTAAAAATCACAATTCAATGGGTCAGATGCAAGCACTTTTGTTTTCTTGAATGATTGATGCCTATTTGTCTTTAAGTCGGGGGTGGTAGTGAAATTAACAAGTAAGAGGATAAGAGTAGAGAAGAAGGACAGGAAAAACATAGACTACAAGTAAAAAGTAAAATTTGTTGAGTAGTTTGTTAACTATTATGTTGTGCATGCACCATAATGGATTACAGCTCAGAAAGAGAAATCGGAAAGCTGGTTAAATTCCAGCTGATAGCTCTAGGAAAAGTAGGATTCCATTTCTTCTCCTCACAGCTATGGCTTTTACAGCCTTGGTTGGCAACCATTCTTGAGATGGTGATGATAAAAATCACTCATCTCAAAGCAAACCTGAGCCACCTATGGGGATGAATTGACGCATGAAAACATACAGAGACTGAAATTCTTCAGTTGTTCGAGTTTCACATTTTGGCAAAGAAAGTGTTTACTTTCATTTTGTTAGCTTTTAGGCTGTTATTTCAAGACCTCTTTAATTACTTCTGTGATAAATTAAAGTTGAGATTCCAAGCATTTATTATTACTCTCATCTACTATGATAAAATAGCATAGCAAATTGTGTTGTTTATAGCTGTCACTTGTTTATGATTATAAACTCAATATGCCCTAATGGAAATAAACCTTAATGCAGAACTACATTATGATAGGAAGGCATGCTGTATATCAAGCTCAAAATCTCTTTTCCAAATTCTTCAATTCCAGATGGTAAAGAAGATTGGTGAGGAAAATAAATCAGGAAAATTTTGGCCCATGTCATTTATTTTTCCCTTCAGACATTACTGATGAATTGTCTGGAGGTAACTATCATTAAAGCAATTTCTCTAGCTCTTTGGATGATTAATACATTTAATCACTTTACACTCCAAAAAAGTATATATAATTAACATTTATACCATAGAATCTATTTAATTATACTATCTGAAATCTGCTATATTTTATAGGGGAAGAGTGCTTGATAACTGAAATAGAGCATGTGTGTATATGTCTTGTGATCATCATACTTGACATGTCAAAAGTCCTGTAGCTCAGCAAAGAGCAACAATTCCACAAATGGCCAGAAAACATCTGGGTGTCATGTTGTGCCATGCTATCTTGAAAGTTGTCTCCAGCTACCCAGTATTTCTCAGTGCAGAATCTTGTAGGCAAATAGACCTCTTTACAATGTTCCATAAATTCTCAAAGGGTCTTATGCCAGGTGGACATAGTAGTCATATCATTCATCAAATGTCTCCAGAATGCTTCTTAAACTGATTCTGGGCAACTTGAGCCTGATGCCAGTGAATAAATCTGCCAGAATAGAACATGGTGCATGAAAAACTATATGGGTACAAACAGTCATAAAGCAGTTCAATATAGTAGTTACCAGTCAATGATATGATTAGGTGGTCCATCACAAGCAACCCACACCATTATAAAACCATCACCCGTTTGCTCAGTGCTTTGTTGACAACTGGGGTCCAAAGCATCATGGGGTCTCCACCATACCTAAACCTCCCATCAACCCAAAATAACTGGACAGCTCATCAGACAGTACCACATGTTGCTAGTCCTCCAATTTCCATTGACACAAGTCCAGGTCACAGAATGTGTTCAGTGTTGTGGCATTAACAGAGCTGGGGGAAGAGTGGGTATTCTACTCCTATATCCCACAGAAGTTAAAAGACACTGAACTGACCTAAACACCACCTCATGCAGCCCACAGCGGACAGTAATATCTTCCATCAGTTATTCCTGGGACACATGATACTGGATATCTAGAGATGTTAAATGTTCTCACAATTTCAGAAATGGAATGTTGTATCTGTTTGGCACTTATTAACATGCCTTGATTGAAATTCATGTAGCCACATCTAATCGGCAATTAGAAAATCACTACTGTGTACTTTGACATGATGTAATGCTTAGCAAGCTTGTCTCCCTAAATCAATTACTGAATAGTGAGTTTGATCCTCACTGGGTGCTCCTTACTTTCGGCCTTGTGCCACAAGTAAGCCACACTTACTAAATCACCATAACCATTTTAACAGTAACACTCTACCATGGGTGACTCACGAGCTTTATATTTAGTGAGCTTTAGTATATGATAAAAAAAATAAATAAAAGGTGCTGTCCTATGGTATTGGCATGCTAAGGTATATACAGATATCCAGAATAGAGTAGTTGTGTTATATATAAGTAAATAAATAAAAGGTGTACCTCAGTAACAGAAATTCTTTCAAACATGTTTGGTTTGTTTGAATAATATTGACAAGTTCTGTCTATCCAATATTTTTATTAACTTTTTCAAATTTCTGAATTAGCTGTTTCATATAATCTGTAAATTTACCAAAGTTCATATTTATTTGTATTTTATTTATAATAATACTTTTGAATGTTGCCACATTCGTTTCCAAGGATTGTGTTTTGTGTATGGAAATTTGAAAAAGTAAATTAAAAAAATTGGATAGACAGAATTTATCAATATTATTCAATCAAGTGTGTGTGCATGCACACATTATATATATATATATATATATATATATATATATATATATATATATATACACACACATATATATATATATATATAAAAGTAAAAGCTTCATCATTATCACTTAGTTGATTGATGTTACCTTTAGCATCCAAACTCCAGTTTCATAGATGTATCTTCCAAGAATTACTCTGGCCACTCTTCAAGAGGCATCAGCAATTGACTGCTTATATTTCTCAATTTTTCTTTTTTATATGCACTTTTCATTGGTGCAAGTTTTATTGTCTTAATTTTTCTTCATAGTGTGGGTCTGCATGTACATGTAGAATGTGGTGATTATTTGTCCTTTTCATCAGTTTTTTTCACTTTACATTCATGCCTTAACCTTTTCTCTCTTTTCTTTCAATTATTACCATTTGACTGCCAGTTTTCTAGACAGGCTGTCATTGTTAATTTTAGAGCATTCTAGTCTTTTCTTGAGTTAGGAAAATTGTATTTCATTTTTTTTTTTTTTTTACATAAATAATTTTAATGCTTAAATAATAATGTAAATATTTATATATTTACATATGTGTGCATATATAACAAATGTGCAACTTGATACCATAAAGAAAGGGGGAAAAAATAATCCTAAAAACACATATTAGGTGTAATAAAGTTAATTCTATCAAAATCAAGCATAAATCATCTCATATATAGCAATTTTAATGCCAAGAAAAAGCATCCATGCATTATATAAGGGCTTAAATATCTAAGATAACTTGTTGATAAGTTTAATTTTATGTAATAAAATAAGGCATACATAACCTATTAGTGCAATTTTTATGGTAACAATGATCTCGATGCCATTATAGAACAATTCAAATAGCTACAGTAACTGTAAATAAGTTAATTGTGTATTTGGGCAGTAATTCCACTTTTATACAAGTTTCATTAAAAACAACTGACAAGGCACTGCAGTTAATTTAAAGTTTTTTTTGTGTTCTTATAATTTTCTTTTGTGGATGTAAATTATAAAGAAATTGTCCAAATGTTTTGTATGTCTGAGCACTTTCAGTTATACTTTTAGCCATTGAACTCATTGTCAACAATAACTCACCCACAATATTCAAATTACAGAGAACCAATATTCTTTTAAACGTACCTTTGTTTAATGAAATTTGGGAATCCATAGAAAATAAAACAATTCACTTACCTGAAAGTAAAAGAAAGATTTATATTAAAAAAAAAAATAAAATCACAAAGACAGATATATAAAAATATTTTAATTATGAACCTTTATTCCAAAGCTCATGTATGCAAGCAAGAACTATATATATATATATATATATATATATATATATATATATATGCAGCTTAACATGTTTCATTGCATAATATAGACATATAGTGTCTATTTATTTTTATACTGATCCTTTCCAGTTTTCTAATCAGTTTCTTGATGTTAAGATGAAATTCATCAAGGAAGCGGCACCATTGTTTTCTTTAACCCAAGTACTTTCAACCTTTTCTAAGATCATCTTCAGTGGTAAATTACAAAGACAAACTTATTGTAACCGTGATAAAATGTGTGTGTGTGTATATATATATATATATATATATATATATATATATATATATTAGAGAGAAAGAAATAGCTAATGAACTCTCCAGCAATTCTACTATACAACTACATTAACTTTGAATTTTATCTATTTTTTTTCTGTCTTAATTACTTAAGTCTTTCAGAAGCTTAGAACCAAAACAAGATCTGGACAGTTCCTTCATATCTTTTACACCATGATCTAGAAAGTTATCCACTAACAAGATAAAATTATTAAAAATATAATGAACACTATCTGCCTGTTGTCTTTAAAAAAAATCCTCTCTGGATGAACATTTGTTGCCTTGATAATCTTAATTTAATATAATATAAAAATGAAAAAAATTTATTCACTGATGAATGTCTCTACTCTGACACATTTGCAAGTGAATAAATTTATTTTTTTTAATAATGCTCTATCTCTTGGAATTAGGTACCACAATTATAAAAAGATTGTTTGTCTTAAAAATGTTATCTTTCAAAACTACCCTGGTTGACTGATTTTTATAAAATTTATTTTTATCATAAAGGTCCAGTGTATTTCTGAGTGACCACGACTAACAGTTTCTTGCACACTGTGCACAAAGTCTTCAGGCAATCTCTCATATATATATATATATATATATATATATATATATACATACACACATACTGAGAAGGCATGATGGAGTAGTGGATAGCAGCTCGGATTGAGGAATTGGAGAGCCAAGTTTGAATTCCAGTTGAATCCATTACATTCACTTAGATGCTAAAGGAAAGGTATTAATCCCCTTCTCCCTCCAGCTATGGGTAAATAGCAGGACAGACTTGGATGGCAACTGGTCTAGGAGAAGAACAACTCTGAATACAAAACCTGTGGAGTATTATTTGGGGACCTTGTGGCACATGGTGCACCAGGTCTCTGTATTCGGCCCTTCAAAAAGCGTGGTTGGTTCTGCACAAAGCCTTCACCACTATAATCAAATCAAGCTACTTGACCCTCATACATTGAATATGTTGGGAGAATCCACCACATGTGTGTGTGTGTGTGTGTGTGTGGTTTCTGAAACTCAAACATCACATGATTGTATACAGAAACATGCAAGTTTCCAACATAAGTAACATAGGTTGTAAAAGTGAAGCTGGCCTTAGGTATCACTTATGGGCCCATACCAGAGTGTTAGCTCAGGTAAAAATGATGGAAATAATAACATACTGAATGAAAAACACACACAAAAAAAAATCTACCAAGTGAAAAGATGATCTTCTGCAAAAAAGTGACAATCATCAATATGGTGGTTTCTCCTAAGGAAGATGCAGGTTTGAACCCTGCTGGGAAATATTTTCTTTAAGTTTTCTTAAATGAGCAGGCAGATAGGCATCATACACAGAGTTCCAAAAACGGGGCAACTATTCAAATGCTCACACATGCAACAGGGTTTTGGATAATTGTCAGTCCAACCCACTTCCTGTAATCTGACCACATGACCAAACAGATTTTTTGGAGGAAGGGTTGCTTGAGCTGAGAACTCTTTAGCACTCATGTATACATATATATATGGGATACTTTGTTAAAAAAGGAAAAAAAAAAAAAAAAACTCAACAAATATTCAAAATGAGATGGCTATTACTTACAGCTGACAAAGTTGTAAGAAATTTGTGAAACACACACACACACACAGAGAGTGCCCCAAAAATGACAAACATCTGACTTCTCCCAGTCTTTGGATACAGTGTAGTTATGATATTCAAAGCAAGCCTCTTTATGCCTTTTGGGACATCCTGTAATGTTTATATTCAATATTTGCCTAAACATCCATTTGTTTATTCAACCCAGAAACAAAACAGAAACGTGTTTTTCCAAGCTAAAAATTACACATCCATTTTTCAAGTTTATAGCATTTGGAAAGATCCATAGATCCTGTAAAAAAAAATTTCATTAGTAACATAATATTAGTATTTAGATAAACACAAATAATGACCACTGTTCCTTTAATAATAAAAAAAAAAACAAACAAAAAGAAACAGCTTCAATGTGACCAAAAGAAAAGCATTTTTGACATTGTCTTTCAAAAATATCTAATAATGTATCTGATTAAATTTTACAACTATCCAAATGTTTAATAAATGTCAAAATTTCTGGCAGGCATCAATAAATCTAGTAGTCAGTCTACAAGAATCTTTGAGATCCAGTTTTGGATCTATCTGTAATAAAAATAAAATACTCCTAAAGAAAGTACACTAGGTGAAATATTGTAATAAAAAAAAAAAAAGAGTAAAAATAAGAATACTAAAAATCAAAATAACACAAACTCATCTGATTATTACTAAGCATAATTTCAAATTTATCTGTGAATTTTTTTTTTTGTAATCATCAATAATTGTGTATTTTTTAATACAGCTGTGTTGCTTACAGAAATTACAGGTGTTTGTGAATTTTAGAAATGAAAGGAATTTGCATAAAATATATTCCGATTGATTCAATATAAAGAACTGAATTAATGTGTATGACATATAAAACAAAAAACAAAATGAAAGAAAAGATGACATTTGTTTCATTAAAATTTTTAGAACTAATGATCATTGCAACTTGTCCCAATTTCTTTGCTGTATAGTTTGAAACTTTGGTGATCAGCCTCCTATCTAAAATAGGAATGTATTCTACTCAGTGATTTTAAGTATTCATGAAAAATATGACATACAGTGGAGAAAGGTATTCAGGTTTCTTTAAAAAAAATTTTTTTTTAAAAATGAATAAAATCTGAGAATTTTTAATGTCATCTCACTTCAAAATGAAGGTGATCATGGCTCTCCATAGATTCTATCTCTTCACTAACTGTGAATAGCCATGACCTCTTGGGAGAGGTTTCCCATTGCCTTCTCTACTGTTTTCAAGTAAGAATAGTCTTTCTCTTAAAATGGCTGCAACCTAAGGCTAGAGAACTCAGTCTACTCTGCAATTTAGCCCATACCTGGAGGGGGAAGAGACTGATTCTAGTCATTCCAAAAGAACATTAGCATGAGAGGGAATGCAAAAAATACACAAGAATTTGAACTCAACTTGCCAATTCCACTTTATCTAACCAGATGTCTTTATTTGAGATTAGTAAAAATAAATCAGGTTTTACTGTTTTAACAAGATACCCTAACAGAAATACAACATGAATGGAGCAAAGGGGACACTGCGAATAAAGGACCTCTCATTTTTATTTTTATTTTTTTTTGGGGGGGGGCATCTGTTAAAAGACAGCAATTGAACAGCTAAATGATATTTGACATAAAAGCATACACAAAGTAGAAGTGTTTCATTGTATTCCTCTATCTGGAAAAAAAATTGCATCCATTGACATCCTTCAACACTTGTCAAATGTTTATGGATATCAAATAGCGGATGTGAGTAAATAAGTAATGCATTTCAGCAGTGATAAGCCATATTCTGGATATCCCTGTAGTGTTTTCAATCTACGAGTTCTTGTTCATTGCTGGTGCAAATACAGGACCAGTGGAGGTGAGTAAAGCAGTGTTTTGTAGCTGAAACTGTTCTATCCAATGATGTTATTGTACTCCTTGTATCTGTTATAGTTTCTGCAGAAATAAATAGGTGGCACTTTTGAAATATTCCTCATAAATACATTTCTTTGTTGTAAACCCAACAAAGAATAAAACTTCCTTTATTTCTAAACATCTTTTAAGAAATATCAATGTGTGATTAACTGCTTAACCCTTTGAACCCTGACCTCCTGATGAGTACAGTATATACACTTTCCACTTGGTTTCAAAGGATTAAAACACATTCCTGTGGATACCATTAGAGACAAGATTTTGAAACTTCAGTATTGTACATTTTATTATAAAATGATTATTATAAGAAGGTAAATTGTTATTGATTTGGTTTTTACAGTTTATCAACCCTTTGTATGTTATTTAAAGCCAAAACATATTATGGATTGTAAGAATTTTTTTTTTTTTTTTTTTTTTTTTTTTGAGTGTGAGTATTGCAATAACATTGATTTTTTTAGATAGGAGAGGAGTTGGATTCATACCTTTCCCAAAGGTATTTGCGCATAAGTAAATGTAAAGATCCTGAATGGAATTCAAACTCAACTCTCTAATTTCTCATTCCAAGCTGCTATCTATTACACTGCATGAACATCCTAGTACGTGCACATCTGGTAAATTGTGAATAATATTAAAATATATAATTGATTACCATTATGAAATATAAAAGAACAAGAAAAGAGACAATCAATAGAATAAATGTGGCTAAAGAAAGACAACAATGATATAAAAAGGAAATGGCACAACTCATTATTTCCTTTAGTTAACTGATGTCAGGGAATCACTTGACCTGTTAATTGGGTTCAAGAATACACTGCCCATGCAGAAAAGTAACCCCGCCTTCCAAAAATATTTCTGACTCTCATACAAACTGAGTGCATGTCTGCTTTTTTGACATTCATGCAAAACGGGTGCATGACTACATGTGAAGCAAGAACAATCTACCCCCCATAAATTAAATACAGGGTTCTGTTTAAAATTTCCTGAAGCTTACCTGTGTAATATGATTATCTCTCTTTGGTGGATGTAAGTCACATGGGTCATGTGTTGGCCACTTAGTGACATTACTTCATACAGTGGTAAGAGTGACCAGTCATTCAGCTTGTTTATAGGAACCAAACTGAGTGGTTTTTAATCTGTGCCAAGGGGCTCAGGATGATGCTAAATCTGCCTCCCCAACAGTTTACAAGCACATGTCACCATTTACCTTTGGGAATATATCTTCTCCAAATATAAAAAGAAGCTCCAGCTCGCCAATTTCCCCAATTTTGGAAATTCCAAGACTTGCCATTTCCCCCGTTGTCAAATATGTCTGCATCTGGGACATAGATGAATCCAGCCCACTGGAATTTGGAGTCTTAAATGTGAAACACAGAAGAATCTCCATATTACATGTAAGACTATCTTTTCATTCTCCTTACACTCTGCTTGCTGTGTAGATATGTTATATTGTTCTGTCCATAGGACATGTGTAGATAGGTACATATAGTTTTGTGTATGTCTTAGTAGTATAAAACTCTCTCTGAGAACAAAGCATGTTTGCCATTCAGTTTCCATTCAGCTCTTCCATTCCATTCTTGAAGTACAGTGTTATAATGGATATAATATGACTACAATGGGGGTGAAACTTAAATGGGAGAATAAATCTCTTTCATTGCTCTCTCCCATTATACTTGGATCAATAGATACCTGAAGGTGGTTGTAGGGAACAGTGACTGAAACATAACAAAAACAGCAATATTAGTCTAACTGTAAATAATGTAAATAAGAAACCTCAGTCAAAATTCAAATCCAGTACACTGTCCTGGTTTGAATTATCCAACTCTTAACCCCCAGGTGGTTACTAAATTTTCACTACTTTAAATCAAACAGCCAAGTTTATTATATCAGTGCTGAAAGCATTGTAACAAAACTCTTAATTAGTGATGGACAGAAAAAAAAGCTAAGTCATTAACCACAACCCTAATTATTAGCAAGTGTAATTTACTGAAAGCAAGAGAAAACAAATTATCCTCCCAAAGTCTGTAATATCCTCTTTTACAATCATTACAGAAAGCAAGGAAACAACAAATCTTAGTCCCATAAGAGTTAGTGTGCCATAAAAACATATAATCACAAAAGTTACCTCAGTAATTTACAAGTTAAACAATGGCAAATTAAAACTTTGATAACTATGCTCTGTACAAATGTAAGCAGTTTGCACTTATATTTGTAAAGACCAAGGTGTGAAATAAAGGCCAAGCAGTGGATGTTTCAATATAACTGAGAAATTTTTCATTGAACACCACCAAAGTTAACAAATTCTTCTTGCTCCAAAGTTCTATAAAATAAAATTTCTGAATTTAACATACAAAACAGGGAGATCCATTATGGTCATCATGCTTCAGTCATCAAACATGCACAAATATCAAAACTAAAAAAAAAAGGGTTGATCAGATAAGTGGCTAAATCAAAATTCTTCTATATCCCTTCAGGACGTTAGCAATCATGGTTCTTCACAATTTCCTGTCCTTTGTAGCTCTTAGTAAATTTTGTGTTTTTGCTATCTCTCCTAATCTCTCTTCTGTCAACCATTTACACAAGCTCATTCTTCTTTTCTTCTATGTGCTGTGTCCCTTCATGACATGGACGATCATGGCTCTCCACAATTTCCTGTCTTTTGTAGATCTTAGTAAATTTTGTCTTTTTGCTATCTCTTCTAAACCCTGCACTGTCATCAGTATGTAATTTATGTGCTCTTTTCCTATATCTCATACTTTATTCATTAAGTGCCCAAAAAATTTCAATTCTCTCATTTCTGATGTTAATGTCCTTTTTGTTTCCATTTTATTTAAAACATTGTTGCTCACATGTTCAGTCCATAGCATTCTTAGCACCCTTCTGTAGAACTACATTTCTTTTGCTTCAAGTTTCTTCTTAATCTGTGAGGAGATTGTTCAGCATTCACTGCCATGTAGGAGGACTAACATTGCATAACAATTCAGCACTATTTCTTCTAACAAAATTTTCCTGTTTCTTATATTGCTTAGCTTTTGGAAGGCATCTTTCACTATCCCAATGTGCCTTTGGATTTTGATGTTATACTTTCTATCTTCTGTTAAAACACTTCCTAGATATTCAAATTATTACAGATTGATTTTGGTATCTCCAATTTGTAACTTGAATATTGGGCTGACCCTTTTGTTAACAACCATAAATTCTCTCTTTTTGCAATTGATGTTTAGTCCCTTTTTTTTATCGCTTTCCTTCACTACCTTCTATAGTTCTTGTAGTTTCCTTTCTGTCTGCTATCAACACTATGTTACCTGCATTATTAAAATCAATGGCCATAAACTTAATGTGTGTAAGACAAGGATGTGTTATCTCACCTGACTTATACAGTGAGGCAATTGAGAGATTATGGCTGCTGGTAATGAATCCTTGTAGGACTTCTAATTCTGTCAGAATCACCTCACTGTATAAGTCAGGTGAGATAACACATTCTTGTCTTACACCCATTATTACTTCACATAATTCTTGCATAAAATTTATTAATTAAATAAGGTGGGCAATAAAAACACTAACATTATAACAGTTTAAAAAAAACATTACTTGATGAAGATCCCTAGTAAATACAATTATCTAATCAGCTCTCACAAATCTCTCACAAGTTATTTCTTTCAAGAAAAAGTGCTTGCAATGAAAATCAATACTTAAGCCTGATCTCTATTTGGATTCAGATTCAACTTGTTGGCACCACAGGTAAAATTATTGAAATGTCTAAAGTAATGTACATTACAAACAATGTAAAGCTAAATTAATCGAGTAAATTAAAAATAAAACTGAAACAAATTTTATTTTTATATTTCAAAGAGAAATGATGATTAGCAATTATCCCCCCCCCAAAAAAAACACTATAGTGATTGCAATTTTGTTTATATTGCATATTGACTAACCTTTAGCACTCCGCAATGTTCATAAGCATTTCATCCATTTGATATAAGTGTCCAGACAACTGCAGCAGTGTCATCTTTGATTTTCAGTAAGTCATTTTCTTGTTGCCATAGTAGGATATGACAACACTAGCACAAAATTCAACCACACTATTGCTTGATGATCAAAGTTGCATGCAGTGGCTGTACAAACATTCTGCGTGACAAATGAAATCATCTCAATACAGAATGCTAAAGGTTAAATGTCTAACAGTGTCAAAGACTATGGCAATGAATGCTAGACAGATGAAGAAGAGCTGGAACAGTGGTTCTACAGAAGAGCTGGAAAAGTGGTTCTACAGAAGGCTGCTGAGAATACCATAGAGTAAACATGTGAGCAATGAAGTTTTAGAGAAAATGGAAACAAAAAAGACACATAGTTAACACTAGAAAAAAAAGATAATGTAACAATTATCAGCACAGATAGTAGAATCATAAGCAGAGTTCAAATTATGGTCTAGTTTGTTGCATTCATTTTCACACTAATGCTCTTCAGAAAGACATGACTTCTTCCTCTAGATATGGGTTAAATAGTGAAACTGTTCCATTATCTTTTCCAACATGCTACTCATAGATATTAAGAAGAAAAGGTATCTGTGAAGAGTTATAATCTCTTACATCGTAAAAGGATAAAGCATTAAAAAAAATCATCTTTAATCAAATAACCAATGTTTCAAATAATCATGCTATTTGACATGCAAGAAGAAAACTGAAAAATGATACACTTTGCTTAAAGATGAAACCTGGAACAATACAAAATGCAAGCATTAAAATATATTATGTTCTTTAGTATTGGTTATAAGACATAATGTAAATAAAAAAAAATTATTTAAAAGAATTCTATTTTTACTGTGCTAGACATTAAAAATATTCACATTAATAATTCATGTTAAATATAAAAATCTACTGCTTAATAAAATTAAGTATAACTCTATAGTTCAATTTTAGAGCCTAAAGTAGGCTGCTTCAGTTGAGGTCCATGAAAGTTCTGATTTTGAAACTTATGGGTTTTCAGTTTAGAAGGTAGTTTTAAGCATTTGCTGCTGATATATCCAATATAGTCAAGACTAGTACAAAAGGACATGAAAAGAAGATTAGTATCACCAATCTACAAATTGCTTCAGATAAATCAGAGGGGGGGGGAGTGATCATTTTAGTCTAGTGATCTATTAGAGGACCCTTCCCAAATCAAATCCACTAGATTTATTAACATAGAAAGGAGAAAATGTATGAAAATGTATGAAAATCCTTTAAAGAGCTAAAAAATTTTCCAAAAAGAAAAAAACTATATACTATATTCTGATCCTTATAAGCCTATATTAATGAGTTCTATCCTAACTGGAACAAATTTCTACTAAGGTTCTCAGTCAAAGACTGGGATATATGGATAGGTATCGATTGTTCATTTCAAGAGGAATCCTCTATCAGTGGGGGAGTGGGGAACAACTCCTGTGAAAGAAACTAAGATTACCATCAAATCAATCAAAGCCCATCAACCTGACCAAACTTGTTATCCTTTTCAAAATCTAGAATAAGCTGACATGCAGCTCTGAAATGTCAGCCATTAAAAGGATTGGATCATTCATACAAGCTGACCTTAATTTCAGATCATTGGATAATTCCTACATCTGAAAAATGGACAATTGTCTCATCTTAGTCTGTATCACTTGAAAATGGGTGTTGATTAACTTCAACTATGAATTTATGGCATGCTGACATCTATGTGGATCATTTGTTGCTTAGTTTTCTTTTTCTTTTATATTCCTAAGCAAATATACAATAGAGTTTTTTTTCCTTATATACAATTCAGATGAATGATTGTATTTTTGAGTTGAAATAATTGAATTTTCATGGTTTTAAGTGAACTTACATAAAACAATGATAATGTAATGATCAAATATATATCAAATATAATGATCAGCAAACAAAAAGTTTTTAAAAAATATCTTCTACCCATTACTTTTAGCCTTATGACATAAAAATATACTAGTGTTATGGATTAAAATGTTATGAACTTTGTATGTGCAAAAACTTCCAGTGAAATAACATATTCAGCCTATAATTTTCAAAATTCATGCACTTGGAACTTCTATATTCACCTCATGTATTCATTTTCAATTTTGAGAAAAAGCAAGTCTGTTACTTTGAAGAGAAAACTCATGAAATTTAATTAAGAAAATCAATGTAATTAAAGACATTGATTTGGCCAGCACTGTCCTTACAGAGCAAAAATGTTAATTTCAAAAGCCCAAATCATTGCAGATTCACACACGGGTAATAGAGGTAATGTACTTCAATCCTAATTAATGTGTTTGGAATCAATAGCTTATATATAGATTAGCTTTGGTTTCTTGTCAAAACATTTAACTAAGAAAGGGTATGTACCAATTCATAGATTAGCATCTTAATCTTACAAGTCTTTAAAAGTGTTCCACTTTCTGTGGCAAAATAGTAGAGTTGAAATTATTAAATAAAATAAACCAGGCCATGATGGATTTCACAACACCTCAAACAATAGGTAATCAATTTATACAATTGATTTTTTTTATGGCTTAACCCAGTGTTTCAACTTTTTTAAGCAATAGTACACCTAGGAACAAATGAGAATATCAAAGCACACTTAGCAAAATTTTAAAAAATGTATACATGTTATGAAATAAAGCCATAGATTTTTTTTTTTTTAAATACAAATATGAATTTACTTCATTGCAATGTTCTTATTCAACTATTTGTACAGCTTATTTAGTGTGAAACCGGATGTTTTTTGTTTTTTTTTTATTTTTGCAATTTCTTCAATGTTTGGCCAAATGTGCAATAAACAGATTCATTTCTTCAGTTGAACACAGTCTTTCTTGCTTCTTATTTTTGATGTCATTTAGGGTTGGAAAGGCTAATTCACATAAATAAGTAGAAAATTGCAATAAAACTGATAAAGCCTTTTTAGCTAATGTGGGATAAAAAGTTTTAATACTTATTTATTCAAATACTAATGCCGTGCTATTACTACACACACGTCATGACAATATTTCATGACACACTTAAGAGGATGTTGCAGCATAGCAATTGAGAATCACTCCCTTAACAATTTATGACTTAAAGCCAAAATATATTTTGGATAATAAGAACAGTTCTTTGTGAGTGAGTTTGAACAGGTGTAGAAGTTTATCCCTTGTTTCCTGCTTAGGATTAGGTTTCCAGTTCCTTTGAAAGTCTGCTTCAACTCTATCCTCCTAACGCTTGTTCTTTCCTACACTAATATAAGTACAAATAGTAATTCTCTACCTTGAGTGGCTCTTGGGCCTTGTATTGGGTGAACATTATTAGTGCAAAAAAAAAAAAAAAAAAAAATTTGCAATAACTTTGAGAATAATTACTTTTTTCGGACACAAGTTTCACTATTTAACCCATAGCTGAGAGGAGGAGACAAATTTATACATTTCCCAAGGGTATTCGCATGTAAGTGAATGCAACTTACCTGACTGAAATTCAAAATTGTGTCAGATTTTTCATTTTAAACTATATGAATATAAATAAAACTTGCCCTATGCTTAATATACATTTCAATAATGAACAAAAACAAGTATTTCTTATTTAATTTTTCCTTATTTCATATGACACCTTCTCCCTTCAAATTACATTTAATATCATAATATAGACATAGCCAAGTTATAAGTACTCACAGTCTATGACATCAAATTAAACATTAGCCTACTGGAAATTTCAACATCACATCATAGCATATTTTTGTTACTTCATTATCATGATGGAGTGGTAG
The DNA here is from genome assembly GCA_903632075.3 of Acanthosepion pharaonis. Lineage (NCBI taxonomy): Eukaryota > Metazoa > Mollusca > Cephalopoda > Sepiida > Sepiidae > Acanthosepion > Acanthosepion pharaonis. The sequence continues at coordinate 768,295 of CAHIKZ030003987.1, forward strand.
GAAAAAAAAATGTATTCACTAATGAGCCCTTACATATATACTTGTATATATAATTATTTTAGTAATTTGTAATAATTGTTGAAGATCAGTTTATTATTTAATAACAATTACAAACCCATCACCCTTTTTTTACGTCTAGTTCAAATCCAAATTCAGATCCTTCTCATCCCTGTTGGAGGAACCTTTCCCTGATTGACCATATCTGCAGGAGTGTAGCTGTACTCATATGGCTAACTGCAGGTTTGTGAGGCTATTTAACTCATAGTTCGATGTTTTGAATTCAAAGTTATCCTTCTCCTAGACTGGTTGATTCCCAAGGATATAGGACCCAGCCCGTTTTGATATTTACCCATAGCTTGTGGGGTGGGGAAAGATGTATTCATACCTTTCCCAAGGGTATTTTCACCTAAACGAATGTAACAAACTCGACTCTTCGATTCCTCAATCGAAGCCACTATCCATTATTCTACTGTACCACTAGTAGAATTTGTTTTATACTAGTTTATTCATATAAAAAAATTCAATTTGTTAAATCTTTATTAGATTTTCACATGTAAGTATTTAAATATATTTGTCCCAGTTATTACAATTTATCCACTTGCGTATCCAGTTATCTTGCTTGCAATGATGCCATTAAAAGTAAGATATTGCAAAGAATACACAATGATATTTGGCATATTATATAATAAGGTTTGTAGAAAGTGAGCATAAAAAGAATATTGTACTTTTTTCTTTTTTTAGGAGAGTCATTATCATTCCAAGAGTTGTTTTGGACAACTGAACTCATTTTTTGTATTCCTTTTACTGTTGTCATCTCTTAATTAAATTGTAGATTTCCCTACTTGTTTCCCCAATAAATCTGAGCAACATGCTTCTTTACTTGATTTATTCCTTACCTCCTCTCCTAGCTCCTGCCAAGCTTTGCAATACTGCCCTCTTGGCAACTCAGATATCAAATATAACTGCATGTAGTCAATGTGTGATTTAAAAATATGAGATTCTATTCAACTGTTTATTCATATTTTTCTTGAAACATTGTTAATAAATGAAATAGAGAAATTAAACCACACTTTGTAAATCAAACACTGAACACTGTTTTTTGGAGTTCTAATCTGATCACTAAATTTAAAAACAAAAAAAAACATTTAATAACTTTTGATTAAATTGCTGACAATTCCAAATCCCATATACATCACAAGTGTAAAAAAGGAAGGGGAAAAAAAAAAGAAGAAATATTTAAACTACTATCTTTATGTTTGTTGTTTTTACTTTTATATGCCATGTTCATTCAGGATGTGGGCAATCATGGCTCTCCACAACATCCTATCCTTTGTAGTTCTTAGCCATGTTTGTCTTTTTTACTATCCATCCCACCCACAGGCTTGTTAGGTAGGTGGTCATGGCTCTTCACAATTTCCTATCCTTTGTAGCTCTTAGCAATGTTTGTCATTTTAGCATTCTTTGCACTCCCTGTTCTGCCATCCATTTACACAGGCTTTTTATTGCCGTTTCCCTCTGCTCGCCTTCAATATGTCCTGTATGTAAGTGTCAAATTCTCCAAGCACTCTTCTCATTGTGTCCTAGAAGTTTCAACTGCTTCTTTTGGATTTGAAATATGTTTTCTTTTTGTTTCCATTTGCCTTGAAACTCCTTTGTTGCTCACAAGGTCCAGCCATGGTATTCTCAGTATCCTTCTGGAGAACCACATGTGTGTTGCCCAAAGTCTCTTCTTCATCTGTGTAGAAATTGTCAAACATTCACTGTCATATAGGAGGATAGATGTTACATAATTCTTTTCTTGGTATCTAACAAAATTTTACTGTTTGTTTCTTAATACTTCATTTAGCTTTTTGGAAGGCATAATTCAGTACTTAATAATGTTTACAGTTTAAATAATGATAATACCCCTAAAATTATAGACAAGCATTAAAGATTAGGATACATATAAATTTAATATAGTTATATATATAATTATTTAAGAATTATAACATAAATATGTTATAAAATCACTACAAAAATAGCCATTTTGTTTTAACACATTTGGTGTCTTATCAAGTGATGATGTTGAATGTAGATTGTAGAATGAAAGTTTTTTGTTTTTTTTTGCTTATATATATATATATATATATATATATATATTATTACACATACTGAAAAATAAAGACATACCAACTTATACAGGTTCCTCAATAAGTCCACAGACTAATGATAAAGATGTTATATAAAATACTTTATTTTATATCATAAGCTCCTTTCTTGTCATTTAATCCAATATTTCTCCATTAATCACCTAGATCAAATATTATACAGTGAAAATTTCAGATCAAAATTCAGCTAATAAGTGTGATTTATTGATCTACATATACAAGATTTATTATTTATATCATTGGTCAGAACAGACAATACAAATACAGAAGGATGTGTACCTGTGTTTTATAGATTATGCAAAAACATTTGGAAAAGTATGTCAAGGAATTGTTGGAACTGCTAGGTAACCTTGCCATATTTGGGAAGGATATTAGAATAATTCAGATGCTACACAGGCAACAAACTGCTTGAAATCAGATGGAAAGGGGTGTAAGTTAAGAATGTGCCATCTCAACAGACTTATTCAACCTATACAGTGAGGTGATTCTGAGAGAATTAGAAGTCCTAACAAGATTCATTATTGGTGGCCATAATAATATATGCAGTTGAAACGGTGTTGATAGCAGACATAGAAACTGCAATAACTCCTACAGAAGATAGTGAAGGAAAGCGAGAAGAAAGGACTAAAAATCAATTACAAGAAGACAGAATGCATAGTTGTTAGCAAAAGGAAAAGCCTCATGTGCCAATTACAAATTGGAGATAGCAAAATCAAGCAAGTACAAAATTTCAGTATCTGGGAAGAGTTTTAACAGAGGACACAAAATGTGACACTGAAATATGAAAGTGCATTGAGATAGTGAAAGATGCCTTCCAAAAGCTAGGCAAAGCATTAAGAAATAGAAATATTTTGTTAGAAACAAAGAAAAGAGTACTAAGCTGTTATGCAATATCAGTCCTCCTATATGGGAGAGAATGAAGGACAATCTCACAGATAAAGTTATTTGAAGCAATAGAAATGTGATTATACAGAAGAGTGCTGAGAATACCATGGATGGATCATGTGAGTAATGATGAAGTTTTAGAGAAAATGGAAACAAAAAGGACCCTTATACTTCACATCAGGAAGAGATAGTTGAAATTTCTAGGGTACATAATGAGGAAAGAGCTTGGAAAATTTGAAACTCACAGGACAGTTTGGAGGCAAGAGGGATAGAGGAAAACAACACATAACTTACTTAGCAAGCTTGAGTAAATGGATGATGGAACAAGATTTAGCAGAGATGAGAGATAACAAAAACACAAATTTTTATTAAGAGCTACAAAGGACAGGAAATTGTGGAGAGCCATGATGTTCTGAAGGGACATGGCACATAAAAAGGTTGGTGAAGATGCAGTGATAGTCTAAGGTTTCAAGAAAAGTGAAAAGGATCAAGTGGAGTGACAATGTCAAGATGTTGAGTTAATCATTTAACAAAAACTTACACACTTTTTGTAAGAGAAAGATGAAAAAGGTGTTCAACGATTGGCCATAATAGTTGCCAGGTAGTCAATACTGAAGGACATTTTAAGCAAACCAAATTGACAGTGACCTAACATAGAATTGAAATCTTGGCAAATATTTATTCTGTCCAAATAGACTCCAGTAAACTGCAGTTGTCTGTAGAGGAGAAAAGTGGACTACGTAAATACAAATATAAAAAGTAATTTAAACACATGAAGATGAACTATAAAGGGTTATTTTTGGTTTTGTTTTTAATTAGAACCCAGAATTAAAGTGCCCATGGGTCAAAATCACCTGTTCCCGGTTTGTAAATTAGTCATTAAAGTTATTTCAATAAATTAGAAAAGTTATGAGCTATAGCACAGATTGAATTACTTAAAAATATATCAGTCAATTAATGCTTTAAAACTGATGGACACATCAGGTTGAAATTGGTCAGTACCTAGACGGATGACCACTTGGAAATAGATGCTGTAAGCTTGGAAGTTCAGGTGGTGGAATGGATAATGGCTTGGAATTATTAATTGGAGACTAGAGTTCCAATTCCCATTGGGTACATGTTGAGATGTTGTGAGTTTCCCGCGTGTTGGTGTATGAATCAAGACAAACACAGTTGTAGAGGAAAATACTGGTATATTCATAAAAGCAATTAACAATAGAGTGATTAGTAGAACGAAGGTTGGTTAGTACGAAACAATATCCAAAGTCTATAGTCCAACGGTATGTACCGGGTAAGCTTATCTGGACTGTTAACACTGACTCTCTCCAGAGCTGACTTATATAAGAGGGACCAGTCCATTACTAGTTAGAAGGTGGGTGCGCCCCAACAGTACATTATATTCACTTACACGCAAATAACCCGGGGAAAGGTATTAATTAGTAAAACTTGTGTTATTGTACCATTATTATTTCCCTTCCCACAAATTCTTACAATCTAATAATTAGGATGCTGGAATTTTATTTTATGTGCAATAAACTGGCCTTAATATGGGTGGGGTAGGTGGTTGCAAATCATTTAAGGGGTCAAAAAAATGTTCAATTAATAAACTGGCAGCCTTAATAAGTCAAGAAAGATGGAAAACATCCTGTAAAAATAGAAATCCTGCACCAATCCTGATGAGTGGTCATACCTTCAAAGAGGCTCCTTGCCAGGAATGTCTACTGGGTTTAAAGCTTGCTCCTGACATTAATTGGAACATATATATTCATGCCATCATAAAAGATGCTGGAAGAATGGTCAGTTCAATGTATTGGTCCAGAAAGATACCAAACTCCTGCTGCCATGTTCTATCTTTACAAGAGTCAGATCAGACCAAGAATGGAGTAATGCTGTCATATCTGGGTTGGTGTGCATGTGTTACATTCCTCAATCCCTGTAGAGCAAGTCTGCACAAAATATGGTCAACAAGACTACCCATTATGACTAACAAGGGGTTTTGAAAATAGTAAATTTTTTTGTGTTCGTCAGAATAGATATACACTGATCGCATACAAAAAATTCAGTTTTGTGGGAGCATAACTTTATTCAAACTATATTTTACTGTCTTTGTATCTAATTAGTTCTTTTAACTCCATAGAAAAAGAATTTTCTTACTACCCCTCTCTATATATCTGTTTCTATTTCACTCATACTCAGTAATTTACTCTAAAAATAATTTACTCTTGCATCCAGCAGCTAATTTTCTCCAGTCAATGTGGCTCTTAACCCCCTGTCCTTTTTTTTTTTTTTTTTTTTTTTTAACTGCACAAACCTGCTGTAAAGTATAGTTTTAATATATACAATTGTTTTCTTCAATCTGCCTCATAGCTGAGATAGTTGTGTATCTTTCACTGGTATCAGTGTTTAAACTTGGGTAAATCTACAGGCATATTGGGATAGCTTTTGGAATGCATTTTTGGCTAAGAAAAGTACTAAGAAGTACAGAAACTTTTGGTAGAAATTAGGAAAAGAGTAATAAATGGTTTTGTAATATCTGTCCTCCTGTATGACACTGAGTGCTGAACAATCTCCTCAAATATAAAGAAGTGACTTAAAGCAACAGAAATGTGGTTCTACAGAAGGATGCCAAGGATACTATGGACTGAACATGTGACCAATGACAAATTTTTAGAGAAAATGGAAACAAAAAGGAAACTTATACTTAACATCAGGAAGAGACAGTTAAATTTTCTAGGGAACATAATGGGGAAAATCTGATACTCACAGGACAGACTGAAAGCAAGATGGACAGAGGAAAACATTACATAACATACTTAATGAGTTTGAGTAAAAACAGATGGCAGAACAGTGTTTAAGAGAAATTTAAAAAATTTATTAAGAGCTACAAAGGACAGGAATTTATGGTGAGTCATGTTTGGGGATACAGTACATAAAGAAGGCACTCTTCACTTGGATGTTTGGTGCAATACAATCTACTGAATATTTATTAGTCCTTGTGCCAGACAAAACTAAACTTTGTAATAAGATACAATTTTACTTTTTCTTTAGAAAAAATTTAATCTTACAATTTTGAAAGAGACCATATAAATAGATATAATTTAAATATGCGAATATTTATTTTTATAATTATTAAAAACTAAATAATTATCATATTTCTATTATCAAAGATGCATATTTAAAAAAAAAATCCTAAAAATCACTAAGTCATATAACCAACTAGCTAAAAATCCAACCTATCAGATGGCATTTAAGCTAGCACCAAGAGAGGGCTCTTGATTGGGTCTTCGTCACAATAGATAGAGAGGAATAGATGCGGTAAGCAACAGTAAACTACAGAATAACTCAAAATTGATCACTGCATTTAAGTATTGCATTAAAATTTGAGCTTACCTTTTAAAAGGCTAACAATAATACTTCTACTACCACTTAATTTAAAGATAATTTAATGCGTGTAGATCCTTACTTTCTGTACAAACAATTATTTTTATTTCATGGGTGATTTTCACTGGATTTAGCAATTAATTTTTGATTATTCCCAAATTTATTTCCAAGTTATAAAAATTGTTATTGTACAAAAAAATTTGTCAAAAAAAAAAAAAAAAAAAAAAAATCATGTAAAAAATAAAATGATAATGCAGTAATGAAAACTTGAGAATCCAAAATTTCAGGATTGTGGGTCTGGATCCAGCCCGGAATGTTTTTAATTTGCTCACAAAGTTGGCCTGATTCCAAAATGTTATAATATGTTGGACTATGGCCTCTAAGTTGAAAAAGTTTGACACAGTGACACACTGACATTTGTATTTATTATATAGATAGGTTACAAGTACTAGACAAACAGGTCAACACCCCTGTTTGACACCAGTATCCTGATCACCTCAGAATGAAACTGATATTATAAATTATATTATAATTCTGCTTGTGCCTCCTTAGTACAAACATTACGCCCTGCCAATGCCTCATAAATAACAGACTGTTTCATTTTGATCACGTAGAAAGATGGAAATGACAAATCAGAAACACTACTTGGTTTCAGTAAGAAAGAAAGAGCAAAGATAGAAATATTTAACATCTCTTACCAACACTTCATAAATAATGGATCATTCCATTATGATGCATGGAAAGACAGAAAAGACATATCAGAGACAACTTGTTTTCAGTGAGAAAAAAGAAAGAGAGGGAGGATAGAAGTGTTTAACAGCTGTTTCGATTTAATGGAAAAGTTGTCAATTTCAAATCTTTTCATTTGTATCCCATTACTTCTTAAAATAATGAGATTAATATTATATTTATGATTGTTATTGCAATATTTTGTTAAAGCTGTTAAACTCAAATATCATACTTAACTTTCCATAAGCTTATTCAATCATTAAATTAAGAATTAGGAGAATCGTGTAATTTTCATGGGTATTTCTTGTCTGATATTTATAAATTCTCATGATTTATAAGTCTTCAGCTGAATATTATCTTTTTGTCCTAAATATTCCTTGTCAAATTATAGTTGCATGTTATATAGTAGGAAATATAGTAATAATAACCAAATTTGGTGGTATCAATTACAAGACTGAAACAGATGCAATAGAGATAAAAAGAAAAAGAAAATACTACTTTAACCCCCATTTTTTTTACTAACGAACAGTTTGTTATATTTCCAGAAAGTAAACAAAAATCTCTTAGTATATTCTTTCATAATTCATTCTTCTTTTCCTATCTTTCAAATACAATAAAATTATTTGATTAATTTATGCAGAAGCCAGACTTTAAGACTGCTTTTGAAAAACATGTGCTTTGAACATAACATCTGTGTAGGATGAAGATGACGGTGCAGGCACCAGTAAAGGTTGGGGATGGAAAGCACTGAGAATATGTATTATAACTAGGGCAAAGCAAGATGGACAAAAATAACCAGAAGTGTACATGCAACAGCTCAAGGAAGTCTTTTCAAATGAAACCACAATTATTATTAAAGCAGACTTTAACCTTGATACCTAATTTCTTTTAGTCAGTGACAAACTCTCTCTGATATCATGTGTATCGTGAGGAAAAATCTTAAATCAATCTAGTAGATGTTTACTGAACACATAGTGAAATACATTGGCTCAGATTTGAAACACACTATTACTGAAAGCTGAACAGAAGATCTGAAGCAGCCAATTGCCAAGCAAAATCAACCTGAGCATAAGGTGAGCAAATATTTGTTTTTCTACTTTATAATATACACAAGACTGTTTGTTAGCAAAAGAGAGCAGAGGTCATAATCAAAGTAAAGAGACTAACGGTTTAGAATTTTCTCTTTTAAAGGCAGGAAACAATAACAAAAGAATGTGGCAAACTATATATAGCAGTTAAAAGAAAAAGATAACCCACCATATCGTAATCCCTATTTTAGAAGTCTGACTCTGAGATAAAGTTATCTGAAAAAGGACAAAATTTATCACCTTTTTTTTGTTTTTTATTATAGCTTTTATAATCTTTATCTTTTTTTTTTCTCTCCAGATAGATAACTGACTTTTCAGATGTTATTTTATCATATAAAGCAACAACATATGAATTATACTGGGTCTCGTCACCATATCAAGCAAATCTAGCAAACAATTACAACTGTATAGCAAGTTCAATTCTCACCAGGTTTGCCGCAGTTATACCAAAGTAATCTAAGCTTTATAAATACCAATATAAAGAACACTGGATATTTATAAATTACATAAAACCACATTGTCAAGGAACAGAGTTTTTTTGTGTAATTTTACAACCTGATTACCTGTTTATGAACAGAGAAAAGTTGTCATAGAAGTTGTTGTACATCTCTAAAAGTTTTTGTATAAACAACATTTTGATCAAGGCACCTATTTTTTTTTTTAAAGTTCTTGTCATTATGCTAAATCCATTTGAATTTCATACTTTAGACATAGCTGCATAGAGTTTACCAGGTAAGAAACATTTGAATAATTTTACAATTTTTATATTGATGATAATAATTTAAAATTCAGCAAAACATGTTTAAATAATTTGGTACAATCTAATTGAACAGCTTATTTTAACTTATAGAATTCCATTAATTTTTTTTGTTTCGTTTGACTAATTTGTAGTAATGTGAAATATCAGATAACAATGATTCTTATTGCAAATGTTGCAGGTTTTCTACTGTATATACTCATGAATAAGTCACATTTTTTTACCAAAAATTTCATAAATTATTAGGGGTGCGACCTATCTGCTTGACATAAGTATAAAACAACACTACCTTGTCATCATGATTCCTGAGAAATCGCAAATGATAACCATAAACACTAAAGCTGTGGATTCAGTTCTGAATGAATTTTAAAACTAACTTGATATATAAATAGATAAACACTTTTTTTCTAAATGTACCATAACATTTTCTTCTGTAGTTATTGTTCTATTTTTTGTTTATTTTATTTTTTTTTGTTGAGTTGATGCAATATAAAAATAATATGCAGTAAATATGAAAATACCAGTACAACAGTTACTTCCTTTTGTTTACATGATGATTGACAAAATTTATTTTAACTGCAAAAGTGTATTAATAATTATAAGTTTAGAAATAAAGGTAGATATCTGATAATTGTTACATTTAAAAGGGACTCATAACTCCCCAGATTATGGTCCAACCTATTTGCAAGTCAACAGTAAATCATCAATTATTAAGCCATAAAGTAGGAGTGCGACATATCAGCGAGTATATACGGTAACTGATAACTGAATTTTGACAATACTTTTTAATATATACATTAATAATAATAATAATAATAATAAAAATTAAATCAATGAACTTGCTTTTTCATTTGTATAAATAATTTGGTACAGTTTTAAGAAAATCTAATTGAACAAATTATTTTAACTTATATAATTCCATAAATTCTTTTTCACCTCTGACTAATTTATAGTAAAGTGAAATATAGATGACAACAAGGATTGTTATTACAAATGCTGTAGATTTAATAAACTTATAACTGAATTTTGACAAGCAAAAGAATGTGGCAAATTACATATAGTAGTTAAAAAATTATAGCATCTACCCAACCATGGCATCACCCCTATTTTAGAAGTCTGACTTAAGATTAAGTTATCTGAAAAAGGAGAAAAATTTATCATCTCTTGTTTATTATCTAGCTTTTTATATTTTTTCCAGAGAGGTAAAAATAATTCTTTATTTATAAATTATTTCTATACAAATATAAATTTAAAAAAATTTATTAAGAGACACTGCTTACATATAGCAATTTTTAAAATTTGAATTGAAAGTAAATAACACAGGTAAAATATTTATTAAAATAACTTTAAAAAAATTGGTATGCAAAGTAAATTCTACTTTTGCTGTAAACACCATTTCTTTTTATTTATATATATATATATATATATATATATATATATATATATATATGTGTGTGTGTAAGGTATTTAGTGGAAAGTGCTCAATATCTGTGATAGAGATAAGCTAATATATGTGGTTGCAAGGACAGTAGTTTGTAACACTGGGTTTCATACTTTCACGATCATCAGACAAACGTTGAAGATTGCAAAAGTGTGAAACCTGTGGTTACAAACTACTATCCATGCAAATATATATATATATATATATATATATATATATATATATATTATGCTGGTAAACATTCACTGTGTACTGACAAAGTTGGGACAAAATTTAACCTGATGTAAATTTATAAATATTTAAAAAAAAAAAAAAATCTATTTCATGACTAAAACATTAATAGCTAAAATTATTCAATGAAATATCACAAAACACCAAGATTCCACAATATTGCCATAGTTGAACCCTCCCTTAGAATCATCAGTGATCTTTGAGTTTTTGATGGATACACTTGTAAAAACAGAAAAACAAAATCATTTGTTGAATTTCCTAAAATGAAAAAAATATATTTAAAAAATAAGTAAATAAATAAAAAGAAAAAATATTACTACATACAATTTTTACTTTATTTTATTAAGAAATAAAATAGTACAACCCAGAATATACTGTATTCAATATATATTTGTAAATTTTAAAGCAGTAAGTATTAGGGACTTTATCGAATCACACATGTTTACTTCTAAACCATTCTACTAAAAACATGTTTTTCATTTGCAAATTCATTTTTTTTTTTTTTGAAAGATGTACTTGGAATATTGATAAAAGCCAGAATTACCAACAATTTAAAAATAAATCAGATCACTTTTCACAGAAATAAGTGGATGTGCTTACTACCAGTGTCATTTGTAAACAGCAAAATTGTAAAGCTTTATAAAGAAATCATTTATATTTTTATTTTTTTTCATTATTTTATTGGATTTGAAAAGCTTTTAAAACTAGGATCTAAATACAAAATTACTCACCCACACCATATTATCAGATATCATTCCCACTAAAAGAACAATTTGGAAAGTAAATACTAATGTGTGTGTGTGTGTGTGTGTGTGAGAGAGTGACTGTTTATGTTTTATGACTAGCACTCACTGTGTGTTACTTAATGTATGAATAATAAATATACAATTTGTTCCTCACCAGTAACAACATTGATTTTAATGCAGGGTGTAATCGTCAAGTGCTTATTGAAAACTGACAGCATTGTGCTACAGATGAGGAACAAAAATGTATATTTATTATTAGTATACATTTTAGCCCTGTTATGCATTGAGCACAATTTTAGTAACAATAGCACTCAATGTGAGATTATATATATATATATATATATATATATATATATATATATATATATATATATATAATTACAATGAATCATTCGTACAAATAATAAATTAGTAAAGTTAATGATATAAAATGGCAAAATCCCTTCGCTAACTAAATTTTAAAAGATGCATTAACCCACTAATCACTTGAATGTTTTGATCCTTGTTTTTTAAAATTATAAACAGTATTAGGTCTTACTTAAATATGCAAGTACTTTCGAATAATTAGTGGGTTAATGCATCTTTAAAATTTATTTAGTGAAGGGATTATGACATTTTATATCATTAACTTTACTAATTTACTGTTAGGATGAAGGATTCAGTAATATAAATTAAACTGCACAATATATATATATATATATATATATATATATATATATATATATATATATATATATATCTCTTGATAAGATACTGGAGGTGTTGAAACAAAATGGCTATTTTTGTAGTGATTTTATAACATATTTATGCTATAATTTTTAAATAAATAATCATATATATATATATATATATATATATGTATATGTATGTGAGAGAGAGAATTACAATTACAATTAATAAGATCCAAACGATTTACCTCATACAGATGATCATTTTATCCATGGAAAAGTAGTTTTTCCCTGGACTTATCAATGCAAATACATTTACTAAAATGAATATAGACCCAGCTATGAGTTAATAGCAGGACAGACGAGTTCCTATAGCCTTGGGTGGCAAATGGTCTAGAAGGGCAACTTTGCATTCAAAATCTGTGGAGGGTCATTTGGGGACCTTGTGGCATACTGCGCACCAATCCTCTGTATTTGGTTCTTCCAAAAACTGTGATTGGTTCTGCACAAGCCTTCACCGCTATAATCAAATGATATGTGTGGGTAGTCTGGCTGTTGGTTCTAAGAACTGAGCTGAAAATGACCAGAGATTCAATAAATATATATCAATTTTACAATGTTTCTTATGCTGAATCAAATAAGTTTGTAAATTGTTGAAGGTTACAGTTATGGATTTCTATATATCTCTGCTGATAATATATATGCAACTATCGTCATACAATTCTTTGTAGAGTTATGCATACTTGATGTTTTTATGAACATGGAGAGTATAGGGTGTGCATGTTTATATTAAACACACGCATATTAAAATATCAACTATGTACATACAGAAAAAGACTGAGAGAATGTGTGTGTATGTATATATAATGGATGTGACTTGATTTTGAGAGTGGGCAGAGTGTTCATGCTCGGGTTTCCCACGTTAAATAATCAACTTTGTGTCACAACCTAACGGGGGGGGGCATCTAGTAAATACTGTGACTTGATTTTGAGGAATACCATCCTCAAATATGGGTAGTGTGGATGTGGCTTTTCAGTCCTGCTAGTCTTATTGTCTTAAAAAAAACTTCTTGCACTGGTATCGCTTGATTTCTTTTAACATCTACATGTGTATGTACAGGTACAGGTACACCTGACCCAAATATTGAAAATTTGTCAATTAAACCAAACAGGGATTCAAAAAAATAAAATAAAATCTGAAGTTTGTTCATTTATTCAGATTATGAGAAGTGTATTGGGCTGCAAAATACTGGATTTATTTAAATGATTTTCCCTTGCAATACAAATTGGAGTTTATTACTGACTAAAAGAAATTAAATGAAAATGAAACTGTAAAAGTTCCTACAGAAAGTAGAGAAGGAAAGTAAGTAGAAAGGACTAAGTATAAACTACAAAATGACAGAATGCATGGTTATCAGCAAAAGAATGAGCTCAAATCGGGGGACACTAAAATCAAACAAGTACAGAATTTAAATATCTGGAAAGTGTTTAACAGAGGACAGAGTGTGACACTGAAATCCAAAGACGTATTGGGATGGTCAAAGATGCATTCTAAAAGCTAAGCAGAGTATCAAGAGACAGAAAATTTTTACTAGAAACAAGGAAAAGAATATTGAACTGTTACGTGATATCTGTGAAGCAGAGACTTGAAGCAACAGAAATGTGGTTCTACAGAAAGATGCTGAGAATACCATGAACCGAAAATGTGAGCAACAATGAGGTTTTGGAGAAAAGGCAAACTTATGCTTAACATCAGGAAGAGGCAATTGTAATTTCTGGGGCATATAATGAGAAAAGAGGGCTTGAAAAATCTGATACTCACAGGACAGATTGATGGAAAGGACAGAGGAAAGCAATGTGTAAATTGATAATACAACATAGGTTTGGGAGAAATAACAAAGAGACAAAACTTATTAAGAGCTACAAAGAGACAAAACTTATTAAGAGCTACAAGGAACAGGAATATGTGGAGGCTCATGCTTGCCTATATCCTGAAGGGACACTGCACATAAAAGTTATATTTATAATAAAATATGTGTATGTGAAAGAAAACATTAAATTTTTAAATATAAGGTGACAGTCTTTGATTGCTTAGAATGATTGTAAATAAAAAATCCATAAAAACAGCATGCTCATTTAAATATCACATTCACACACAAGCAATCAGCATAAAAATAAGTTTTAAAAAATCTATTTCGTATAAATCAATCTAATTCCAGGTCATTCATTTTTATCATCTAGTAACTTTGTCACTTTTTCTGTATTATTTCAATACTTCTTCAAAGACGTATTATTTTAACGAAAAAAAGTTGTTTTTTTTTAAGTTATTATTGGAGAAAAAACAGAAATCAATGAGAGCAAAATGTTTCTTGTACAATGGTCACAAAATTTAGGGTCAAGTATATTTACCTACCCTCTCCACTAATGCAGGATGTGGCACAAGGTCGATTTTACATGTGGAGCCCATAAACATATGTATGCATATCGACCAGGGATAAAAACTACCCAGTCCCCACAACCACTTTTACAGTGGTATTGATGTTACACTGACCTCACGTCTCTTAGTGCAATGAGGAAGGTGTTGCCACAGGTTTATTTACTTGACCCCCCCACCCAGTCAGGTTGTGACACAAGGTCAGTTTTTAACGTGGGGAACCCGAGTGTTTTCACTTGGGCCACTGGTCTAAGCTGGTCTTAGCTTGTCCAAGCTGGTCAGAGCAGGTCTAAGCTAGTCATAGCCGTGATACTACCAGCACAGGGCCGGAGCCCGGTGCCACAGGATTGGAATCACCAGGACTAGGCACCCTTTCTCAAACCAGTACCAGGCTTTCTTTTATTGTACATAATTTGTTTGATGAAAAACAAATAATGAATTTGGATGTTTTTTTCAGCTTTTTAGTAAAACAATTCATTTGTTTCATGTTACTAACTCACTAAAATGGAATCTTTACAGACAGATTCACATGTGTATGTATATGCGTGCATGATTAAATAAGGAACAAGTAGGAAAATTTTCATAAATTTAACAGGTTTCACTATTTAATTTAGCTGCATTAGAAATTTGGTGTTGGGGAGAAATAATGCCATGTTTCAATTTTTAAATACTATGTTGCTTCCTTTTCAGTGGTTATGTAGCTGTTACATGTATACCCTATGCTTGTTCTGTGTTTATAGTTCGTTCTTCAAGTTTTAATGTATGACAGTGTATATTTAAAAAAAATGTTTATTTTTGTATTCTATTTTGATCATTTGAGTGTTAGTTCAAAATGAACATTCAGGGCAACCAATCACCAGCAAAATGCTTTTTCGGTACTCATCCACAAAGGTCATTGCCAAATAAACCTTCAGCACACTCACATGATTAGAAATCCTTGATAATGCATTGCAATCATGTTATATATGGTCAACACTGGAGATTACTGCTTTCCGGAAAATGTGTTTGCTTTTATGAAGTCTAAAAGCTTAACGGTTAGCTAGCAAAAGGGATCATTTGTATAGCCAACACTGGTCAGCTCACTTAATGGGGAAGCTGGTAGACACTTTCTTCATAACAAGACATCTCGCAAGTTTGCACCTGTTCTGTTCCAGCAGGGCAGCTATTTACTTTCTTTCTGCAGAGATGGCACACTAAACATTGTCTCTTTCACTGACAGGAGCCAGTACCAGTAGCAATAAGCAGCTCCATCTGCATTTTGTTTCCACCACAAACAGTTTCCAATATAATAGAAACAATAAAACACAGATAATTCTTGAAAAAACAAGAAAATTAATTTATGATAGTGAAAATTTAAATATATAAGCCAATGTTTTGCTTTTTTAAAGTTATGTTCTTTCAGGATGTAGGTGATTATAGTTTTCCACAGCCTTTTATAGTATCTGGAAATTGTCATGGCTTCTTGGGAAAGAGTAGAGTGGTTTCCCATTGCATTCTCCAAATTTTGAAATTCGTAGTTGTCCTTCTCAATTGGCTGCCGCTCAAGGCTAGAGAGTCCAGTCTGATCTGCTAATTGAATCATAGCTAGTGATGAAGAATAGGTGGATTCATGCCTTTTCCAAGGGCATTAGTGTAAAATTGAGCAGAACAAACTTGGAACAGCTTGCCGTTTCACTTCCTGCGATGTTATCTGTAAATTCTGAAGCTTAAAGCATTTAAAAACCAAAGAGACCAAATGAAGAACATGTACCAAGTTAGGTAGATGAAAGAACGAAAAGTAGTTGAAAGTTATAGAAAAATATTCCCATGAAAGCATCTATGGACTACTATTGATTCTATGTACTTAATTAATCTATCACTTGCAGTAGACTTATTCTTTGTTTGTTAGGGGTGGAGGGATAGTCTGTTCTGCAGGTTATCCCTCTTGCTGCCACTGGTTGTTTAAAGTGGACATTTCTGCATACACACTGAGTCCTCCTTAACTTTGGTGCCTTTTTAAACAAAAAAAAAAAAAAAAAAAAAAAAAAAAAAACTTCAAGTCCTGGCAGGTCAGGCAATTGCCAAACTCTGTGTGTGTGTGTGTGTGTGTGTGTTTTTTTTTTTTTAGTTAGGAGTTCAATTTATAATATAAGTATAATGCTAAACTAGACCTTCAATGTGTCCCTCTGGTTTTGATTAATCACCTAATGTATTCACAGAGATGAAAATTTCCTAGCCTGAAACCAAATTTATGACCTTTTCCCAATCACCAGAAAATCAATTGTGATGGTGTTTTTATATTTATAATAATACATTTGTTAACCTCTCAATAATGTTTAATAAGGCCAAATAATTATATAGTTCAATAATGTGAACTATACTTGTTGCTGTAAGAAAAAGTAGAATAAATAAATTTATGATCAGTCTATGCAAATATTCAAAATTTATGGTCAGTCCATCCAAATGTCTATCAAATCTATCCAAATGTCATTCTCCTAAACGAGATGATCCCAAGGATTTAAGATTTCCATATATTTGAAAGTATTTTTATTATCCCAATTTCTTACTATATATATATATATATATACACACACACACACACACACACACTCAGATCGATGAGTATCCACTAAAATTAAAAAATAATGTTTAAGTATATATATATATATATATATATACGCACGGTCGAGTAGTGGGTAGTGACTCAGGCTGGGGGCTCGGAGAGCAGAGTTTGAATTCCAATCGAATCCATTACAATTACTTACATGCTAATACCCTTTGGAAAGGGTATGAATCCTCTTATCCCTCCAGCTATGGGTAATTAGCAGGACAGACTAGGTTCTATAGCCTTGGATGGCAGCTATAGGAGAAGAACAACTCTGAATTGAAAACCTGCGGAAGGTTGTTTGGGGACCTTTGTGGCACATAGTACATCAGGTCTCTGTATTCAGCCCTTCAAAAAGGGTGGATGGTTCAGCACAAAGCCTTCACCACCATAATCAAATCATATGGTGCTGGTGTCTGTCTGTTGGTTCCTTGGAATTGAGTTGCTGACCCTCATATGCCAAATCCACCACATTATATATATATATATATATATATATATATATATATATATATATATATATATATATATATATAAAACACAAGTGAGTTTTACAGTCAAGAAGTGTGAGAAAAAAAATTATTATAATAAAACAAAAAATGGTTGCATCTAGCTAGTTCAACAGTGAGACCTAATTGCCAATATAGTAGCACACTTAAATTCATGCAGTCCAGGCATTAAGGAAGAAAGCTCATCAGAAGTGATGTCATGAAAATATTTGTAGAAATGACAGAGGGAAGCCACATCCTGTCAGTAAGAAAATGACTGAATTCGATATGCCAGTTCAGGATTGATTATATTAGACCCTTCTTTCAATTTTGTTAAGAATCTCTAGATATATAGCCAGGGTACCAGACCAGATATGGCAGCAGTATTCAATGCACAACACAGTGAACCAACTTTCCGAGCAGTAAACCTAACAATACCTAACAAGACAAACACAGCAATAAACATTTGTAAATGACTAAAGATATATGATTAATCTTTCAAGTTGCTGTACTTGCATCTGTTTCACCTAGACAGCTATACTTAATAATTACAGCTCCAAGTCAATTTTGACTAAGTTCTTCAGACAAGTGCTTATACCACTGGCTTCTTTGAGAAGAAAAATCAATATTAGTGTAATGGAAAGCAAATGGAAAACATGATTTATTCAACAAAGGATTTAGAAAAAAATAAGAATGATGATTAGAAGACTCTTGCAATGTCCACAGTGCTTTACATAAATATGAACTCAGAATGCATGAAAGTTATTCCCATTAATCTAAATTGTTAGCTAAGCCTAGTCATCCAACCATACACTTAAGTCACTTAAGTTGCAACTAAACTAACTTATCCCATAACTCACTTAACCAAGTCATTTTATCACAGAAAGATATTTTGACTTTTTTAAAAAGTTGTTTTACTAGAATACTTTAATGATGGTTTTAATCAGTCAAATAGATAATGATGTAAAGGAATGAATTAACAAGAAAAGTAAATATTCAAATATGAAGCCAGTAATTTTTTTTAAATCCACTCATTTATTCTGACTAGCATCCTCATCTTGCTTGTTATAGTCATACTATTACAATATTTCAACCATTTTACTCTAACCATTTTCCATTGTAGTTTGTAACTATCTGGGAATTTCCAACCAAATCCTTTATTGAATCAATAAGGGTAGACTATTCTCATTCTGCTATCCATGCTAGTTAATAGCTTATTATACATTGATTTACTCAAAAGAGCATCATTATCTTGGTTGTTACAGTCACAATGTTTTGAACACGTTGATAGTGGAATGTATCACACACCACTACTACAAAATATCAGTAATGCCTCCAACAAAACCATTATCAAGTGATATGACTTTCGAGTCAAGTATAATTTCAGAGCCAAAGTATTGTTACCACTCACCCAGGGGACACCAGTAGTACCTCATAACATCAAACTTTGTTGGCATTCAGACATTTTTTTTTTTTTTAACGGTGAGGTCCACTCTTTACAAGGCCCAGAGGCCACTCAAAGTAGAGGGTTATGTTTGGAGGCCATCTGTGGAAAAGCTATTCAAGTGGAACTTACTTCTCACTGTTGGAATACGGAGGGAATGTGAGTGGTTTGCTACTATGTAAGTGGCATGGTGTTTTCTTGCTGAGGAGTTTTGCCTCAGCAGGACCAGGAAATGGTTCATCCAAGAACTTTCCGTGGAAGTAGTGGTACAGCAGCAAGAGGCTTGCCACATCTCACCTGTGGGAAAGAGGCTGGAGGGTAGAGAATAATTCATTACCCACAAGGGCTCAGAGACGCTTTTGAACTATCAAGGCTGGAGAGTGAGGTCTGAGCAGCTCCCATCCAAATATGACAACAGTACTCCATTTTTAGCTTAATCTAGTTCTTGTAAAGGTAGATCATAACAGAAAGAGTCAGGTACTTGCTGGAGCAATACAGAGAGCTGACCATTTTACCTGCATCCTTAGCAATGGATCGTATGTACAAGTTCCATTTCAGGTCGGGTGTGAGTTTAAGGCCCAACAGTCTTTCAAGGCATGGTGCTTCCCCGAGAGGACCTCCATTCATCCTGATAGGTGGTAGTTCAAGGCCCGATTGGCAATGATGGAATGTAACCAGCTTGGTCTTCAAGACATTGAATGTAACCAGCAAATTTTTACCCCATTGGGTAATTTGTGCAAGATTGGAAGAGAGATCAATCACCAATCTCTGACTATCAAGAGTTTTAGAGGTGCAACCATATATAATCATATCATCAGCATAGATTTTTTTTACAAATGATCTGAGTATATTCTTAGGCAGATCATTTATGTAAATCAAAAAGTGGGTTGGTTCGAGGAGTGATCCTAGGGGATGCCTGTGTTGATCTCTAGGGCTCTGGAGGACTGGCCATTAATAACTATCTTCCGGGACCAACATGTTAGAAAGGATTTTATGATCAAGAAGACCCTTCCAGTGATTCTATAACTGGAGAGCTTGTGTAGTAAGCTTTTGTACCACAGATTGTTGAAGGATTTTGGGATACCTCGTGCTATGGTCCTTGAGGTATGTTTGCCATCAAGAGCCTCATTGATTCTGTGAATGATGGTAGTTACATCAGCAGTGGATTGGGCTGACTGAAACCCATACTGCTCATTGCTGAAGAGGTTGTTTTTATGCAGACTGTTTCTGTCGGTGACTAACTCAGTTATGCTATGGTCAAATTGACAATGAAACCTCAGCTTCCAACCTTGAAATTGGACAGCTATTTCTTATTCATTGCTGTTAGAGATCTTTCTACTTTTCCAGTTAACATGTGCACTACCCACTAAAAATAATGTTTATAGTAATAAGAAATAATCATACGTGAATTCCTTAAAAAAACAAAACAAAAAAAAACACACACACACACATATATATATATATATACATGTGTGTGTGTGTGTGCACACACACACACAAGTGAATCAAGCAGATATAGAGGTGTTATAGTGGAACACACCTATAATAAGTAGGAGTAGTAGTGGTAGTCGCTCAGAGAGTTGGTCAGTCAGTCGATGTCGGACAACCGTTAGTCGGATATTAAAGTATCAGCCACCACAACTAGATTGCTGCATCATTAACTATTATATCAAGTTCCTAACGTTTTGTACGTCGAACCTTTTTAGGACTGACTTAGTGAAATACAAGCCTCCACTGTGAAACTACTCTATAACAAGAGGTCAAAAGGTCCCAATACAATAAGGAAAGAGGCCTTGGAGAATGTGTCATTCACAAAACATATTGAAGACAATAGGGGCAGAAGTAAACAGCAAGTGACTTGCCTAACAACCTTGTGTAAATGAATGGCAAAACAGAAACAGATGAATACTGAGAAGACAATCATTGCTTAGTGTGACAAAGGATAGGAAGTTATGGAAAGCCATGAAGGGACATAGTATATAAAAGAATACAAAATGACTGACAGTATACGTGTAACACTGGGTAATCTGAGAGATGAACAGATTGATCAATGTGCTAAAATTCTTATAAACTTTGTATTTGATTGAAGAGCATTGATTGATACTAGAATTTCTATAGTCACTAATGCATATGTAGGCTTACTTGATGGCTGAGATAGTTGCATATTTTTCACTGGTGCTAGAGGCCTGTGTTTGAAATCAAGTAAAAGTAAGGATGGTGAATACTCGTCTTCAAAATATGAAAACCCTTCCCATTCAGAAGACTGACAACACAATCTTCCCACCCTATTTCATTGCCCTTATATAGTTTTGATTTTATCTTATTGTACCAAACAAAAGTGCTGCCTGGAACAGTCATGTACATGCGAATGTTTTGATGGCAAACTTGGACCTTCATGCCTGAAAGAGAAAAAGAAAAAAAAAAGGGGTCAATGGGGGAGTTTTTCCTTTGATACTGCTATTATTTTAACTACCTTCACTCCTTGGCAACGTTTAGTTTTACAAAACAATGATTAGAATTGTAAAAAAAACCTAAACATATGAAAGTGAATTTATATATTTTCTTTGTTCTTGAGAATTGACAAAAAAATAAAATAAAACACTATTTGATTGTTTATTTATACTATTTATTTATGATAGTATGTTGGAATGTTTTGCAAAACAATGGCCAGTTAATTTGATCTATATGAAATGGTCAATAATAAAGATTTCCTTATAGTTGATTCACATATGTTAATAATTTATTAAATGTTTATAAATTTATGAATAAAACTATTTTCATATTTAATTTCTTTATAAATTGCTAAATGATAAATATTGCATTAGTTTTAATTGTATTATTTTTTAGAATGTTCTAAATATAAAATTATTCTTGTAAATACCTAATAAATAGTGATTAATATTTTTGTTGTAAATTCTCAAGAATAATAAAAAAGATAAATTAACATTCATCATATGTTTAGGTTTTATTACAATTCTCATCATTGTATTTTTAAAACTCTAAACATTGCTGAGGAGTGAAGGTAGTCAAAATAATAGTGGTGTCAAGGGAAAAACCATCCTTTTGTGAGCATGAAGGTCCATGTCTGACTTTTCAACTTCTAAAACAACCATGCCAGTTCAAATAATAGTGCCAGGAAATATTTTTAAAAAAATAAGGGTGCTGTACCAAATAAGAACAAGGGAAAATTGAAGAAAATAATTTTACTGGCACTTCAATTTGGTACACAGTAGTAGTAAGCTTCGTAAGTAAAAATATTGGATATAATAACATGTACATTTTTCTATGTTACAATCAGTTTTAAATTTTATTATTTATAATTTTACAATCCATATTTAATATATTAGCAGAAGCTCTCCCACCTCTTCTATTTACAATGGATATGTTTCAAGATTTTCAGCAGATACCTGAAAATGTAAATATGACTGAACCATATACATTTCTTACTATTCCAAATGTTATTTTGTGGATACTCATGTTTGAGTAGACACCATGTTTCTCTTTTCTTTATTTCTCTTTGAACAGTGTCAATTACTTCTACTGACCTGTGCATTCAAGGATTATGTGAACATTGTTCAAAAACAATTATTCAAGAAACATTTATTTGAATTGTAAATTGTTTGAATGAAAATTAATGAAAAGTTAATTATACTAAATGATAATTATTCAAAATGCAAAATTATTTATTGCAATAAAAAAATGGAAAAATAACAAGAGGAAATACACAAATGATAATTATTCAAAATACAAATATTGTTAATAAAACAATTTAGTAAGAAAAAACCTAATGACCTTAAGTTATATGATACTGTACACAAATAGACTACTCATTAAAAGATGCCATTAATTTTTTAAGTTTTCCATTTACATCACAGTATTTCTTGGTATGCTTGATATTTTGGCAACCTGCTCTTTCTTTTGCAATATGAATTTCTTGGAAGTCCTCTTCTCTTTTAAGAGCGTCTAAGAATTTACATATTGTGGGACAATGGGGCGATACTTGTTGCAAAAAAGCTTTATGCCATGCTTCAAGGGTGTTATTAGTTCAGGATAAATCAGCATTGACTCTCTCAAAGGAAGACCACAAATGTATTACAAACATAGGTATTTTGAATAATTATCATTTAGTATAATTGTCCTTTTGATTAATTTTCATTCAAACAATTTACAATTCGAATAAATGTTTTTTGAAAAATTGTTTTCAAACAATTTTCTTGATATGCATTTAAGTGACTTAATGAAGATGTGCTCCTTTGTCGTCGAGCAGTCCTATGGCATGCTGGATCAGACAGTGCTTTCTCCTACAAAGGATGATATAGATTTGAACCCTACTGGGGAGTATATTTTCTTTAAGTATTCTGAATTCACTGTGTTTAAAAAAACAAAAAACATTATTCACATTATTCGGACTATTGGCCTCATCTTTGTCGCCATATTTATCACATTTCGGCCATTGTACGCTCCGGCCTTCTTCAGGTGGTTGGAATGTCAATTATTTCGCTCACTGTTCTAGTTCCATATTTTTAATGGATGTCATCAGTTATCTCCTGTTAATTTCCCTCTGAAAGTTCTCCACTGTCTTAACCGGGTATTGAGCTCACACTCTTTTTTTGACTAAGTTCTTCAGACAAGTCCTGTCACTGGATCTAACCAACGCCTTTATCTACTGTGCCATGTGTCCTTGAGGACATCAGGGTAAGAATTTTTGGGTATTATAAACAATGTCTTCAGCAACCATTTTTACCAGTGCTCATATTGCAATTTTGTTGTTATCATTGCTTTTCTCTGGCACTCCTTATTACTGGTTCCCATATTGTATTTATTCCTATGCTTGGTTGGCTCAGGAGATTTTTGTGGCCTAGCATGGCGACAAAGATGAGGACAATAGTTCGAATAATGTAAATAATGTATATAATACCTCATCTCAGAAATATAGACAGATACAAAACAAAAAATAAAAATAAAAATAAAAACACACATAGGGCATTTATTCAAACATGGGTATCCACAAAATAATGTTTGCATTTGTAGGAAATGTTGGATTGAAAAAAATCCATTGATTCCTTAGAAATCATTTTATGTGTGTATGATACCAAAATACCTACAGAAAAAATTCTGATCTTTGGTTATTTTATTTACTTTGCTAACTGGGTCAGGTTCAAACTTATGAGTACCCCATCATATATAACGTTTAATAAATTAAATCATAATATACTGAAACTTTTAATCTTTCGTATCTTATAAATAGGCAAATACAATCAAATACAAAACAGCATCTCAGATGTCAATCTCTAACAACCATTTTGAAAAAAAGAGTTAATAAGTAATTGGTGAGAGGAATTGTTTACACAAGAATTGATAGCAAAAAAGGAAAATTTTATACATTGATTTGGTGGAATCATTTTTTACTTTGATTTGGTGGAATCATTTTCTACAGCTTATCAACCCTTTGCAGAAAATACTTTTAGATTGTAAGAATTATTTTTGGGGGAGATAATAATGATTTAGTGACACAAGCCTTACTAATTAAACTATAGTTGGGTGAGGAGAAAAGGAGGATTCATACCTTTCCCAATGGTATTTGTGCAATATAACAAAACACAATGGTAATTGGAACTTGTCTCTCCAGTTACATTTTTGCGATTATACAGGAACTCGTGTTTCAACATGATGTGGCTGTAAGTTTTTTATCTTTTCAGACAAAATGTTAATCAGTGATAAAGTTAAATTTAAAAGAAATTTTTTAAAAATTAAGAAATCTTTTTAAAAAGATGAGACAAAATTAAAGATAATTGAGTAATAGTTGATGTAAAAACAAAAGGTTTTCAATTCTGAAATAAAAAAGAAAAATTTAGGCATTTTTTAATGGCTTTAAAGTATCAGTTACTTCATGCTTTGTTCATTTATTCATGTATCTTTGGTAAATGTATGCATCAGTTCTTTTCAAGGAAAGTATTTAAAAGAAACATAAATTACACTAGAAATTAGATTACTAATTCATGCCAGCTTTGAAATTATCATAAAACATTGAAATATTAGATAATGGAAAGTAAGTAGTTATTACTTATTTCTTGGTTAACCACAGAACAAATTTATTTGGGTTTCAAGATAAGTGAAGTGTTATTTTATGACTTAAACATGATATTTATTAAGCTGTCTCCAAGAGATAAAAATCAACCAGTTCTAAAGGAAAAGTCTTCAGAAAGAATCTACCTGCACTGGAAAGAAAAGTAAATAGATTTAATAAACAGCAGGCTTTTTGGCTGAGATGAGAATTTATTTTATCTCACAAGATATTCTGACCCAAACATGAACTCTGGAAATATCAAAGGAAAAAAATATTCAGGTCAATATATTTTTTTGATTGATTTGTTTGTTTAATGGCATGTCAGCTCCTTATGGCCATTTAATGTTGAAATTTAATTTTCTTGGAAGTTTTGAAGTCATAAAAATATGATATACATTCAGCTTCCACATCTGAATACATGGTAGATGATACCCAGCTTTTGTGCATATACATGTTTGTGAGAATATGATTACTAGAGGCAGTGATATCTGCATTTTATATTGTAGTTGAAGTTATATTTTGAAATACAGTTTGATTTCCTTAAGAAATTGTAGGATATTATATGGACTAATGTCATGAAAGAGCTCTTTCTTGTTGGTTATTTGATTTGGCTGCATATCAATCTCTATAGGCTATTTAATACCAAAGTCTAAATATTTTGTACATAAGTTTATGCTTTCAACTACAGATATTTTCCACATAATTTTATACTTTCAATGTAAAGTTTAGATATATATTTTATAGTTCATAAAATGTTGGTAATTTTACTATAAAAATGTACTGTTGATTTTTGTTTGGGGGTTTACTATTTGCCCATAGCTGGGACCTTAAGAAGGGCTACCATCCCAGGTAAAGGTGAACTGGGAACAAAAATAATTAAGACGTTGTTCCACACTCCTCAAAACTTCAAATATCCTGATCAGAAGCCTAGGCTGCTGGATATAATTTATAATCATGCTGGTCAATAGGACAAAGAACAACATTACAAATGTCCATAGCTTCACACATTTATCAGATAAAGTTTAGTCTGGAATTTTTACTGTATAATCTTTGATCTATGTGACTAATGAAGAAGCAATGAACTAAGTGCACTGACAAGGGAGAATGTCATTATTTACAGTTGGATTAATGTCCTCATCTTTGTTGTTATCATTATCACAACATTTTGACTGTTGTCCCCTCCAGCCTTCTGTCAATATAGGTAATCATCAGGAAATTTAAAGCTGAATCTTTAATCTAATTTACAGAGATAGTACATTCTCATTCCACTTTACATGTCTTTGGATATTTTATCTTGTTCTTTTCTACACTATTTTAATCATTTCACCCCAAGCAAGGCACAAAAGCCACTAAGATGCAACAGGTTACTAAACGTGAGAGAATGAGAAACAGAAAACATTAAAGAGAAAAAAAATAAGGGACTGAACTCATGATTATTATTCCATCAAATTCATAAACCAGCAATTTAATCCCATGACTCACAATGTGATAATAATAACAAAGATTGGGATGTTAGTCCAACTGCAAATATTGTAATAATAACTCATTCCAGAAATTCAAATAGAAGCTTATATTGAAAAATAAATATTTGTTGTGTAAAATATGCTTTTTTTTTTTATCATTAGGTTATGGACTTACGGATATACTTTCATGTCATATTTAAAAGTATTTTTAAGATAAACATTAATGTAAAAATTTGTTTTCCCTCACAGCCCCAAACATGTTTATAATTCAGAAAATTTATTTACAAAGCAGACTAGTATTCTTTCAAATAATACTATTTGTAAAATTTATAAATTTCGAAAATTTTAATAAAAATAAGAAAAACTATCTTTAATTAAACAACGCCTTCTATATCTGAGCGATAGAACAACCAATGTATGTTACAGGAAAAGATAACTAGTCCAATATACCAGTATAATCACATATTGTGTATATATGCATTTTGCAATAACTTGAGACGGGAAAAAAAAACTTAAAATAATCTTGAATATTTCATGGCTTTCCTATTTGAATTTTCTGCTATATCATAATATTTAATGAATAAATAAGATCCTTGCAAGATCCGCGACTACAAAATACTCATGGAAATTCCGTTATTGCATCATTAAATATCCAGGTTCAATGATTTTAATAAAATATTGCCATAACAATCCTAAGTACAAATACAGTTCATCATTTAAAAAAGTAAAAAGATACAAATTTCCATTTCATTGAATCAGACTGAAGCTTGAGTGTTATCAGATCCTCTCAATCTTCCTTTTACTTATTTTTTATTTATTTTATATATAATATATATATATATATATATATATATATATATTTTTTTTTTCCTCATCAAAACCAAAATATCTCTAATATATCTTTTCCTTCCATCTTTCCTCAGAATAAAAACAGAATGGTCCATTGTGTATCTGAGGTAATGGCAGGATTAATCAGATATGCGAACTGACTTACTAACAAATGGAGAAACAAACAGAATTCTAATATGATTAAATACTGGGGAGAAAAACAATGGTCTTTACAAGATGAATATGTTATAAATTTTATAAGCTTGGCATTAAACATATAGTATCTAGGCCAGCATAAAAAGTAAAAGTATTAGAAAACAATTTTGTCAGTAAGAAAAAAAAAAAAATTAATTCTAATTTTTACTCTATACGAAAAAGTTAGAATTAGCAAAAAGACATCAAAGATCTTTATAGAATAGACCATAATTCTTCATAGCTTAAAAAGAAACAGAATTAGTAATTGTTTAAAATCACTATTTTCATCACTATGTATATTATTAAGAGGAAAGACTAAAAGATTTTTGTTTATTAAATTATATTTTTTGATCCTTTTTAGAAATTCAAAATTTTGGTTAAAAAATTTTTTTTTTGCGTCAACAGGTCGGGGTAGGGTAACAAAGATTAGCATAGGAAATTTTAGTATCTATTTTGTGGTGAAAAACACATTGATTTGGAAATTCTTGCAAAAACCAAACAATTGTTGGATTTTAATGAAACTTCCAGAACTTATTTACAAATGAACAAAATTATTTTAGAAAGGTTTCTTTTAGGAAATCTTGGTAAAAATCTTCTTTTTTTCCCCCCTCCTCCCTTTTACATCTGTTATCTCCCATTTACTTAATTTATGAAATTTCAAGAAATTTATTTTTGCACTGCTTAATGTTTATATTAGTGATACACAAAACTCCTTGGAAAATTTATATAGACATTTATTTTGGAAAACAAGACAACCAATGCCCGAAAATCTGCTCTGAATTGTAAAATAAAAAATGCAATAAAAATAAGACATTTAATTAGAAAAGTTTTTAATTGCTTTAATGAATAAGATATATTATGATCACTATTGTCTTAAGAAAAAAAAATTATTTGATGAATAAAGAATTTTTAGAAAAATTGTTTTCATTCTTAAGAAAATTTTAATTACAATAATTTATAAAGTTTAAATCGTAAATTTCTATATTAATTTGTACCATTTAGCTGATATTGTATTATACTGCTACAGGGCGCGATGGATAAATTGTCATTTATATCATGCAAAAATGAAAATAACACTGGCATCTCATTTTAACAGATATATTTACCAAAATTATACAAAAATATCTTGAAATACTAAAAAGTAAATGTATTCCATAAAATCACCATTAGCTTCAACCAGGGCCTCCACACAACTTCGGAATCTCTTGCAACTCTTCTGGACAGTCTCCTTTGTTGAATGGTGAATGCCGCCATAATCCTTGCCCTCAGTTCATCTTTGGTGTTACAAGGAGTTTTGGTCTCTTGCTCAACTGCAACCCACACATAATAATTAAGGGGGTTGCAGTTTGGGGAGTTAGGTGGCCAGATATAAGAGTTGATGTGGTCGCAGAAATTGTCTGACACCCATGATTGGATTCTCCTGCTGGTGTGGCATGGTGGAGAGTCCTGTTGCCAGACATAGGCTCTTCTAGCAGTCACCCTCTTGACCCGGAGTAGCACTACCTCCTCAAGGCACTTGATGTAGGCTCCCATATTGAGTCTGAGGCCCTGTGGGAAGATGAATGGAGGCATAATATCACCATCACTAGTGATCACTCTAAACATCTTTGTGATCACTATTAGACTTATCCAACTCTTTCCGAATCCTCTGCACTGTCCTCAGATTGACACCCAAACACTCTGAAAATCTCATATTGGAAATTCCAGCACCAATGCCAAGCAGTACAGCATGGCATTTCCAAATTTCTAGCAGAGTGAATTGTGTCATGGCACTCTTTTTCTCAGAGATGGTGCCCAACTGACCCTACTATACTGTGCAGTTGACAAAAACAAAAAATGTGCAGGAGTGAAATTAAAAATATAAAATGGCAACATTTCACACACTGTACCCTGTATATTTACTAATCCTAAATGGAATAGCCTACTACAATTCATCAACCTCCCCAAAATATTTTAAAAAGAATTTGAATATTTTTTTTGTGTATATAAACATTCCAATTTTTTGCAAAACAAACGTCTATACACAACATTATTAGAAGATAAGCATAATAACAATAGTAAATTTAAAGCAAATGTAAAACAAAATCTAAAATTCAATAAAACATAACATTACAGAGAATATTTTCCTAAATTTTAAAGATTACTAGGTAGTTAAGAATTATATAAAAAAGGTGCTCATGTTATATTCCCCAAGTAATTTTTACAGATATGTCCCTCCCTTCCATAGAAAAAAAATTGGTTAAACTTCTGTGTCAGTCAGCTGTCAACACCTTAAATAAACACCTAGTTCTATCTTAAAAAATGCATTTCTGCAATATTTTAAACTAAAAATAAGTAGTATGTGTTTCAAATGAGATTAATTAAACTTTAAATCAGATAATATTCCTCAAATAAAAATACATTTGATTTTTGAAAGATTTTTTTTTTAAAAAGAGAATTACATGGTGATGAAAGATGGCTAAAAAATGGTGCCAAAATCATCAATCTTAAAATAAAAATTCCTTCCAGCAAATTTAAATTAGTTTTGAAATACAACAAAATATTTCGTTTATTGGAAATATTAAATTTAATCTATAAGCTTGAAATTAAAACTAAAAGCTTCAAAGAAGATTTTTCATTTTTAAACATTCATTTTAAACCTTAGGTATCACATTTCTGTGGAGGTACCTATAAAGCTGTTGTAGAATTTACAGCCATTTACATCTCTGAGTTGTCATCACTTATCATTTATGTTGATCAATATGCATCATACATGTTGGCCAAATTAGCAGTTCTTTCTTAATGGAAAACTAATTCCATATTCAGCTTTAAAAATCAAATTGTAACAACTGTTTTATTATTAATTTCCAATCTGGTATATTATGATTCACATTCTTTAGTTATAAAGTTCTTTTCTGCTGCAAAGGAATATATTTTTAAACTCTAATGATTGTAAAATTTAATTTCCGAAATTAATTTTTTTTTTTAAGTATGAAAAGTAATTTATGTTACTCAATTTTTTTTGTTTAAAAATTGATTTATCTTTAAGTTTGCTTAAAGAAAAAAATAGCAATATTTTAATGCCAGAAACAAACAAGACACTTTTTGTGTATAACAAGAATTGACTTTAACAGAAATGTGAATTTCCTGTTTTATTTAATTTTTTTTTTCCTTTATGTTGTTTCTTTTATATGATAAGTTAAAATACAAACATAAATATTTAGAATCTGAGGCTACAGAGATACACTGACATGACAGAAATCATAGGATAGCAGTATGTACAGGTAATAGTAAGTAGCACCATCATATGTTGACATAATGGAAATGCTCAGACCTATATCAGTTGAGCTAAAACATTTGATGGATCTGTTTGAACACTAGTTCAGCTGCTTATGGCAAGGTGATGTGAATTATCCAGGTTCAAACAAAGCATGTTATGAGTGACAGATGGGGAATACCATTTCTGAAATGGTAGTAACAAGGGAGATCTCTTGATCTACAATGTTACTTGTCCCGTGGGAATACCTGATAGAAGACATTATAACCAACTTTGGATAGCATAGTGGCCAACCATGGATTCTTAAAGATTGTGATGAAAGGAAATTGGCTAACATTGTCTGTAGTAACATACAAGTGAGACTAGCTCAAATCACATCCATATTTAATACAGGAAATACCAAGTGCATATCCAGGAGTTTAGTTCAGTATTACCTTTCATGGCATGTGGTAGCAGAAGAGCCATAAAATTATACCTGTTAACACCTGTTTCAATGGCTCATGACATTGCTAATTAGATCTTGAAAGACAGGCAACATGTGATGTGATCCATTGAATCATGGTTACAGTTGTTTAAGTTGAAAACAGGATTTGGATATGGTACACACCTCATGAAGCCATGAACCCTGGTTTTCAACAAGGGGAACTGTATAGGCTGGTGGTAATTCCATAAGGGTGTTAGGTATGTTCATATGTCATTAACTTGCGACCATTTCCATGTCCCCAACGATGATCTGTTTAGTCCAGTAGGATAATGCACCATCTCATCAAGCCCAAGTAATGCAGAAATATTTTGAGCAGCAGTGTAGACATTTTCAACTAATAGTGTGACCATCATGTTCACCTGAATTAAACCCAATCAAAAATTAATGGATCTAACCGACACAAGATCCAGCACCATCAAATATCAGGGATCAGTGGACAGCATAGCTCAACATCTCTCCAAATGTTTTCAAACCATTTGATGTTATGCTGAGTCCTTACACATTAGTAGCCTAAATAACTATTTCCTGACTATTGGTACATCAGTATAATTTTCTCCTGTTTTACTTCTTTAATCTTTTTATAAATTATAAAATCTCAGTGAATAAGAATTGAATCAAAGTAAGAAATTGGAAAGATATCAGGACTTTGCCCAAGAGCTGAGAATGATATGAAATATCAAAGTTAGATTTTGTCCATAAGACTTGATGCACTTTCAACTACATTAAAAACACTTGAATTGTAAATATGTGTCAGAAATCTAAGGAACAGTTGATATTGTACATAGCAAAGTATTGTTGGGTACTGCAAAGCTACTGAGAAGAATGTGATTTGAAAACCTTCCTCAGATGCACAATCCATGAAGAAAGATGATGCCTTATTTTTTAAAAGAAAGATTCTGTGCAAAAAATGTGAAGAAAGATGACAGAGAAAAAAAAAAAAAAAACAAAACAAAAAAAAACCACTTATTTCATTTCTGTTGGACAGTACATCCAAGGAAGACTGAAATGCGATGGCAACAACTAACACAACACAATGAACATGTCCAAACAACTTTTTTTTGAAAAACAACTTCTCAAAATTACAGCCAAATATTGAATTTTCTTTATCAATAATGCCTCAAGTTTAAGAATGCACCCCAATTTGTACTTGAAAACATTTGAAAGAAAAGTAGTAAACATAGAATTAAATAAAATTAAAAAGTAACCTTCAGCTTGTAAGAAGTGCATTAATATTTTAGATTAATTTTGGGAGGAAGATAATAGCATTTTTTTAAAACTAGGAAATACAATCACTTTATGTTAATCATAGTTAGTAGTCATCATTATCTCCTCTAATTAGAGATTTAGATAAATCTCCCTTTCCAGGGTAGATAATCAAACTTAATTGCTGTAAGTGAATAAAAAAACAAAACTGTCATAATACACATAACCTAATTCTACTTCGGTTTTAATTTTTGATAATATATTTATAAGCACAATAATATTGAAGATATGCAAAAATATTCTAGAAAAGATTATTATGAATATAAAAGTAAGCTATAATTAAAAAGTTTCAATAGTGTTGGTTTTGTTTATTTTTTACAGCTTATCAAGCTTTTGTAGGTTATTTAAAGCCAAAAAATATTTTTTAGATTGTAAGAATTTTTGAGAGATAATGATTTTTACTGATACAAGTTCTATTAATTAACCCATAGCTGGGGGTAGAAGATGTGGAATTATACCTTTCCTTGAGTGTTTGCACATAAGTGAATATAAAATACCCAAACTAGAATTGAACTCAGCACTCCAATTTCCAATTCCAAGCCATTATCCATTACACCCCTGTCCAAACATCCAAGATTACTGTAGTTACCTATCTAGGTACTGACCAGATTCAACATTGCTTAACTTCAGTAATCATACAAATATTGGTGTTTCAACATGATATAGCCATAAGCCTGGTTATTTTTAATATGCACTGTGAAATTTTATGAATTTTTGCTTTCTGGAATGGGCTATGAACAATTGTATATAGTGGGTAATTGAATGACAAGATAGAAAGAATTCCTATGTTATGAATTCCATACCTTGAAGATATTCTTTAAATTAATAATGATTTTATCAATAGAGTCTTAAATGAAGCACATCCTAGAAGTTTTGAGGCTTTTTCAGGAGAAACATTTCTTAAATTCAAAGAAATACAAAAATCTAATCTCCTTCAAAGTGGGATCCTCTGACTTCAATGTTATAGTTATAAGTTATAGCACTATGGCAGCTTTGTGAAGGATCCACAGAAATCATCCAAAATGAAGGTGTTCATGATCCTTGTTGCAGTTTCCTTCATCTTGTCAATGTCTTAAGGTTTTTCTTCAGTTTGGGGAACAACCAAAAAGTCACAGGGGACAAGGTCTGGACTGTGGAGAGGGGGGGGGATGAGGAACAGTTTTGATGACCATCTTTGTCAACATAAAACTTTATTGAATAGCAAGCTTCCAAATTGTGTTCATGTCCTGACTGCATTCTGTAAATTAGCTGCGACAAGCAGTTTTTAGTAGGGTGCATTCAAATAGCTGTTACAACCTCCTCCTTCAACATGGAAGAACAAGGAATGTTGGCAGGTCAGCTTATTAGATGTATAGTAATAATATACTAAAATTACAATAATCTAGGACAGTTATAATAACTGCTTCTCCTAAAAGTCTCCAAACTTCTGGAATACACCTATATATATATATATATATATATATATATATATATATATATGTATGTAAGAGTTGGCTGAATCTAATGGTGATTACAAAGGTATGGCAGCTCGGAAAACTCACTGTTCTGATAAGAAAAGAACTCCTGAATTTGTTGCTGAGGGCCTCAGACTCAACATGGAGGTCTACATCAAGTGCCTTGAGAAGGTAGTGCTGCTCTGGTTCAAGAGGTTGGCTGCTGGAAAACCCAATGTCTAGCAAGGGGACTCTGCACCATGCCACACAAGCAGGAGAACCCAGTCATGACTATCAGACAATGTAACCACATCATCCCTTACATCTGGTCACTTAACTCTCCAGACTGCAATCACCCCCCCTGATTATTATAAGTTGTGTGCAGTTGAGTGAGAGACCAACAAAACTCCTTATAAATTGAAGGCAAGGATTATGGCAGTATTCACCAACTTAAACAAGGAAACCATCTAGAAGAGTTGCAGGAGATTCAGAACTTGTGTGGAGGCTGTGATTGAAGACAATTACAATTTTATGGAATAAATTTACTCTTTAGTATTTCAATATATTTTTGTGTAATTTTGGTAAATATATCTATTAAAATGCAATGTCAGTGTTATTTTTATTTTTGCATAATTTACATGACAATTTATCCATCACACCCTGTGTGTGTGCGTGTGTGTGTTTAATCAATTCACTGGAGTCTATCAATATAAAGTCATTACTATAGTGAAGAAGCCCTTTTGATAGATGAGACACATAGCAATCTTCTTTTTCTATATTGTCATTCAATTACCTGTTATTAGTCTGATGTATAGAATTGCATATCTTCCACAGTTGTCTATGCAAATGAAACAAGCCGATTCAAATACTTATATAGGGGAATTCTTCTTAGTTTGGTACAAGGCCACAATAGTGAAGCAACCAATAGAAATCAAAGACTTTCTATTAGAAAATGGTCTACAAAACTAGCTCATTAACCATTGCTCTGTAGCAGTCATCTCACCAATATAGGCATATCAGGTTTTGTACAGATACAAAAAAAAAAAAATAAAAATATCTAAACATGTTGCTTTAGTTCTAAACATTTATATTCAGATTTTATTTATAATTGCGACCCAGTAAAGATCCACACATTTGAAAATCTGATACAGCAGCAAAAATTGGGCACCTCAACGTGGTGTAATGGTTAGAAAGCTTGTCTTGTGAGATCAATTACAACTGGGTAGTGAGTTTGATCCTCACTGGGTGCCCCATACTTTCGGCCTTGTGCCACATCTAAGCTGTGCTTAGAAAATCATTACAGCAGCAAAAATGTTAAAGACAAACATTTCCATATAATTATATTAATTATTTGTAAACACAAAAAATATGAGTGGATATATAAATGATATTAAAAATAAATTTTTAGATAAGTCATATATATATATATATATATATATTAATCACTTGGGAGTGGTTGATTAGATATCTTGTGAGAGATTCTTTCATTCTGAGTATTCTTAATGTGGCAGTGAATCAGAAAGGTATTCAAGATAATTCATAATAACTAATGAAAGCTAGGCAAGCAATGACTTCCCTGGAGCAGCTGATGTGATATTTCACAGATATCATGTCATACATTAATACAGGAAATTCAGACAAAAAAAAATTCACTAATATTTTCAAAAAGAAAAATAGAACTATTTACATCATTTGAACTGTTGACCATATCTTTACTGCCATATTCACAATGTTTAGGACGCTGTCCACTCAGACCTTTCAGTTGATATACATTGGAATATGGCAATAAATATGAGGGCAATAGTCCAAATGATCTAAATAGTGTAAATAGTTACAATATCTCATCTCAGCAATATAGACAGATAGAAAAATAGAAATATATTTTTTCACTCTGTAACATGCACCAGCGTATAATACATATCTACTATTTAGTAAGAAACATTAAGGGTAAAAAATAGTCAACATGATTTACCATTACTTTTTTTAATATTAACATTATTTTAACATTGATTTGTAATTGTAATTTCATAATATATAATAATATATATTTCACTTTCTAAAGTACCAGTCTACAAGTTCAAAATTTTATAATGACAGTAAACAAATTCCTTAGTACTGATATTGAGTTCGTTTGCTTAATGAACCAAAGCATTGAGATAAAATCAATCCATGTAACTTTTTATACCTAAGTGAAATAAATGTAATGCATAATTAAGAAATATCTATCTTACATTGTTTTATTTTTTTGTCAAACAAAAATTTATTTTTGTCATTATTGATGTGCTTCATTAGTGACACAGGACATGATCCAAAGAAAAAGAAAAAAATTTGTTTCCAATGAAGAAATCTTATGTAAAGTAGAAAATTGTTGGAAAAAAAAAAATTAAAAAAAAAAAACTGTTTTGTGATATTGCCTTTTCAAAGCACAGAAATTGTAATTTTACACAAGAGTTACAAATGTAGATGTGCAGGTGGTGTAATGGTTAAAGACTTGAAAGGAGAAAGTGGGAAGCAGAGTTCAAATCCTGGATATAATTTGTTATATTCACTTGTGTACAAATATCATTTGGAAAGGTAGGAATTCCTCTAATCTCCTCTCAACTATAGAAGGCAGATTTGGTCCTTGAGCCATTGTTAGCAACCAGCATAGGACAAATCTGAATTCAAAACTGCATATGTCCTTAGGAGGTACATGTTTGAACTGTAACTAAGATACGCTCAGCATAGTTGCAATATAAACCACAGGTTGGTGCTGTGCATGTTGAAGAAACTCAAATAAGACTGAGCAGATGGGCATGGTTGGAAACAAGCAGCCATGCTGAAGATGAGAAATCACACTGATTTACAGACATGCCTTCAAGCCAATGGTTTGATTATATAGCTAACAGGCAAACTTCATAAAAACAGAGATTCTGGAATCATCATTAAAGACATCTATATAATGTTTCTTATTTAGTAGTCACTGAGAAAGTAACAGAAATAAAGATTTGTGCATTCCAAACATAAGTCGTTTATAATTTCATTTTTAACTTCACCTTTTAAACAACTCACCTTTTTCTCTTTTTTCCTCATGAGAATTTTACAGTGTTTTTAATTGGTGATGAAACATTGATGTTTCCTTCAAACAAGAGTGTAGAAATGTATATATTGTATTGCTGTCATAACAAATATTGCAGATTGATATTACATAAATTCTTAACTATTTAGGATAAATACAAAGAGCAAATATCAATTTACTCAAATGTATTATCACAGAACTATCCCTAAGAGTAACCAGGACTTAGTTATTCAAGAGGAAAGTAAATAACTAGAGTCTAAATATTTGTTTAAATGCCACCACCCAATGGCAAGTCATTTAATATTGATGGGATTATTTACACATGGATTGTCACTTCTGCCTAGGATCAGTGTATTATCTGTGTACTCCATGAAAAATGTTCAACACACAAAAGTGTGCATGTGTACATAGAAATCAAAACTGCATGGTGATTGTCAGTTTCAAGTGATCTTCAGACCATCTGAAAATTGCTTATGGCATGAAACTGACATTTTGATTACTTCATCTAAATGCTCTCATTCTGATACTGACTATTCATTCCCTTATAAATATAGCAAATATCCCCTGATGAGTGTATGTGGCAGTTGTTGGAGAGTCTGTCTACAAAACTTTAGAATTGGAATGTTGAAGTAACATCAATCAGCTAAAGGAAAATCAATCATAATATATAAAGGATAAATATTTTAAATATATATATATATAATATATATATATATATATATATATATATATATATATATATATATATATATATATATATATATATATATATATATATAATATATATATATATATATATATATATATATATATATATATATATATATATATATATATATATATATATATATATATATATATATATATATATATATATATATTTATGATATAAATATATATATATAATATATAAAATATAGTAATTATATGATATATATATATATATATATCCAATGTGGACTTTATATAAAAAAGCAAAATGACGTTAGTCCAAATGAATTTAATTGAACGAAAGGAATTTAATTGAACAAGGTAAGTAATAAAACAAAAACAGAATGTTCCTAGCAAATGGAATGTAGAGAAACGCTATTTTCATATTGTTAACTGAAAATAACGATAACGTCAGAATTTGTCATTATATCTGTGTTGATGTATTTTGCTTTGATAAAGTCCACATTGGACAAAATGCATCAGCAATTACTAGTTTTCCTATTGTCATTTTTATTCATAAATATTGTCTTCTCTACTGGTTAAATCGGAGAAATTTTCATATATATATATATATATATATATATATATATATATCCATCCCCCCACCAGTATCATGACCAAGTTTCAGGCACAATGCAATCTTTCAGTCTCATTTCAGCACCTCAAGATTGTGTTGTGCATGAAACTCCAAGTCATGCTTACCAGTGCTGGAAAAAAAAATGTATATTTATTAATATATAATTCATAGCTCTGTTATATTACACCAAGAACACTATTTTATTAACACCAGCACCCAATGTGCAATTTTATATATATATATATATATATATATATGAAACACTCAGTTTTGTATCCAAATGTAAACAAAGTAATTTTCTAAAGGTAATGGATTTTATTTGTCAATCCAACAGATTTTTATCAATTTAAATGTTATTTTTAGTGGATACTCATATTTGATTTATTATTAAACTGTTTTATTTATTCATTTTCATTTACCTGCCTGAATATTTGAGAAGTCTCATTCAATTCAGATCAGTAGATGAAAATTAACTGTTTTATAAAAATAAATGGAATGTCTACTCAATTATGAGTAGCCACTAAAAATAATGTTTAAAGTGGTTTGTGTGTGTGTGCACAGATTATTTGCAAATACTGATTAGCACAAAGCTTAATTATTTTTATTATTAAAACATCGTCAATGGTATACCAGTATGGCTGATAAAAGAATACAGATAGGTCAAGGGAAACTACTTTGTAATTAGCAGTTAAATAAAATTTGGCATATAAATTTAAGTATAGGCTTAATTGATAACTAATGAACAGATTGAACTGAAAATTGCTTTATTTTCCAAGTTAGAACATTTAAACTGTATTATGCTAACAAAAATAATAGAATGATGTCCTCTTGTCATAAATACACAAAATTAAATCATTATAATAGTAATAAAAATGAAAGGCCATCCAGCTTATGGGAACATACAAGAAAATCTTAGATATAACAATCACTGGACTTATGCTAAATTTTAGGCTTAGGCTAAGTAGCTTGTATTTAATGTACAGAGAGATATGTACTAAGCTTAGCTTAGTCTGGTAAAATCTGAATTAGAGGAAATAGGAAGATTGTGTCAATCCAATCTTTAAAGTGAGAAAAAACAAGCTCCTACAAAAATCCTAGGCTTTAATGTTAACCATTGTCACTGGTAAGAAATACACAACCAAGTAAATATAATTATTCTAAAAGAATTTGACTGAATTCTTCACCAGCAAAAATGTCAGTTTTAAGGTTAATCTCTATTTTCCTAATTTCATTATACCATTTTTCAAAAATAATCATCACTAATGCGTCACAAGAATTTTTAGTAGTTTATATAATGATCCAACTTTCAAATAGATGGGTTGTTTCTCTCACCTCTTCCTTCTGCCAATGTATTCATAAGAAGATTCTTTTGTGTAAGTGGAAGTTGTAAGGTAAACATCTTTCCCTGGAGCATCATGGTATCTTGTTTAGACAATAATATACTGCATCCAAAGTACAGTATCTTACCAATGCCTCTTTTCATGGTTTCAATACATCAACAAAATAAAAATGAGCAATAACAGATTTAAGTGACAAAGATATCATGGGTTTTTTTTATAAATATAAGAATTGCTTTCCATTTTAGTTTGTGGCAAGAAATTTCAGGAACCTTTTACCTTTGCAATAAACAAAATTTTATTATACTAACAATTATAAATGTAATCAAGGAGCAAAAGGTGTAAGCCTTACAGAACACCATTTTTGGTTATTATTTTTTAATTATATAAAAAACAAAAAAAAATCCATAAGACAGACAAATACACGCACAAGTCCATAAGACAGACAGATACACGCACAAGTCCATAAGACAGACAGATACACGACAGACAGATACAAGTCCATAAGACAGACAGATACACGATACACAAGTCCATAAGACAGACAGATACACGCACAAGTCCATAAGACAGACAGATACACGCACAAGTCCATAAGACAGACAGATACACGCACAAGTCCATAAGACAGACAGATACACGCACAAGTCCATAAGACAGACAGATACACGACAAGTCCATAAGACAGACAGATACACGACAAGTCCATAAGACAGACAGATACACGCACAAGTCCATAAGACAGACAGATACACGCACAAGTCCATAAGACAGACAGATACACGCACAAGTCCATAAGACAGACAGATACACGCACAAGTCCATAAGACAGACAGATACACGCACAAGTCCATAAGACAGACAGATACACGCACAAGTCCATAAGACAGACAGATACACGCACAAGTCCATGGGAAAGACAGATACACGCACAAGTCCATGGGAAAGACAGATACACGCACAAATCCATGGGAAAGACAGATACACACACAAATCCATGGGAAAGACAGATACACACACAAATCCATGGGAAAGACAGATACACACACAAATCCATGGGAAAGACAGACACACACACACATACTTGAATCAAGTTCTAACATTTCATCCCTATTTTTCTTTGATTATTAAATTTGTGAACAAGGTCATATTATTTGAAAGTTATTACGGCCATAGGAAATTTATTGAATATCTAAAACATTGAAACAATTTAACCCCAAGCAACAACCAATATAAGGTTTTATCAATGGAATTCCTTTATTAAGAACAATCACAAACACTTGCAAAGGATATATTGTAAAAAAGGATGGGTGGGAGGAGTAGCTTAGTATATCAACAGATGATGCATGCAAGCGGGGACACAGGCAGAAATTTCTAGACGGGGGTGCGGGTATACAATTACAGCCATGTACTCCCAGGCAATGCTGGGTACCTCGACTAATAATGCATAAAACATATTTTTTTCGCTTTCCTTCTTCAACTGATGAAAGTTTTCTTAAATTTAAAAGCATCTCATGGGACAGCTGGAGTATGGATGACCAAAAATGACAAAACTTATTACCAACATAGGCAATCACCAACAATACAACACTATCCTATGGCATTTGCTATATCAAATTTCAATATACACAGTGAATATTACAAATTTTATAAGTACTAGATTGACTACATGACAAAGTGAAAACTTTGTTACAATTTATATTTGGAAAACATTATAAGGAATATAAAAGGAAACGAGAACTGATCTCTAGGGCAAAACAGACTATAATCCATGGGGTCAGTTATCAAAAGCTGACCAATATTTGGTCATACAGTCTTTTGTTGGTTTTATCAACACAAAACAAGAGTAGTTATGGTGGATGGTACAGGTAAGTGGGTGTGGGGTACAGGCCAAGAATTTTGTATTGAAAAGTCTAAGTATAATATTCTGGGAATCAATACCAAAGTAACCATAGTGAAATCAATCAATTTATGATTGGACTAGACCCTTACACACAAAGAACATCAACGCTTTTGTTAGCTTCTGCTAGTTTTATGATGGGGTTGAAAAAAGTAGCAGCCAAAATCGTAAAAGTATTGATTAGTTTGTTTTTTATTTAAAGCCAGAAAATATTTTTGGA
Organism: Acanthosepion pharaonis; assembly: GCA_903632075.3. Classification (NCBI taxonomy): domain Eukaryota; kingdom Metazoa; phylum Mollusca; class Cephalopoda; order Sepiida; family Sepiidae; genus Acanthosepion; species Acanthosepion pharaonis. The sequence goes on from CAHIKZ030003987.1 coordinate 810,110, forward strand.
TGGTAAGAATTTTTTTAAGGTATTGATTTTTTTTAGCGTTTCACCCCAAGCAAGGCGGGAAGCCACTAGGACACAAGGGGTTAGAAGATCAGATAGGAGTGATAGAAGAAAGGATGAGGAGAAGGGTAGTGGATAGATCAAGGCAACTGGAGATGTCGATTGACATTACATTTGAATAGCTAGAGATTATAGCTCTCAGGGAAACTGGAATAGGGAATGGAGTTCCACAGGTGAGAGGTGCAAGACATGAAGCTATTGGAGTAGAAGAGACGGCTACATTTAGGAGTTTCGACAGTGAAGGGGTGAGAGCGGGTTGCCAGCGTCATGAAGTCTGGGAACCAGCAAATGCAGCTCCTCAGAGCAATTGCCATCAAAGTATTTGTAAAATAGACAGAGAGAGGCAACGACGTGTCTGTGAGAAAGTGACTGTAGATGAGATGCCAGATCAGGGCCAATTATGTTGCATATCCGCCTCTGGAGCCTATCAAGAACCCCGAGGCAAACAGAAGGGGCTCCATGGCAGCAATACTCCATGCAAGGGCTTAATTGTTGATTTGTAGATCTGGAGGATCGATTCCGGGAGAAAAATTTCCTGGCGCAGCACAGGAGCCAACTTTCCTTGCGATGTGGACGAAGCAATTGACTCAATGTATTTGTTCCATCTCAGGTCAGCAGTCAATGTGAGACCGAGGAGCCGCAGAGAATTGCTCTCGAGAAGTTGAGCATCAGACATTCTAATGGAGGGCAGGGAAGGATCTCTGTGGTGATTAATAGAGAGCAGTTTTGTTTTTGAAGCATTAAAGTTGACCAGCCAATTCCTGCCCCAGTTCACAACCAATTGGAGGTCCTTTTCGAGACGCATGGCCAGGTTGTTGCTGATATAAGTTCTACTAATTAATCCATAGCTGGAGAGCAGAAGAGGTTGTTTCATAGCTTTCCCAATGGTATTTGTAAGTGAATATAACAAACTCAACTGGAACTTGGCTTATTGATTTCCAATTCATTACACACCCTACACATCCAAGCTTACAGCATCTGCTTTCCCAAGCAGTCACCCATCTAGGTACTGACCAAACTCAATGTTGCTCAACTTCAGTGATCATATGAGAACAAATGTTTCAATATGGCTATAAGCTTCATAGAACTAAATGAACATTATCTTTTAACATATATATTTTTTTTTTTATTTGTATGAACAGAATGAAAATGTCAGAACAGGCTTACTGATTTCCTTCAAGAAATCTCTAACCCTGCTGTTATAGACGTAAATATTTTGAAAAAGTAAAAATATTAAGATAAAAGTGATGAAAAGATTTATGAAAATTTCTGTTAAGAAATGTCTGTAGCTTGCTGATTTATTTATCTTTTTTAAAGAAACGGTTCCAACATGAAATAAGAGTTGTGCAATTTATCTAAAAGATAAATACAGCGAAAAGAAAATATTTATGAAAGATATTATATACAAATCAATATATCACACTACAATCAAAAAGATATTTTCTAAACTTATAAAATTTGTTATTACTTCAAAAACAATAAGAGATTTAATTAGCACTAAACAAAATAACCATAACTCCGAAACAGGAATTTACAAAATCAACTGTAAAAATGTTTCAAGATATACATAGATAAAACATCTATTAGGATATTGAACATAAAAGGGATCTTTTACAAAATAATATATTCAATGCATTAGTCAATTGCCTAATAGGTTGGACCATAATTTCTACTTAGAGAATGCAGCTTTAACTAAACAAGAAAGTAATTTATTAAAGCTAAAATTTATTGAAAGTGCATTAACTTGATAATATTCCACAGTAAATTTGCTGCCAGTATTATGCAACATACCTGCTATCTTAAAAAAAATAAATCTGCTACTGTTGTAATGTGGATATTTAAAAAGAATAGCAATAAAAAAAAAAAAAAAAAAACCCATTAAAGCTAAGTATTCCAGTATCTTCAGTGTTTCTCAAAAATTGTAACCAGCATTTGTCGTATTTCTTCACGCCTAAAGTTTCTTTCTCTCTCTTATATATATATATATATATATATATATATATATATAAAAAATGGCTGATAACTCATATCTGAGGATGCCTGTCTACTAGAGCAGCCAGCTAATCCCTGTTGCAGACGGCTACTCAGGCACATTCGTGTTTGTTCAACACCCACAGACACCAACTATGGTTTATACTGCAACTATGCTGAGTGGACCTTAGTTACAGTTTCTGGGAGAAAGCTAGTTATCTAGCATGATCAACAGTCTGAACAAAGCCAGCACACTCAAACCCTTGATGACAATAACTTGTTACTTTGTGCATCCATTGATGAACAGTCCCAAATTCCCACCGACAACAATTTACATATGCCCAATTTCATTCACGAGGCTTGGATCAGTTTGTGGTATGGTTTTTCAGGCACTTTCCAAAGTTGCTTCATACTAGGATTGCCTTCTCCAGACTGATAACATCAAGAAGTTACCTTCCTGACAAATCAACCATGGTGTGTGTGTGTGTGTGTGTGTGTATGCATATGCGCCTGTGAGTGACAGAGAGACACACACACCAGTGATAAAAACATTTAGTCTGAAGAATTCCTTTTGAGGGATGAAATGAGTAGCATAAGACATTTTTTCCATCTTATTCAATTCCAAAATTATTCCATTGACTGCAACTTGAGCAGTTACCATTTTCTAAATGTTGCACTAACTTTGATAGACATTTTTGTCATTCAAATTTATAGTTTTATATGTAACTAACAGAAAATTTTCATTTGCAGTTGAACTATATTAATCACAATACCTGTTATTTGCAGATTATGAGTTTCTTTCATTATTTAGATATTTTAGAACAATTGTGAATAAAAAAAATATAGAAGATTATCCCAACTAAATATACACAAAACCAGCAATCATTTAAATATGATCAATGAATGTGCATACGTTCATTAAAAACATTAAAACTTTAATAAACTTAGAAAGAAATTTACTCAATGTTTGATGTTTTAGTATCTTATATGATCTTAAAAAATACTTCTATAAACATGTATTGAATATAATTCAAATCATTTAACAGTTGTTCAAGGTGAAGGAGTTCACTTATTGAACTTTATCTGTATGTTCAGTTTTTCTATATGTTTATAAAATCCCTTGTGAAGATAATACATGAAGCATTGAACAATGTCAGAGTTATTTATTTCTCTTAACATAAGATGACTTTATCTAACTCTAGAGAAAGGAAAACTACTGGGTAGGTTGGACTAAAAATTTGATACATACATGCTTTCAATGTCAGCAGTGTGAAAGGCACATTGCTACTGAACAACAAAAATGAAAACAAAGGAAAAAAAAAATATATATATATATATATATATATATATATATATATATATATATAAGCAATCAGTTATTGTATTTCCAAGTGTTGATAACATTTTCTCCCTGAAAGAAGTCTAAAAAATCTACTGTGTCCTTCAAATCATAGGTTACACATTTTACTTAATTTTATGTATCCCAACTAGCTATCAATGTTGTGTAAAATTTGGGTGCGTCCTTTAGGCCAGAGCATCTTTAACACTAGTAAATACAAAACTTACTAATGTTTACTGGGTTTTTCTCAGCTGACATGAAATGCAAAAACTATATTGAATCCATTGCTAGGTCAGCTGCTAACAAAGTTGATACACTGTGTTGTGCAAGACAATTTTTCTCTCCAGAATCTATCTTACATATCTACAAGTCTACCATTCATACATGCTTAGAATATTGCTGCCACATTTGGTTTGGTGCCCGGCTGAATATCTAGAAATTCTTGATAAAATCCAAAGAAGAATCAGCAATATTATTTGTCCTGATCTAGCGGCTCGGCTTTGGTCACTTTCCCAGCACCATAAGGTTGCCTCTCTATGTCTTTTCTATAAATATTTTCATGCTAATTGTTCAGATGAGCTCTCGCTAGGGTATCTAGACTTTTTGAATTTAAGTACAGTTCTAGACTGACATTGAGATCTCATCAATTTACAGTTGAACTGGCTAATTGTAACTGCAAATTCTATGCTAACAGTTTTTCTTGTACGTCTCACTTGTGGAACTCCTTTCTGGCTCCATGCTTTCCAGTCAATTTTAATCTACAAAAATTTAAATGCAATGTCATTCGCTATCTACTGCCCTTGTGTTTTAGTGGTTTTACTGCTTTGCATGAGGTGATACCAATTAAAACCAACATTTACTTTCCTTTTTTACTTGTTATGGTCATTCAATTGAGAACCTTTTTTTAAAAAAAAAAAAAAAAAAATATATATATATATATATATATATATATATATATACAAAAACATTTCAAACTAATGATGCCACTAAGATGCAGTGTGTTACTGAGAGTGAAAGAAAACTTTAGTGAGGAGAAAGGACAATAAAAGAACAGGATTCAAGAAAACGGAAGATGGCGACTGACATTACATTTACATTTTTGAAGATTGTAAGTGGCAGGGATAGCAAGAAATCAGAAAAGAGTTCCACAGGTGAGAAGTGCAAGGAAAGAAAATATTTGAACAGAACTTACAGTTACATCTAGCTAGTTCAACAGTAAAATGCTGAAACTTAGTTGCCAATCTAGTAGTAGATTTTGTTGAGAAGCTCAAGACGTATAACTGGAGCACCAGAACAGATATGGCAGCAATATTCAATGTATGGATGAATGGTAGATTTATAAATGTGCATGATGGATTCTGGTACGAAAAATTGTCTGGTATGATTATTCATTCACACAGTGGATTCCAGGCAATGGAACATCGATTACAAGGAAAAAATTTACTAAGATTTGTAATCCCATTCTGTTTTAAACAAATTGAGAGTCAGTCAGTTATGTGCCATGCATGATACATTACTTTGGCGATCATGTATCGAAAGATACATGACTGACGAGGCAGATTTTTTTCCCCGGCAGTAAGTTGCCATTTTTTTCAGTTGCCATCCAAGGCTATAGAACCCAGTTTGTTCTGCTATTTACCCATAGCTGGTGTGAGAAGAAGAGGATTCATACCTTTCCCAAGGGTATTAGCATGTAGGTGATAGGTAATGGATTAGACTAGAATTTGAACTCTGCTCTCCGATCCCTCAATCCAAGCTGCTATCCATTACTCCACCATGTCTTCATTTTACATACACACACATTAATTTTGGTTAGTTATTGGTCACTAATTGTCAGTCAATATAATTTATTCCCATTTAGCTTGAAGTATTTAGATGCTGCTAAGGTAAACAAGTTGAGGTGGAACCACCCCCACATGATAGCTATGTATAAGCAACATTCTTGATTACAGCTTCTATACAAGTCTGATAGCTTGATTGAGGTTTGAAGAGGTGTCATCACAGAAAGGTTGTTGAGAGTCAAACAAAGGTCAATAAACTCACACATTGCTAAGAACTCTTGAGCATAAAGTTCAACATGGATCGCCACCCCTCCATCCTAACCTTGGACACAAAACCTTTCTCCTGTCTGAAACAAACAGTGGGGTTTGTATGACCTTTAAAAATAGTACTACAGACATTTAGGTAAGTCAGAAAAGGACCACATTTCCACACAAGCAATGAAACTAGTTCAAGTCATTGAGTAGAAAAGTCAATTTGTTTAAAACCAGATTTGTCATCCTAGTTGTATAAATATATGAGAATATGCAAGTGGTTTTTATATCCATAAAGTAGAATTAGAACCTTAAATTAATAACTGTTTAAAACAATGAATATAAGATCAAAACCTCTGCATACTTTGGTTCAGACTTTCAATCATAATGAAAGATACTACCAAAAATAAATGGCTAATTCTTAAGATCCTATAACTAAATATTTTCTACTGAAATCTGCTTGAGAATAGCAGTCAATAACAGTTTTTTCATTAAACATTTTATCTCAAGTAAGGTGATATTGCCACTATGACACAAGAGGTTACTCTGAGGGAAGGAAAATAAAACTTTACTGAGGAAAAAGACAAGATGATGATTGGCATTGCATTTAAATTTTTGAAGATTGTAGGTAACAGGCAAGTAAGAAATCAGAAGGGATTTCCAGAGGCAAAAAGTATGAAAAAAGAATCTTTTCGAATAGAACATATAGTTGCATCTATCTAGTTAAACAGTAAAACAGTGAGACTTAGTTGGCAATCTAGTAACAGGCTTAAATTCATGAAGTTTTTTGAAGTCAAAACCCCAAGGAGGAAAGCTCATCAGAAGAGTTGTCATGAAAATATTTGTAGAAATGATAGCAGGAAGCTACATCTTGTTGGTTAGAAAATGACTGAATTTGAGCTGCCAGGCCAGGATCAATTTAATTTACCATAAAATAATAAAATTAATGACAATTTAGTATAATTATTGAATTGTGTTTGTTAGTTCATTTTCTTATTTATCATTGTTTCTATTGGTTTCTTTGGCATTGTCATCGAGGTTAATATTTTGGTTTTACATCAAAGTTTCCTTCTAGATAGATGAACATTAACATGGCTAATGATCTCTACATACCTATTTGGTTTTATATAAGTTTTCCTTCTAAATGAAGTGCATTCATTCTGAAGTATGTAAAATGAGCACTCTTATTCATCTTACATGCACTTTTTTTTTTATATCAGAGTAAATAAAATATCACTTATTAAAACATTCCAATACAGCTAAATTACACAAGTCAACAGCAACCACAAAAATGGAAAGCACATGTAGCATGAGAAAATAATGATCTGATCAATCTGTTAAATTTCCACACTATGACAAACAAAAGGTTTCTAAGGAAAACCCCATCATTATTAGAAAGAGCTATAACATTTAGTGAACTTGGGAAGTTTAATTTATTGAAAAACTGTTTTCAAATGGTAGTAACACTTTGTTCAATGAATAACAAATATTTCCTGTATGGAAACAGCTAATTACCATTTTTTTCTATGATTCATATGAACAGGATGCCATTTCCTCACATTCATGACCCTATTCTCTTACCAAATCCTGAAATAAGTCTTGAAAATTTTAACTTGAATCCTACAAGTCAAAGGTTATTCTGTTTTATATTTATTCTCTTTTTGTTATTTTTAATTTTACAAGTTGACTGAGAGGGGTCCTCAAAACCAGGAAATACAGTTATTAGTTAATTTCAGTAAAACTGCAAAAACATTTTTAAAACATTTGACAAGAAAATTATTTTAGAATGGTGCCAAATCTGACATGACACCATTGTAAAAATCAACTCATTAAATATTTAGATATATAAACTAAGCATGTATTGTTGGGTTCGTAAGTTCTTAAAGAGATGTGCCTGATTTATTAAACTTAAAATTTATATTATTTAACATATGCATAAAATAGAAAGCTATAAGCTGTTTTCTTATTAGAAAAAACCCAAATAAAGGTTGAATATATATCTCAACCTCTGCATCCTGTGGTCTAAAGTATCACCAATAGCAATAGAAATAAAAAAAAACAAAAAAAAACAAAAGATTTATTTTGCTATGTAATAACTTCAGTTAATAATTATAACAACACAGAAAGAGAAATGACTATTTTTAGAACAGAAGGACTTTACACAATGATGGGCAATGAATATTAGAAATAATAAAGGAGATAAAATACAACAGTGGTGGGTGGGGTCTGTAAAGAAGAGCAGAGGAGGATCTTTGTTGTCAATTCCAAAGAAATTTCTAATGGCCCAGCTAATCAAAAATTATCATATTTAGAAATAGAAATTATTTTAGGGAAATACATTGCAAATTATTTTACTACTAGTACAGTATCTGTCAAAAATGCTGGGTTTATTATGAACAAATTGTACGAATTAATATTCAATATGCTGTATTTATTCGTGCATGATAAGCATTTTTCCAAGTTTTTGTGCTTAAAAACTAAGGGCACTTGTGAGAATTAGCATTTTTCATTCCAAGCACATTAGTGGTTTTGGGACAGTATGGCTGAAAGTAAGTTATATCTTATGGGTAAAAAAGAAAAAAAAAGAAAAAAAAAGAAAAAAAAAAAGAGTTAAAATAATTAACCAACCACTGCATTTAAAACAAAAAAAGAAATTCACATAGACACTAACCACATTTTAGTCTATTTCACTGCTGTCTGTGTCAAGGGTCGACATCATGACAGTTTTATCTATTTTCCCAGTGTAATAAAGGTCTTTGCCATCTTCGATGTCATCATCAAGAAACATCTTACCCTTCCTTCTCAAGAAGGATGTCATCTTTACTGCTGTCTAGTAGTAGCAATATCCACATCTTGTTTTTACTGCTGCAGAAAAATTGCCACCAGCTATTGGAACATATTTGTTTATAATTTTGTTTCTCCTAGACTGAGCTTCTGCTGCTAGGAAAGTTGATTCCCTTTCTCATGTTAGACAATTTTTCTCAACAGAATCTATCTTACATATATTATCAGTCTACCATTTGTCCTTACTTTAAATATTGCTGCCACATCTAATCTGGTGTTCTTGCTATATATCTAGAGATTCTGGATAAAATCCAAAGAATCTGCAAAGTTATTGGGCCTGACCTGGCATCTCACCTTCAGTCACTTTCTGCCTGCCATAATGTTACTTTCCTGTGCCTTTTCCATACTTTCATGAGATTAACTTCCCTCTGTGGTACCTTTGATTTTATGAACTTAAGCACAGTACCAGATTGGCAGCAAGGTCTTATTTTACAGTTGAAATGACTAGATGTAATCCTAAGTTCTATGCTAACAGTTCCTTCAATTGCACTTCTCACTTGTGGAACTCTTGCTTCCCAGTCAACTTCGATCTTCAAAAACTTAAATGCAATGTCAATCATAATCTTGTCTTCTTAATTCTTGTTCTTTTATTGTTCTCTCTTTCCTAACAGTGATTTTTTTTTCTCTCATATTGTCTCTGTAACCCCTAGCATCTAAGTGGCTTTACCGACTTGCTTGGGGTGAAATGATTAAAGAAAAAAAAAGTTTGCTGCATTTTCATGTGAACATGTCAGTCCATTTGGGTTAAGCAGAGAATTTTTCATCACTCTCTAAGTATTGAAAAGTTCTCTGCTTAATAAATATCACCAAATAGCACACACACTTAACAGACATCCTCTTTCCAGGAACCAATAAAACTGTCAAAATGACCAAGGAAAATCAGAGCAGCATGAATCCATTCAGCTCTTATCTTAAATAACAAATTAAAAGAGACTGTTTGACCAACACAAGAACTGACCAAAATTCATGATAAAAAAATAAATGAAAACTACAGATAAAAGTTCATTTTCTCCAAGTCATTCATTTCTGTAGTTCACTGCTACTAAAAAGCAGAATTTTTTTTTCTCCTGATGATGGCCATGCTGGCCAAAACTAATCAAGGAATCTAACTGAAATAATAAAAACAAAAGAATATTAATATACAACCCAGTGTGTCTGAAGATTTTAATCTTTTAATATTTTTTATTGTTCAAAACATACACATATACATATATATATATATATATATATATATAGGAAGCACTATAAAAATATTTTAATGTATTTCTTTTTTAATTTTAAATTATTTTTTTTTTTGTCTTATGTACGACATTGACAAGGTTTTATTTAAGTTTTATTTGTAAATATATGCGCATTCTTTCCAAGTGCCAAAAAATACTTAATCTTATAATATTACAATTTAAACATTCTTTATTCATTTTATTCAAAATAAACTCAACACAAAACCAAAACATTCAATTCATCATAATAATATAATAATATTAATGGATGACTGCTCTTTTCTGAGTAAGTCAGTCTGCTAGGCCAGCTAGCTAATTTCTGTTGCAGATGCTTGCTCTGACATATTTGTGCTTTTTCAATAATTAATCTGTGGTTTATATTGTAACTATGCTGACAATAACTTATGACTTGTGCTAGAACAACTATTGACAGCTTCCAAACAGTTTCATCTATCCAATTATGCCCACATAACTTTGGCCAACCCGTAGTATGGGTTGCAGACACTTCCCAATGGCACAACATGCTAGGATTAAGCCAATAATATCAAGATAATTACATCCTTCATAAATGGAGCATAATGGCATTCAAACTCAGGTCTCATGGTCTAACCACCCAGTAACATGCCCACTAATAATATCAGAAACATAATAATTTATAATTTAAAAATAAATAAATAAAAATATGCTGGTGTTATTAATTTCTACAACATTCTAGAAATATACAAAAAAGATTGATTCATTTTCTACAGCTTATCAAACCATTGCAGGTTATTCAAAGATAGAAATATTTTTTGGAGATAAAGATTTGGTGATACATTTTTTACTAATTAACCCATAACTGGGGGAGAAGAGGTGAATTAATTCTTCCCCCCACTGAGGGGATTTGCACATATGTGAATATAACAAATGCAATTGAAATTGGAACTTTGCTTTGATTAACAATTCTGGGCCATTATCCATTACACCACATGCACATCCAAGCTTACAGCACCTGGTATTCCCAAATGGTCACTCATCTAGGTGCTGACCAGGCCCAATATTGCTTAACTTCATTGATCATACAGGAACCAGTGTTTCAACATGTGCCCATAAGCATACAAAAAAGAAAACAATTGTAAAATTTTGTATACATATCTTCATTTCTGATAATTTGAAGAGATTATTTTTCAATCTTCAAAAAAACAAAATGAAAAGTTCTTCAGAAGGTTCTTTTTTTTGTAATTATATATAACAAAATGAGTAACTTTCATGACAAGCCTTTTCTAATAAATAAATTTGGTTTGATGAATGAATGATTGTCAGATAAAGTCCTTTTCTATCTTTAAATAAATATATTCAAAATCTATTTATCTAATTATTTAACTCTTCATATAATTTGTAAAAAAAAAAATGGTGCGCTTCCATGGTAGATCAGTGAGTCAAGATGACCAAAGTGATTGCAAAGCTGTAGGCTTCTTGTCAGAGTCATCTTTTAGATCTGCAATTAGTGTAAAATTTTAGCGGGAGTTACAAGTGGTACTGAGAATTTTTAAAATTTTAATTTGTTGGTTGTTGCAATTTTTCATGTAAAAAACTTTGCCCTTGTACATTTAAAATGTAAACAAATCCACAAATTAAAAATGGGGTATAGGAATACAGGGGCTTGCAATAAATTTCTTTTACAAAATGGCATTGGGTCACTATTCCAAAAGTCTGGAAAGGCCAGTTTTAGAGGAATTAGATTACAAGGCTGGAAAGCTCCATCTACCCTGCTATTTTCCCATAGCTTATATACATCATTTTCTCATTATTAAGTTAAAATTTAAATATCTGCAAATAATTATTTTCTCATAAATTATTATATTTATTTCTATATCCACTGTATTCATCCTGCCTGAAAATGAAATTTAATTATTCAATCAAAATTTCCATTTCAGAAAATTACCCATTTTTAAAGAAACTTAATACAAAATAGCTAGAATCAAATAAAAACTAAATAACAAGCAACATGGAATAGCCAATAGCACTTGAGCAATTAAAAACCAAAAAATATGTAATATTAAAAACAACGTACATTGTATGAAAATTGGGAGATAATTTCTGTAGTTACTGCCTTGCTTCAGGTAATTAAAATAATGAAAATTCAAATTCTTAAAAACATAAATCAAAATAATGCATACATGTTCAAAAAGCAAGGAGTAACTGCCTGGAAAAAATATCAAGTCTTACTGCAAAAGATATGCAAGCCTTATAATATAAAACACAATTCCACATGCAGCAACATGCATAAACTAAATAGGTTTGATTGACACAAAACCCAAGCTCCATCTTTAATACAAAATAGAGAATGCAACTATTAAAAAAAAAAAAAAAAAAAAAGATAGAGTTCCTCAAAAAGGGGGGGGTGACATGTGAAATGATAAAATAAGGTTAAACTTTTTTCCTTACAAGATAGTAAAACAAATATGGCATAAACGATCTGAGATTATAAAATGACTACAGACTTTTGCTCAGTTTAATAATCAAGGCTGAAGTGATAATGTAATCACCATGAAAAACAAGCACTCTAGTGCTAATATTTAATTTGCATACTTTTTTAAAGCATATTTTAATAAAATATTTCATTTGTTTTATTTACTTTGGAAAAAAAAAAAAAAGGCATATATAAGCAATGTTTCTATCAATAGCTTTTTGTTTATATATATATATATATATATATATATATATATGTATGTCAAATTTCAGTCATAAGTTCGTAATATGCAATATTGTCATCTGATATTTCACATTACTATTAGCCAAATGAAGCAAAAAAGTTATGGGATCATCTAAATAATTCAAATTATTAATCTGTTTAACGAGATTTTCTTAAAACTGTACAGAATTATTTAAACAAGTGAAAAAATACTAAGTTTGCTGAAATAAATTTTATTAATAATATAACCCTTAGAAAAATCATTCAGATGTTTCCCCTCATGGTCAGCACTATTTTAGTTATAACTAGAGTAAGAAATTAAACACAGCTTAGTATAAAGACAAAGAGAACTTTAGATGTCTTGCTGAAAATTTTGTTTATACAGAAATTTTAGAGAGCTAAGAGAACTTATATGGCATCTTTCGTTTTTTTGTTTATAGAACAGGTACTTGGTTAGTATTCTAAATATGAGTTTCACATACAGGATTTTTAACAGATTAAAAAGCTAAGTGGTAAACATACCATTCCATTGTAATATAGAATTCCATACTAAGTGAAGTTTCACTAAATAAGGTATTCCAGGATCATGAGGACTTATGGTTAATATCCAAAGATTGTTTGAAGAGTTTTTATTTTACTGCAATCATAAATACAAACATCGACTTGTAGACTTGTCAAGCTTATAACAAATTTCAAACAAGAAATGCCAAAATGAAAGAGCAATAGAAACCTAAGTTCAAAAGGCTAAAGAACAAAAGTCTCATGTTCAACTTGTCAGTAACATACAATATTTTAGAGTAGTAGACAAGAAATCAGTTTGATAACAATGGAATATCTTTTGAAAGTATTTCAGTCAACAAGCAAAAAAAGAATATAATGTTAAAGTAAAGGCTGTCTACTTTTACAACAGAATCTTGATTTTTTTTTTTTTTTTGTAGTTGGTAGGGGGTGCAACTGACCTAGCAGTTAATAATGTAGAAAATAGAATTGGTAAATTGATTTCAGACAATTTGCTTTCACTGCACTAATATCTTTGGGAAAAAGCATGAGAGCCATGATCACCCACATCCTGAATGGACACAGCACAAAGATGAAGAAGCTTAGTATTAGTTCTGTAAGGCATATGCAAACTTTATTATTTGTTCAGAGAACTCTGGGTCATTAAAAATGAAAGGGCTCAAACAGTTAAATATTAAAAAACTAACCAAAGTTGACACAGTATAATGAATTATTCAAGCAATTATATTTATTTTTTTGAACATGAGGCTTCCACTGAAGATTTCTCCAGCTTTCTTTAACCTGCTGAACTTTGAGACTTGACCATTTGCCAATACTCTATCTCTGGACATTTGGTGGTAAATTTTACTATTTTCAGAACTGTATCTGGAATGAAATAAATCAATAATAAAGAGTAGCAAATGACTAGTCGAAAGTTTCTCGCATGAATGACCTTATTCTATTTACATATTGAGCCATGTAATTTCTTTTGGCATACCAGACCTTCCAGCAGGTAGATTGCTGTTTTAAGATAATAGTAGCAATAGGAAAATTTTCATTGGAAACGAAAAAATAAATAAATAAAAATAATAAAGAATACTGAACTGTTATGTAATATCTGTACTCCTATATAGCAGTGAGTGCTGGACTATCTTCACAGATGGAGAAGAGACTTTAGGCAACAGAAATGTGGTTCTACAGAAGAATGTTGTGTATACCATGGATTAAACAGGTGAGCAACAACAGTTTTAGAGAAAATGGAAACAAAAAGGACACTTATACATAACATCAGAAGGAGATAGTTGAAATTTCTAGGGTACATAATAAAGAAAGAGGGATTAGAAAATTTGATACTCACAGAACATTTTTTTAAGGATTTATTGATTGATATGATTTTTTTTATTACTTAACCTTTAGCGGGTTATTTAAAGCTGAAACATATTTTGGATTGTAAGAGTGACTTTTTTTTTTTTTTTTTTTTTTGCAAGTGAACATTGCATTAACAACTTTTTGATAACTACAATGAACTTTTCCAGATACAAGTTTAACCCATAGCTGGAGACAGGAGAGAGTTTATACTTTTCCCAATGGTATTTGTTCATAAGTGAATGTTAACAACCTGGCAAAAATTTAAACTCAGCTCTTCGATTACCCATTCCAAGCCACTATCCATTACACCACCCACATATCCTTGCTATTTTGGGAAAGGCAGTCAATAATATAATTTGAATAGAATCTAAAAACATGATTTTTATTATTGATTTGACTCTTAGACTTTGAAGTTAATGATAAGTAAGGCAGAACCCTGACTGGGCATACCCCCATCACACTCAGATAGGGAGCTAAAATAAACATTATTTTGGAAAAATGTCAGGAAAAACAAATGCTAATAGGAATCATGGTGACATTTATCAGTGTCTAGAAAGTTTGAGGGCATGTTTACATGAATCTTTATAGAAATGTTAGATTGATTTTGAAATAACTTTTTCCTTTATTTTACCTTTACTCATGATTGTAACATCTAATAAACTGCACAATGTATAAAGGATAATGATTTATGATGGAAATGTTTTAGATTTTGATTGTAAATAACTAACGTTTTAGTCTTTTCTTCATAGTGTTGTGATATTTCTTTTGTTTTTTTTTTCATGACTTCTGTTATTAATGTACTTATGCACAATATGAAAGAGTGAAGATTTTTATTTTAAGTAGAAATCTGTTGTTAAATTTTAAACACAAGGTCTGTTTGGAAAGAACCCAATTATTTTTAATATTTTGAGAACTAAATTACAGAGCTTTGATGTAACTTGGCAATCAGTTAGAGGGGACCTTACTGTACATGCATGAACTGACGCTTTCCCCATGAGCTTACTCAGCTGTCAGTGGGATGTCATTGATATGTTATTGTCGTAGCATACCTATGGACGATAATGGTTATGTCCCCATTCACATAAATACAGTAGTAAATACTGTATGTTGGTCTGCAGTTGAAGATTCATTGTGGAATTCACTTGACTCACTTCGAGCAGTTGACTACTTCTACGCTCCGCTGGCGAATCTTACATATGTTGTTCATGTCTTAAGTATTATCATTCATTACCGACCTTCGTGCAATGCACACTATTATTCAGACTATTGTCCTCATCTTTGTCACCATATTTATTTCATCGTTTCGGCCGTTGTACGCTCCAGCCTTCTTCACGTAGTTGGAATGTCGAACTGAACCCTTTATTTCGCTCACTGGGGTAGACTGTTCTAGTTCCACGTGCCATGTTTTAATGGATGTCAGTTATCAGTTATCTCCTGTTAATTCCCCTCAAAGTTCTCCACTGCCTTAACCGAGTATTGAACTCACACTCTTTGGGTCCTGTCACTGGATCTAACTAACGCCTTTATCTACTCTGCCGTGCGTTTGACATTCCAACTACTTGAAGAAAGCCGGAGCGTACAACGGCTGAAACGGTGTAACAAATATGGCGACAATGATGAGAACAATAGTCTGAATGATGTAAATAATACTCTATCCCATAATATTTGTAAAAATGGAGTATTGCTGTCATATCTGGGCTGGAGCTGCCCAGTCCTCACTTTCCAGAATTGATAGAGTTCAAAAGCATCTACACAGCTTTGTGGGTGGTGAATTATTTTCCACTCTACAACCTCTTTCCCACAGATGGAAATGTCACAAGTCTCTCACTACTCTACTGCTATTTCTATGCTAAATGTTCAGAAAAGTGACATTCCTTAGTTCTACATGTTCAGACCTTCACAGCTATGATTTGCTATGTACACTGGAATGAATCATCCCCATTTCCTTCATATTTCATTAGTAAGATAGAAATTCATTTAGACAGCTTTTTGCCAAGAATTACTACTTTGTGGAACTGACTCCCAACATGATACTTACCTGATCACTACAACCTTAATCTCTTCAAGTCTAGGGTCAACTGTTGTCCTACATATCTTCAAAAACTGCACTTCTAAACTGCTCCTTTTATGCTCAACAACATTATTCAGTGACCTTCTACTTTGAGTGACACTTGGACTTTTCCAATTTTTTTTCACCTAATACATACATATTTCATCAACTAATTGTGACAACTATTAGAGAACAGAGGTAGTATCATTTTAAAGCAATTTTTTGCATAAAACTGGCTATTTAACAAAATGATCTTTCTCTAAAATTTAAAAGAAAAACTTTAATTACTAGTAAATCATGTTAAAGAAAAGCAATATTCATGAAAAACAATGTCAGACTAGTTATTTATACTAATTTGACTTATTAGACATGGAACATATTAACCAACTATAATTATTTAAATCTAAAAAATTACTTAATTTATTGTGAACTTTATTCAACCTCTTCTATTGCTAAAATATTATTCTACAGAATCCAAGTTGTTATCTAAGTCATGTAAATATCAAAGTTTATTTTAAAAATACTTGATTTAAAAGCAAAAGAATAAAATAAGTTTATCCTTTATAACTGAAACTGAAAGAAACTAATTCCAAATCCAATACTGTGAAGTAAAAGAGTATTATTTGTAATCTGGAAAAACTAATGGACTTTATTTCTTTAAAAAAAGAAAATGAAAACTATCTCTATATTTCTGAGATGAGGTATTGTAACTATTTACATTGTTTGAACTGTTGTCCTTATCTTTGTTGTCATATTCATGTTTCAGCCATTGTATGCTTCGGCCTTCATCAGGTGATTGGCACATGGAACTAGGACAATCTACCCTAGTGGAAGAAATAAAGGGTTTCTGTTCAAAATTCAAATCACCTGAAGAAGGCCAGAGCATGCAATAGCCGAGATGTTGTGAATGTGACAGCAAAGATGAGGACAACAGTCTTATCAATGTAAATAGTGTAAATAGTTAAATACCTCATCTCAGAACTATAGACAAATCCTGAAGAAGGCCAGAGCATACAACGACCAAAATGTTGTGTATATCACAAAAGATGAGGACAACAGTCCAAATAATGTAAATAAAAAAGAAAAAGTACGCCATCATTGCCTGAAGAGTCCATTTCTAAATTTTACTAGCTTTAAAGGAACTCAAAGTTAAGTTTTATTTGTGATCCATTTACACAAGTTCACCTTTCTATATATATATATATATATATATATATATATATATATATGTGTGTGTGTTATTTACATATACACAAATATTTAAGTAAATGCTCTGTTTATAATAAACAGTATTAAACTCAGTATTAATCCTGTTTATAATAAACAGGATATATATATATATATATATATATATATATATATATATATATTAAAAGGCTTTGAGCAAGTGAAGCCTTTGGGTTTTGGCAAAGATTATCCCTCTTTGAACATTGTTGACTGGTGCTACCTATTTACAAACAAAGAACTGTACCAAATAACAGAAACCATATCACTTGAGGTAGATGTAACAGTAAATTCTATGCTAACAGTTTCTTTTCTTGACTATCACTATCTACTGTCCTCCCGATTACTCTTTCTGCTCATTATTAATGTTTCTGTTTCTAATTCTTCCACAACCTGTGACCCCCTTGTGTCTTAGAGGCTTTACTGCCTTGCCTGGGATGATACCAATTAAAAATAAAAATACAAAACTGATAACATTAATGCTATTGACAAGGAGTACTGACAACATAAAATGCTCAAAAACTTGTTCAACTTTAGGCAGATTCTATATAAATTTGATCTAGATGTACAACTGTCTATATAAACCTCAGTAAAAATATAAAGAAAAGAAATTAAACAAGCAGACTTTAGTCAAACTTAATAAAACCTGTTTGAATACATTCTTGCTATATATATATATATATATATATATATATATATATATATACACACCGTGTGTAACAGCAAAACTGTCCAATTGTTAGATTAAGCTTTGAAATGTTGTATCTTAGAAAGGATTAAAGATATCTTATTGGAATTCTGAGGTTTTTACAACACTTTTGGACTCTACTTTGAACAACATGAATTGAAATGATGATCTCTCTTCCTGTTGTGACCTCCTGATGCAGTTTTCCTCTTTACTGCTCCCTCTTTTTTAAACTTATTCACTATTCTCTTAATGGTTCATGAATGAATGAGGATGGAAGCCAGAGTATGAATATTCTTACCATTACTGAAGACCTGAATGATCTTTTTCCTCTCACCATTGCTCAGTTGGAAAGATACAGTGGGGTTGAGACAAAATGATTTTAACCTGTTCTCTTTCTAGCTGAATAACTCAAAGGGTTTTTCAGTGATTCTTATGACAAATAGTGTCAAGATGGATAAACGTTATCGGAAAACCTGGAGAAAAGAAACTCAATTAGTTTAGTGCTTTTTTATTTTAGATATTAAACATTTTGTGGGATGGAAAATTATCCCATGCTGTTACATGATTTGGACAATTTTGCTGTTATACCTGGTATATATTTCAAACACGTTCTGTTAAAAGATAACAGACAAATTATGTTTGTCATATATTTTAAGTTTTCTTTTGTTGGTTGATTAATATCCTTGTCAGTTCTCATTAAGGTTCTAAGCTTTTAGTTGATTTCAGGCATTATCAAGAAAAGAAGAAATTCGATGAAATTCAAAGTCTGTATGGTTGTTTGCATCTTAAGAAACTTAACCTCACTTTTTGTGCATAAAGTTTAAGTCCCTCAGTGATCTTGATGTGGCAACAAATTTTATTTTTTAATCATTTCACTCCAAGCAAGGCAATAATTCCACTCAGACACAAGGGGTTGCTGAGATTGGGAAGGTTTTACTGAGAAGAAAGGAGAATAAAAGAAATGACTTCAACTATATATATATATATATATATTTTATACATAATTTTATACTTTCAGGATAAACATGTTTTATAGATATATAGTTTGTAGATGATTTATTGTAGTGTTATGCTTTGGTACAGAACTATTTCTTTAAGGTAGGACATTATGTTGACAGTTTCAGTATTTTCAAATAGTTTTCTCATGTTGTTTTCTTTGTAGTATTTATGTCTTACAGGTACTAAGAAAATTTAGCTAAAATGTGTTTCACTATGAGAGGAAAATAGGTTTCTTAAGTCCAGTAACCGTTATTGTGCCTTCCAGTATTGATGGGAGCTTTCTTCCTGGACATATTTTTTAGGTAGTGTAGAAAGTCAACATCTTGATTAAATTATTAGTTTTCCCTGTGCCAACCATTTTAGTTGAGGTTGTTGAAAATCCTCAAGTGATGTGATTTCTGTTATTTAGTACAGTTGTTTTTATGTCAAGTGAGCCATATATGAAATGAAATATAGGCAACTTGGAACTTTGTACCTTAAAAAAAAAAAAATGGAGTGTTAAAAGGACAGTTTTACTTTGACACCACTATTATTTTAACTTCACTCCTCAGCAATGTTTATTGTATTAAAAAGCAATGATTAGAATTGTAATAAAACCTAAACATATAAAACTGAATTTATACATTTTCTTTGTTCTTGAGAATTAACAAAAATAAACATTATTAGATTATTTATTGGAATATTGGGCAAAACATTGGCTAATTGCCAGTCAATTCAAACTTTATAAAATGGTAAATAAGGATTTCTATATATGGTTCACATCTTTTAATAATTTAGTAAATTTTTTTTTTCCTAATGTTCACCTAATACAATGCCCAAGGGCCACTCAAGGTAGAGGGTTACTGTATAGAGTTGTATTAGCGTAAAAAAAGGGCAAGATAACAGGAAAGATAGACAGCTAATTTTAAACTTGAAGAGGTCAAGATTTAATTAGTAAATAAAATTTCAGAGATCAAGTGGATACATTAGGAGAGTATAGAGGAAGTAGACTTTAGAAAAGAAACCCAATCCTAAATAGTAAACAATGAATAAAACTACTCTTGTTCAAAGGACTGTGAAGAGTGTGAACTGAATTATAGGCAAACCTGTTTACTCCTATTGAAATGTTTATAATTTATGAAAAAAAAAATTGTTTTCATACTTCTTTATAAATTGGTAAATGATAAATATTGCATTAGTTTTAATATAGTTGTATTAATTTTTAAAATGTAGTAAATATAAAATTATTCTTGTAAATAAACAATTTAATAAATAGTGATTAATATTTTTGTTGTAAATTCTCAAGAACAAAAAAAATGTATAAATTCACTTTCATCATATGTTTAGTTTTATTCCAATTCTAATCATTTCTTTTTAAAATAATAAATATTGCTGAGGCATGAAGGTAGTTAAAATAATGGTGGCTTTAAGACAAAAATCATCCTTTAGATACTGTTGTTTTTGTTTTTTTGCAGGTATGAAGTTTTAGAATGCTGTTAAAAAAAATGTCAGAAATCAGATGTGAATAAATCTTAAATTTTTTGGAACAATACATATTAGTTAGTTCATATCAATGAATATTGATACAAATAACAGTATTTAAAGTAAAAGTTTGCTAAAGTTGCCACAGTGATCTGTATTATGCTCAAAAAAATTTAAATGTCTTCAACTCCAAATTTTTTTTTTAATACAAAACATTAAAATTAGTTACACTATTGACATTCAGACTATTGTCATCATTGTCTGTTGTGCCCTCTGGCCATCATCAGGTATATATCAATTTGAGTAACCTACATGAAATTCCAAACTGAAACCTTTATTTAATCTGGAGGTAGGGGGTTGATAGCAACAACAAAGATGAGGACAATAGTCCTAATATAAATAATGATAACATCATCCCAGAAATACAAAAAACTTAAAAATACAACTTAAATTTATTATCACACAATCCATATTCACCATAGTCTTAAAGATATTGTCCTGTTTGTACTTCTGATCTTCCATAACCAAAATATGCTACAGTATTAGGCATACTTTAATATATTTAGTAGAATATTTTGCCACGTCTATGACATTTTACTTTTTCTTTTTTCTTTAAAAAAAAAAAAAAAATTCAATGGTAGTCATCTAAAGCTGTTTATCTCACCAAGCAGAATTATACACAAAAATTGAGATAGACATCTTTGAAAAATCAGAATGTATGTCATTATATTAGAAAACGAGATATAAAGATTTTTTTCTTTTTCAGAAAGGAACATGGCGATCTTTATTTAAGGTCATGTCATAGTACAACTCTCACCCAGAACTGGAGGTCTATTTCAAATCTTATCATTCCACTGAAAAGAAAGATTTCTAGTTTCAGTTTGGATTTGTGGTATTTCACTGCAGTAGTTGGCTTAAGAAATTTTTGCTTTTTTCATTTGGACCTTCAAGCTGATATTATTTTATGTTTTCATTGCAAAAACATTTGTTTTTGTTTTTTTGTGAAAAATTCACTTAAAAAAAAAAAAAATGTAATTTGAGAAACCTGGTCTTGTTAGTTGGATGTTAATTTAACATTTTTCACTTAAAGTTAATATTCTTCTCTATTATATTTTTATTCATAAAAGCAAATACACTAATAATAAACTTTATTCTTGTATAATCTGTGTTTCTGTTTCTAACAAATGAAATATGTTGAATTTTTACTACACTTCTTATAGCAAAATGTAAAAATTTACTTGATTTAAACTGAAGAAATAATTTATTAATCCAATTTTTTCTAGTCTTATTACAAATATTACAAAGTCTCTTCCAAGAAATAGAATTTTAATATAGTTTTGTTTAATTTTCAAAAGACTTTTCTTCTGAAAATTTTTTTTCTTGTTTTACACTGCAAAATTTATTTAAAAATGTTATTGTTACATAAAAGATAATTTAATATTTTTCTCTTATATTTTTATTCTTAACAAATATATTGATAAAATCTAACTTTTTATGAATTTGTTATTTTTTCTAAAAAGTTATTTTACAAAGTATATTTAATTTTAGTTAAGTTTATCATTAAAAAAAAATAGGAGCAAATGTGATATTTTATACCACAAAATTAATGAAAAATCATTTATTAAGAATGTTTTTATGTGAAGTTAATGTCATAATTAAAGCTTAACCTGATATTTTTAGATATCGTAAATGAGACGTATAAAATATCAACATTAACTTTGTTGTAAACTGCATTTAAAAAAAAAAAAAAAAAAAATTTTTTTTCATGGTACTTCTATAACAAAAAAAAAAGTACATTTATAACAAAATGTCAGTATAACAATAGTTACTTTAATTCTAAACAATAAAAAAAGTTACTTTTATGTGTTTTGTTTCAATGTTATATTTTTGTTCCAGAACTCATAGTTCTGATTTTTTTCCCCTTAAAACTATTTTGATGTGGATAATTAATTTAAAGATTAAAATGCATACAATATTTCATGCACCATTGTTAACAGGTGATGGATCCAAAGCTCTGCCAAATTATATATATTAATTGTAATAAAACTTTAGTAAAGAAAAAAAAAATATGCCATGGTAAAGAGGATTAACTTTTCAAACCAAATTAATTATGCTCTTAATCTCTGCTTTTTTCTTTAACTGTCTACAGCAGCAAACTGAAACAAAATCTTCACTCACAGTGGAGCAAGATTTGAAATAGGCCTCCAGGTCTGGGTGAGACATGCATGATGTCATGGCCTTAAATAAAGATTGCTATGGAGAGGAATCAGACAAATCATGATGCATTTATTAGTAAAGTCTTTTGGAGATTGCAGAAAACAAATATAAAATAATACATTAAAAATAAAAGTAGTTTAAGAAGAATTTTCTCTTGTTTATTTTCCAGTTTTATATTGGAAAAAGGTGATAATATTGTGACCAAATATTTCCTTCTTGTATTCAATTAAGATTTTTCTCATTTATAATTTTACATAAGATTGTTTGGGTAGTGTTGCTTTTTTTTGTTCATAATTCGCAATAAAAATTTTTACATTTGTTTTCTGTGAATTTAATGTTATTTAATGTTATTAAAAGTTTTTAGTACATCATTTTGAAACATGAAATCAAGTGAGAAAAAAATAAAATTCAAATTTAGAAGCCGGATTTTGGTAAAGGCAAAATCCACAGAGCATCACAATTTTAGTTAAATCCTCTCTACTGGAAAACTTAGCCAAATAGAAGACTCAAAAATGCCCACAAAATTCAGTCATGTAAATGTCTACACTATAACCGCAAGCAATTCATCCACAAAAAAAAAAAAAAAAAAAAGACAGAAAAGAAAGACACCAAAAAAAAAAAAAAAAAAAAAAAAATAAATGAAGAAAACAGCTTATAAAAATAAATAAATGAAAGCAAACAAAATTCTGACCTTTTAACTTCATGCAGTGGTGTTTCTTCAAAGTTTGACTTTTTGCTGGTTCTGCCAGTTTGAAGGAGAAGGTGATTACAAAAAATTACAGTGACGAAGAGGATAAGGAACAATGGAAATCATATAGATAAAGGACAACAATTACAATGATCACAATCCTACTAGTTGAAATCATCATCATTGTTAACAGAGAGATAATACTAAAATAATCTAATGTTAATCAAAATGATAATAGCAGTGATAAACTAATAATGATGATTTTAATAAGAGAATTTATTAAAAATATTTTCATTTTTCATAGACCTTTAGTCCAAAATTTATTTCATGTACATAATTAAAGGCTACCTATGACTACTATTATATATTGGGTTGGATCAAAAGTATTTTTATTTTTTCTAGACCTTTACTCCAAAGCTTATTTCATTTACACATCCAATGGCTATCTATCTATTGCTCCACTAGATTATTATTAGTAGTAGTAGTTATAGTAGTAGAATATATCAAAATTATTATTATTATTATTATTATATATTAAAGTGTATCAGAAGTATTTTCATTTTTTACAGACCTTTATCCCATTGCTTATTCTTCGTACACATCTAAAGACTGATCCCACTATCTTATTGAAATTATTTTAAAAGAGCCAAAAAATTAAACAACAGTACACTCGATGGTTTCACCTCCCATGTTTAGAAATAAACTCAATCAGATGACATGTAAAAGAGGTAGTGTAGCTGTAGCAGCCATGAAAGACAGTATAGTGATTGAACATTATCACAAATGTGGCATTTGTCTGTCATGTGTATAACACAAATGTCAATTCCAGGCAGGCATCAGCAATACATGAAATCTGCAGCCACCCACAAATGATGTAAGAATGGGTCTGCAAATGACAAGACCATAACCACCCAACAAAGACGAACACTACATCAAATCTTGTCGCAATTCATGTGCTTTTCAACCCAACAGTCAATGCATTGTATAGCATAAACGGTCTCCAATGGAGTTTTGTAGATGTTAACCAATAAGTCATTACTTTTGTATTCCATTGGTAAAGAAGAAGTTCCATCAGACAACTTCTTCCAAAGATCTGTTACATTGTGGAACAGACTCCTGAAAGGATGTTTCTCCAATCACTACAATCTTAACATTTTCAAATCTAGGTTCAACTGTTATCTATCCTACATATCCTTATGATATGCATCTCTTACTCCCTCTTTGTATGTCCTTACAGCAACCTAATTCAACAACCTACCTTGAGTGGCTCTTGGGCCTTGTATTGAGTGAACAATAGTATTAAAAAATAAATAAAATAACTATCGACATCATGGCATCAGTAACCTGGCACAGAACATTACTATTGGATCATAAAAGACTGGAACAGTATTGTCTTGTAAGACAAAGGATGTTTCTCCCTCTTTTGAGGAGACTGTCAAATTCATTTGTGGGTGAAATCCCATGAAGTTATGGATCCAGCCTATCTACAGGACATTACACAAACAGTTAATAACTCTGTAATGATGCAGCGTGTGGTCTACTGGTGTTTACAAGGGTCATTAATGAAACACTAATCTATCTTGACAGGTGCGAAATATGCAAAACTTGTTGCATGCCTTTATACACCTTTTATGCTTGCCATATTGGTGATCATGGTTTAGTTCAGCAAGATAATGTAACCATCACATGCATTGATAACATAAAACCCAGTTCCAGAAATACTGGCTGACTATCAGGTACTCCATTGGCCTGATTCACCAGATTTAAATCCACTGAGCAAGCTTTATACTTCAGTAAATTCCCTACAGTCACCTAGGGTTGCTAGATTAGAAAAAATTAGATATGGGACACACACTTAAAATCTCTATTATATATATATATATATATATATATGTGTGTGTGTGCACACACTGTAAAAAAGCTTGCACCAATGATAAGTGCATATAAATTGAGAAGTATAAGCAGTCAATTGCTGATAGCCCTGATGTGTGGACAGACAGGTTTCGTCTACAAACTAGTCAGGATGCTGAAGATAACATCAATCAGCTAAGAGGACAAACATTTTACTATATATATATATATATATATATATATATATATATATATATATATATATAAAATAAAAAGAGTTAAACACTAATATTACATGGTCATAATTTATTCCATTGGAATTGTAAATACGATCAATTTATCAGACCTACAAATTCAAAAAAAACTTGAATCGTATTTATGATTCCAATGGAACAAATTATGACCATGGAATATTAGTGTTTAAGCCTTTTATTATATCCTTACTCTGTCCTAGACATTGAGTTCTACCTGATTCTATCCTCTTGAATTTTTTTTTATATATATATATATGCATATGTATATATATATATATATATATATATATGGTTAGTTAGTTAGTTTAGATATATTATTGCATATGTATGTATATAATTACTATTATATATATATATATATATATATATATATATATATATATATATATATATATATATATATGTGTGTGTGTGTGTGTGTGTGTGTGTACACACACCCAGAACACTATATTATATAAAAGGAGAGACAAAAGATAAAACAATGATTTTTTAAAGAGTTAGGATGGAAATAAAAGTAAAATCATTTAAATATTATTTAATACAAGCTAATTAAACATGATTAAATGCTGATGCAGAACTGCACAGCAGCATGGTTGGCAAGCAAAATGGTAACAGTGCCACTGTCCTCAGCCAGCCATAACAACTGAACAAGTTTCAAACCTGTTAGTTTTGTGTAAACTTCTAGCAACACTAGTTTCCTCGTTTCATTTAGATTATTTTCATCAGGAGAATCCGAGAAAAGAAAAGTATAATTGCTTGTTAATTTACAACCAAGAACTGTAAGAAGGGAGTAAAAATATATTTTTATTATGAAATTTGAAAATGAACTAAATATCTGATATTTGGGGTGTCCTTGAAAAGTTTGTACAGAACAAGGGACAGGATTATCCAATACGGGACCTGTCTATTATATAAGGGATGTCTGGCAACCCTAGTCACATACAATGAACAGAGCTCAGTTACAGTTAGCCCTAGAACACTGCTGGACAACAACTCTAACACCACTGACCCCATACTATGTCACATAGCCAATGTTATTCAGGAGAAAGTAAAAAGCTAAAGTCATTATCTCTAATTTTTTGGTGCTTCAGTTTACTTATCATTATGAATGATATTCTGCTATACAATTTGTTTTATTTGTTATAATGACAGATACAAGTATTTAGATTCTGGCAATTTTGAGGTATTATTAAATTATTTTAAACTGGGTTTCAAAGTCATGAAAGTTATTTATAGAATTCAGGAAGGTGAAGAATATAAAACAATATATAACTGTATTGCCCAAAACTGATTTAAGCATTTTAAAATCGTGAATTATAAGTTTTGAAGTAGATGACAATAGTGTTTATTAAGGATGTTTTGAAATTCATGGTAGTGAAAAAGAACCTAACCACAAGCATGCAAAAACTTCCCTAAAAGATTAGGTCAGCAAAAGATACCATAGGTATAAAGCTTTTAAAAAATCCACTTTGATTACAAAACAGAAATACTTCTGATAGTAATAATAATGACATACTCTTAGGTGCCTAATTCAATAGGGGGAGTCTTAATAATAGGGAGGGGGTCAGAAATTTTCTCAATATGCAATAAATGAGGGAAGTCTTAAAGTGGTGATTGGAAAATCACTTAAAGCATTAAAAAAGAATGGAATTAAGAAATAAGAATCTTAATAAGCTGGAGGTAAGAAAAACGTACCTCACCATCCATTAGGCACTTACGAGTAATGATTATATCTGGAAGTGCTAATAATAATAATAATAATAATAATAATACTAGAAGCTAATATAATAATTATAATGATTATAACTTTTGGAGCTGATGATAATGATTGTAATATTTGATGCTGCTAATAATATAGCCATAATATTCAGTGATAAGGTTAATAATTATTATATTTGAAGTTAAGAGTAATAATTTACGAGAACATTTATAATATTTGGAGTTAAGTGTGATAATAAGGACAATGATTGGAATAGTGAGAAAATAATTATGTCAAGTATAGTTTGACAGTTAAGGATAATGTGCAAACCATGTGATGAGGAAAGAAGCCAGACTAAATGGTAAAAACTTTAGAAAAGCCATTTGCAAGAGTATAGAAAATAAACAACTTAAATCAGGGCATCAATGCGTATGTGTGTGAAATTATATACTAAATTGTTTTGAGAACAGAAGAGAGCAACAATATAAAAAGCAGACCATATAAAAGCAGATGCTAATAACTCAATTGACTGGAAATGAAGACCACAGAAAAAGCTAAGCATAAACATCAAAAGATTTTAAATATACCGTATTTTTCTGGAATATAAGACACATCCTTATTTTGAAGACAATTTTGCTGAGTATCCAATGAAAACTGAAATAATGATTAGGCAATTACCGACATTAACTGCATTCAGCACTCTGATTGGTGATGTGCATTTCACTTCTGAAATCCATACTATTGTTGTAAATAACACATTCAAGTGAACTAAACCATTCCTATACATATATAGGCAGCATATCTTCACTCAAACAGGTTTCATTGAATAATATAGGCATATTGTGTCTGCTTATTTTTATACTGATCCTTTCCAGTTGTCTCATCAGTTTCTTGATGTTAAGATGAAATTCATCAAGGAAGTTGCCATAGTTTTTCTTAACCCAAACACTTTTGATCTTTTTCAAGATCACACATTTTTAAAAATCATCATCACAATCGAATGCAGATTATATCACAGTTACAATGTCAGTCTTTGTAATTTACCCCTGAAGATGATCTTGGAAAAGAATGAAAGTATTTAGGTTAACAAAACTATGGGGACTTCTTTGATGAATTTCATCTTAACATCAAGAAACTGATTAGATAACTGGAAAGGATCAGTATAAAAATAAGTAGTCACAATGTGTGTATATTATTCAATGAAACATACACACACAAATATATATATATATATATAT
Source organism: Acanthosepion pharaonis (assembly GCA_903632075.3). Classification (NCBI taxonomy): domain Eukaryota; kingdom Metazoa; phylum Mollusca; class Cephalopoda; order Sepiida; family Sepiidae; genus Acanthosepion; species Acanthosepion pharaonis. The sequence goes on from CAHIKZ030003987.1 coordinate 838,483, forward strand.
ATATATATATATATATATAATTATTATTAACATTGGTGTATAGGATGCAAGTAGACTTTGACATTAAATTTTAAGATAAAAATGTGCGTCTTATACACCGAAAAATACAGTAGTTATTTTTAAATGAAATATTTTCTCAAAATGTTGAGAATATTTGATTTTAGTTGCAGCTATAAAAACAAGTCCATTTTGGATCTTTTTCTTTAGATGTCAATATTAAAATTTATGATGATTTTGAGTAATTAATTCTTATTAAATAAATGATGGTTTTCATATTCTAATTTAAAGAAAACATTCTGTAAGCATTATCCTTGAGCAAATATTCATACAATATGGTTGTAAACTTAAAATTTAACATGATATTCAGAAAACTGAAGTCAACAAGGTTACAAAAACTTGATATTGATTGAGAAAAATATTGAATAAACACTAATAGAATTCATTATATTGAAAACAGAGAAATCAATACTATTTACTAATGATTGTGGCGTTATCCTAAGATGATCCTTATGCAGATGCTGAAGTGGAATCTTTTGTTTAAAGAAAAAAATGTACAAACAACTTGTGATGGTTGATTTGGATAGAATTTCTTTATTATTTCTATATTTTCATTAAAATATTCAACTTCTTAAATTGAAATAATTATTTATTACCCAAGATGGGTTTTAAAACATAATCTTGTATCAAGAATAGATGAGCCTTGGTGGTTACTTTAATTATTTTTTTTTCCCAACCTACCCATCGTTACGGATGGTCCTCTATTTTATTTCCTACATTTTCCAGCCTATCTATTTCAACCTCCTCTCACCATTTTTTTTAGTTCTGAGAAAAAAAAAGAAGAAAAAAAAAAAAAAAAAATTAATTTTTAAATTAATTTCCCTTTTATTCCAACCTCCCCATTTATTCCATATACCATAGTAGAATGAAGCACAAAAAAGTTTTTGGCCTGACTCACTTCCCCAAATTAGACCTAATATCAGATTTCATGGGGAAGAGCATCTTGCTCAAGCCAAGAACTTTTCAGCACTTGCTTCTGTGATAATATCAGTGAAGCAAACACCAGGAAATTTCATGATTTTAATATTTCTCCAATGTATTAAAATATTTAATTTTAAATGACTTTGATAATTTTCATTTTCTGTTTTTCTACCCCTATGGATGTTTGAATTCCAGCCGAAGTTATTATATTCACTTTCACACTAATACCCTTGGGAACAGTATGAATAATTTTTTTTTCCTTTATGGGTTAAATAACAAGGTAGATTGGGTTCTCTAATCTTGGATAGCAACCAGTCCCTGAATTCCAAACCATGGAGAAGGCAACAGAAAACCACTCCACTATCTTTCCCCAAGAATATATGGCAATTCACAGATAACAAAGGAATCTGTGGAGAGCTATGATAACTAAAGGGATATGGTAATTAAACAAAAAATAGAGAGAAAATTAATATTGTGTTAGCAATATCAATCATTATCTTCTGTAATTATCATATAACTTCAAAATATGGTGTAATAGAAAGACTATACCCATTCTTATACGAGATCTTTGGAAAATAAACTGGATACAATACACTATATGTGGTACAATAAAATCACTCATATAAACAGATTATATATGTCTAAAACCTATTACAAAATACCCAAATTATTATTGGAGAGTTAATTAAAAAGAATTTATTATGTAAAGAAATAAATCTCAAGATTTAATAAAATAATTTAATGATAATAGATACATTGTATTATTTATAATATAAAGAGAGGCTGGACTGAATAAAATTTTAATAGGCATTCTGTAATTAATACAATCATTCCAATTAGAGTCCTGAGAAATCATGAAACTCCAAGTTGACCACCAATATGTATTGTGAAGTTATGTTGCTTCTGATTCAATAATTATTGTTCTAGATTACAACTGAGCACTTATTTTTTAAAATCAATTCACCCCAAGCAAGGCAATAATGCCACTAAGATGCAAATGACTACAAAGAGTGAAAGCAAATGAAAGAACTAGAAACCCAATCTTAAACAGGAAACAAGAGATAAACCTATACTCATGTTCAAAAGACAGAGGAGGAGTGTATTGGCAAAAATTCTGTTTGCCTTGATATACACTGAATTATGTAATTTTACTCATATCAATATGTAGTAACAATATTATTATTTTATTTTTGTTATTATTCTACAAAGAAAATTGAGGTTTAGGAGGTAAATTCAGTTAATGTTCTTTGAAAAGGAAAGCTTTTTTTTCTTTTTAATTTATATCTTAGAAATTTTCTCTAAAAATTAGAAACAACTTTAGAAAATACATAAAGTTTTCAATTTGTTTTGTAACTGAATCATTACAATGAATAAAAAAAACAAACAAAAAAAAAAAATATAACAAAAATAATCCTTTAGAATGTGATAATTTAAATATTGCTTACCATACAATGATATATACATAGCATGTTCAGAGAAATGCGTTTGGAACTTACCTGAAAAAAAAAAAAAAAATATTAGCATCAAAGGTTAAAAAGAAAAACTAGGATTGTAAATAAAATTACTTTTAAAATCATTTCAATGTGCACACACATTATATATGTACAAATACATAAAATGATAAAAAAGAATGACTCCTGAAATACCTTATTTTCTATCAATTTTTTTTCTTTAAGAAAGCTATTTTGCACAATAAGTTCATCAAACACATATTGTCAAAAATTTATCTGTGATGGTGTCTAAAAGGTACATATCTTCCAGAAGATATGAAACATCTTCAAGCCTATAAACAGAGTATATACCATTGTTGTAATATAAAATTCATTTAAAGAAACTGAAAACTTGTGTATAAAATGAATAACATTTACAGAGATTTCTACAGTATCATCATCATCATTCATTTTTTTTTTTTTTTAGCCAATTATTCCATAGATTTAACAATATAAAAATGAATAGGAGTGTAGGGGAGATTATGTCCAGATCTCCTTCCCAGGTTGTTAACGAAAAATATACACAGTAGTTCTGGTGAATATGTTCCCAGACACCCTACTAATGTCTTAAAGCACAATTAGTATATATAGTATTCAGTACGATGTTTATCCTCTAAATACATATAAATTTTAATTTATAAATTAGACCTAATAGGAGGCTGACAGCAATAATTAACAATAAAAGACAATATAATGTAATAAAAGTTACATGATGAATAGAAAATTTTCCTTATTTTAGATCTCTACATACATATTTTTTCTTTTTTCGAGAACTGTTATCTTTTGGATTAAAGCAAGTTCATTATTGTTTTGCATTATTGTATCTGAATCACCAACTTCCCTATTAATGCAATTTGGGACTATTATTAAGAAAAATTTATGAATTATATATTTCTGAAGCTTACAACTGCAGAATAGTGGGAACACTACAAAAAAAAAAAAACTAACAGTGTACAGAACATTCATCAAACTGTACAGAACATTGTATAGAAAACCTAATGATGTGCAAAGACCACAGTACAGAAAAATCTAAGTGTACAAAACAGAGTATAGAAAAAATGATGTGTAGAAAACACAAACACTGTACAAGGTAATTTGTACAAAAAAAATACTAATGAAACAGAACACTGAATCTAAATAGCTGTGTTGTCATATCTATTTAGTCATCCTGCACACACAAAATGCAACTAAAGACCTTTTTTAAAACTTGGGTTAGAAGTAAAAATTGCCAAGTTCTATTGGTATATGATTGTAAGCATTTGGTATGCCCAATGGTATTCATGTAATACAGTGATGCTGCTTGCCAGTCATAGTGGGTCTTTTTTCCTTACAAATATTTTTAAAAAGCTTGCATTGGATGCAAAATTTCCAAGTTTCATTGGTATATTGCTGTAAGCATCAGTCATGTAATGAAGAGACACTGTTTGCCAGTCATGATGGGTCTTTTTTCTTCACAAAAAAATAATTTTTTAAAACCCAATTTTATCAAATAAACATTCAAAATTTGACCAAGAAAAATACTTAAACTATCATGACTATGGAAATGGTGTATATCTCAATACTAACTAGACCTACCACATGCTAATAAGACACTTTAAATTACTTTTGCTTTTTGAATATGAAGGGTAGGAGGAAAAGGTAAGTCATTATGAAACCAAAAAATGACAATTGGGAAAATAAAACATCACAAAGAAAGCTCCAAAATTTTGCCACATTTACTTTCAGTAGAAATCAATAGTTTTGATTAATTTGATCTTTGGCATTCATATCACTGGAGCTCAACATGAATTTCATTATACAAAGATTCTTGCATTTGACAAGACTTTGGATTGAAAAGAAAAAAATCCAGATTAAAAAAAAAAAAAAAAATTAAGAACATGTAGAATTTTGAGGGGATAAACTTCAATACAGCAGCTGCTCATCTCCAGAATTTCTCCTTCATGCCAGGTAACAGCTCTGAGCCAATTCGCCGACCAGATGTAGCCCCAATTTATATCTAGGTCAAGAAGTCGTGCACACTTTCTTTCTTTTCCAACATAGGATATATGTGACATGCTGTTGCTTGGTTTGACGAGGTAAGCTGTCACACTCCCTCAGATCTCATGATCACAAATCAGACAGCTTGGAGCAGGTCTCTTTACTCTGCTGCTTTGTAATAATAGAACCATTTCCATTACGTCTGTTGGATAGTTACCTCCTGAGAAGCCATCAGGCATATCTGGAGTTTCCAGAACTTCTGCATCTGATTCATAGAGCTCAATTACCCGGTCACATTCACGAATCATCATCCGAGTCACATGTCGATGTACCAGAGTCTATGAAAAGGTGAAGATCTTTTACGTACCAAGGCATCTTGTCAACCATTATTGTTTGTGGACTTACAATGTCCATCACATGACCTACTTGATACCTGTAGGCACACTGACTGTGGGGAAATTTTCTCCCACACTGTTCCCAACCCTGTACATGAAGTGATTCTTACAACGATCAGGTGGTAATGTTGTGCTAATTCCCTTCACTCTTAGTTGGTAACAGTGAATCATGTTGGTGGGCGCAATGAACCCTCCTGTTGTTGGGGAAACCATACATTGCCACACTCCATTATTTGGAGTCCACCCAGCTTTTTAATAGAGTCGAACACAAGCAACAGATTAAAACCCAATAGCTCTCAATCCACTATCAAGACCTCGATATTGGGGGGTGGGGGTCTATTGTTCACATCAAGTTTGATGTTTCTAACTCTGCTGCATTTGAAGGCTTGACCATTTATGGTAAGTATGTCCACCTCTTTCTCCTGCCAGGATTGACAGGCTGACTTACTTGCAAGTGATTGTGAGCAGCCAGTGTCCACCTGTGGTGCTCACTTGATTCCATTCACGTGAACGTTTAAGACAGGTAGAACCTCATTCACAACTTGCTTGGGGGAAGAGACCAGTGCTGACATCTTGTCTCCTTCCTCTTTTCCTGGACACATCAAGTCATCAAACATCCTGTCATGATGCTGAAATAGCTTGTAAAATTTTGAGGGGATAAACTTTGATGCAGCAGCTGCTTGTCTCAAGAAATTCTCCTTCATGCTGGGTAACAACTCAGAGCCAATTTGTCAGTCACATGCAGCACATGTTCATATCTAAGTCAAAAAGTCAGTAATTGGTTGAGGGACAATCATAAATTTGCATGACATTCTCATATATACACAAGAGTCACATGCACGCTTTCTTTACTAATGTAGGATACATGTGACATGTCTCTTGGTTTGACAAGGTAGCTGTCATGTTCTTTGCTACAGAACATTAGTAATCAGATAATCTCAATTTTATCTTAGTTTAATGATTAATGTATATTAAAGAATTCTAGAGAGATCAAATTTAATTGTCAAAAAAACCCAAAGATGGTTAAAAAAAAAAAAAAAGCTTTCATGACAAGAAGTGCAATTTAACTAAATATTTTTTTTTTGCTATATTTTTCATCCAAGAGAAAGCTGCAAGAATGCAAATACTCACATATAGCAACAGAATTAAAAGATACAGTTAGTTGGTTAATTTTGTTTAGCAGCATATCAACATCTATGGGTTATTTAATGTCAAAATCTAAATATTTTGTATATAATTTTATGTCTTCAACTACAGATATTTTGTACATAATTATATACTTTCAGAGTAAAGATATGTTTTTAGATATATAGTTTGTAGATGATCAAAATGTAGTTGGTAATTTTACTATCAAAATATTTTTTTATATTGTTTTTAGTGTTGTATTCATTGTCATTTTGCTATAAAAACGCATTGTTCTTCATTTTATTATAAAAATGTACTGTTGATTTTTGTTTTTTTTTGGGGGGGGGGGGAATCACTATTTGTCCATAGCTGAGACCCTAACAGGTACTACCACCCCAGATTAGGGTGGACCTGGAAACAAAAGCAGTTGACATGTTTCCCTGCTTCTCAAAATCCTCAATGTCCCAATTGGAGGCCTTACTATCAGATGTAGTTTATTATATTGTCATACTCAGAATGATAAAAGATACAGAAATACTGCATGCTTACAATATCAGTAAGTGCAATTAGGCAGCAATTGTTCTTTTAAACATGTGTTATTAAAAAATATAGACATTTTATGGTATTAAATTTAACTATCTTTTCTATATTGCAAATAATCTTCTGCAAACTTGACTACTGCAGATGCAAATAGTATCCAAAGTTAAAGCAGTGTCCTAGTTTCCATCTTAAATGTCACCAGAAATTTGCCAAGTTATTGCGGATTCCAATCTCTGCTAGGAATTACTGCAAAATACTTGCCCCTCCCCAATTTATAGGCAGATGCACACAAATGCATGCTGGGATTTTTTTCTAGCCAATAAAATAGGTCAGTTCTTGTTTTCATCTGACTCAGTCCCAGTCTGTGTTGTCTTGAAGTCAGACCACTACATTCATTTGTCCAAACTTTTTTTGTGTCAACTCCAATTCTTAGTTTGTGAATTTTTTGCCATATTACTTTTGCTTTAACTTATTGTTAATTTGCCTTACATGTAATGTTTGCTAGCTTTATATTATTTTTTGCCCCGTTCTTTTTTTTCTTTTTGCAAACTTTGTCAATACTGTTTTTTTGTTCAGTTCTGTCACTTATTTTTGCATTTAACCATGGCTATTATTACCAATACTTCCATCCATGTTTTTGGAGGAGTTTTGTTCTTTCATAATTTATTAGACAGACACACAGAAAAATAGATACACATGTTTCTATCAAAACATCTTTTATAAAATCTCTCTGTACCTTTGAAAAGTTTTCAGCTAGACCAAGAAACCCTTCCAAAGCATTAAAAAATAATTTTGATTAGATTTTAGGAAGTGGCTCAGTTGAAGAACTTTTCAACATCCATTCATATATGAATAAACTGTGTGTGTAAGAAATTGCTGAAATAAGATGAAGAAAATAAAGTGTTTTTAGTGGTACATTTTGAAGTCATATTTTTAAATTGAATCTGATAATTTCAATTACAGGAAGTCTCTCTGGCTACATGCTGTAGTAATGTATGTGTGATGACTTTTTTTTTTTTGTTCGTTTTTATTGTCATTGGCGAATGAAGGACTGGAGACTATAATAATCTCTTTTTTTCTTTTTTTTTTTAATTGATGGATGATATATTACTAAGAGAGATCCAAAATATTTCATTACATCAATTTATACATTCTATAAATAAGTAAGGTTTCATCACTCAGTTAAACCATTCTGGGATTGCTTTTTATAGGATTTACACACAAAAATAATTATTTTCTTTTCTTTATGCTATACCAACATGCAGAGAAGAGGATAATCCAGATTTTAATCACAGCAGTAATCCTATTAGAATCAAATTTCTTCAGAATTTAGCAACAGATTTAATTTCCCTCCTACGTTTAATGTCAGGAACAGGGCTTGAGAATGGCCTAAAATTTCAAAGGAAGTCTGAACATGTATCATAAAAAATATTTGACAACTGCTACAAATATTTTAGATAATATATACATTCTTTTTCAGTGGTAAACTTCTATATGCTGCGTCCCTTCAGGATGTTAGCGATCATGGCTCTCCACAACTTCCTGTCTTTTGTAGCTCTCAATAAATTTTGTCTTTCCCATCTCTTCCAAACTTTGCTCCCCTATCTATTCACTCAAGCTCACCAGGTAGGTTTTCTTCTGCCCTCTTGCCTTTGATCTGCGCTGTGAATATCAAATTTTCCAAGCCCTCTTTCTTGATTGTGTGCTCTAGAAATTTCAACTATCTCTTCCTGATATTAAGTATGTGCGGGTTGAGGGGGGGTGGCAGCCATATCACATTGAAACAGGTTCTTGTACAATCGCCAAAGTTAAGCATCATCAAACCTAGTCAGTACCTAGATGGGGGACTGTTTGGAAATGCCAGCTACTGTAAGCTTGGATGTGCAGGTGGTGCAAAATATAATGGCTCGGAATTGGAAATCATTTGGTTTTATTATATTCACTTATGCGCAACTACCCTCGGAAAAGGTATAATTCCACCTTCCCCCAGCTATGGGTTAATTAGTTGAACTTATCAGTAAATCATTAACCTCAAAAAAAAAAAAATTTCTGAAAATCTAAAAGTATTTTCTGGATTTAAATAACCTGCAAAATGTTAATAAGCCATAAAAAAAAAAACAATCGACTTTGAGGGCATTATTTTTGCCTTGTCTTACATAACCCAAAGTAAATGACCAATTTATTTGACATTTGCATATATACTAATTACTTCACAACATGATATATATTTTGAAGATGATGGATTACATGTAATGACAGTTATTTTTGACAAAGATCAGCATTATATATAGCATATGAAAATAAAATTATAGGATTTTCACGCTCAAAAAATTCCTTAACATTGAGAAATTTTCAGGAATTACTTTACTTTTCCTTGATTTCTAATTTTCCCTGACTAGTTGTTACCCTGACTTCTATAAAAAGAAAGAGTTGGTTGGTTGTTCTTTAAATTGATCAAGAGAGATTCATTAATAAAAATCATTTTGGAAGTCAAGTGTATTTGCTAACACTTAGTACAATTTTTGTCATTACCATGAATTTGTGATCTCAATACTTATAGTATTATCATAACTTTCGTTTTTAGAGAAGTTTTGTTCCTTCATAATTTATTAGACACACAAAAGATGAAACAGACCACAGAGAGATTTTATAAAAAATGTTTGGATGCAACAAAGTGTGCGATAATGTGAAAAATGAAAAGTTCTCAGCCAAGCAAAACCCCACCAAAACATTAGGAAAGTGGCTCAGTTGAAGATCTTTTCAAACTGTGTGTGTGTAAGGTGCTGAAAGATTCTTGGCCTGACCCACTTCTCTAAAATATGAGCAAACACAAGATTTCAGTCTTGAAAAGTCTTCTTGGTCAGTCCAAGAATTTTATGCCTCTCATTCATGCACACTTGCTTCCAAACCACTTTTATATATCAAAATTTATTTATGTATTTTTTTTTTCAAGTCCCTTAATCAGGTTCAGAACTTTTCAGCACCCACTCATGTGCACATGTGGACAATGAAAAATATATAGAAAATACTACTAAAGCCTTTGGAGAATTTGACCATAGAAAAAAAAAAATTTACTTTAATCCTTAGTTTCCACCATCTCTTGATGTAGTCACTTACTTGCTGCTTACATTTTGCTGGATCCAAGAATAGCAGTAAAAGTCTGTATTATATTCATGAATATGATTTAAACTCCCCAAACTTTTAGGTAATACCTTATAACACACACACACACACACAAAAAAAGTTTTAAAAAGTCTTCAGCCTGGCCAAGAAGGATGACAGAGAGCTATAAAATATAAACACTATACATAATAGAATGCATGGGTAGTGTAATGGATAGCAGTTCGGAATGAGAAATCAGAAAACTGAGTTCAAATTCCAGTAGCAGTTTGCAGAATTCATTTACATGCAAATATCCTCGAGAAAGAGAGGAACCCATTCCCTCATCTATGGGTTAAATACTAAGACTTCTATTGGTTGATTAGCTATAAAAACAAATCAATCAGTTTACACAAACCTTACAGTTTGATACACTTTGTACACAGTTTCAAAAGTTTATTTAATTATTCCAAAAAATACTGATTTTGGAAAATAGGTTATGCTTAGAACTTTTCATCATCCCCCCCCGTCATATGTGCATACATGATATCTTTAATCATCACTAATTAAACTGTAATGATTATGATCATTTGCTTTTCTTTTTTTACTATTAGCATGAAATTTGAAAAACTATATTTTATGTCAAATTATTGTGGATATTTAGAAAGGTCTCATTTTTTTTTTTACATTAGTAACCAAAGTCAAGTACAAACTTGAATTTCAAATGCTAATTTCTATTTGTACAAAGCCGACAAGCCCTCCCTACTTAGAAGTTTGATGCAACACAGTCTTCTCAATCTCGTTATATTTATTAATTGACTTATTTCTGTTACTTTTTATTGCAATTCTTAGATTATTCTATAACAATTAAATAGTGTGGATCAGAAATAACCTTTGCAGCCTATCTTTCCATGACAGCTGTATCATCAGTTTGGCTACAAGGAATTTACTAGTGCATGTCAAATAAGCCATATTCCTATATTTTCAATTGTTATGATACCTCTATTTTATTTTTTTATATTATCTTTTTCTTTTACTATCAGCACAAACTTTGAAAAGATGTTTTACTTCAAATTATTGCGGATATTTAGAAAGGTCTCTTTTTCTATTAACAAGTTCCACTTCAGTAATCAGGTTGCACTTGGTGACTTTCAATGAATTTATTTTTCATATGTAAATACATGACACTAACATTTTTTTCTCAGTTCTATATAAATGTTGCAATGACATTCTTTACAAGTTCCATTTTAGTTTTTAAACTATGCAACTAATTCAGTTTTAAATATATTTTTTACAATTATATAATCAAAAACATATTCACAAAGTCATAAAAAAATACTTGCAGCCAAGCATGTTTATTTTTATTGAATTTCTAAAACCTGGCCTTCTAACACACTTTTATAATACACACTGGGAACAAAATTTAGAACACAATATGACCTTGAAGATAGATATATCAAACGAGAAAAATATTTTTAAAAAGATCAGAAACCATACTTAACAACAACAGTACTTGTAAGTGCACAGATATTCACAGCACGATCTGTACTTCTCAGAAGAAATTTTCTTGATGTATGTCTTCACATTTATAAAGTGGTTAAAAAATAAAATATATCACTAATACTTGTCATGTTCGAAGAAAACATTTTTTTATAAAAGGGGGAAGAAACTTTAATAATAATCTTGAATTAAACAAAGATGGAAAGATCCTTTTCAATACAGAACAATGTATTTTTTTCTCAGAGACTTGTGCTACAGAATCACAAAGTACTTTACCAAATAATAAAAACCACATCACTTGTACACTTAACAGCAACAATAATTAAAATGAATAGCACATGTAACTAAAAAGGAAAATATGACATAAGCATGATGCTGACTTTTTACAATGCCTTTAACAAAGAGATTAGGAAACAAACTCACATTAATACTTGTGAAATGGTTTAGTTTTAATAATTCGCTTAACAGCAGTAAAGATTATTCACTGAAATAGTTCAACAAAAAAAATGAATCAAAATAAAACCACCACAGTTATATCACTAGATATACAGATAATTGAAAAATAGATGATTATTTATATAAAATATTACTATCACTGTCCCATAATAGTTGTTACATTTGCACATACATAAATGTACAAAACAATTATGGGACAGATGTAGTATTTCAGTAGACAGATCAACAAGTGAAAATAAAGATTAGGGGTGTAAAAAAAAAAAAAAAATTAAATTTTAATAACAATCCTTCTTGAAGCACCTATCCCATAACAGTTGTTACATTTGCATACACATTTCATACACTAAATGTAAAAACTATTATGGGATAGAGTAAGTATTTTTTTTTTTAAATTGTTCGTAGTTTTTATTTTATGTTTCAGGATTTTCATGAATGTTTATCATTTTCATATAATAAAAATGATAGAAATTATTTCATGTTTCTTTAATTCTCTAGATATCCAAGATATTAATTTTAAATAGAACAAAAGTATATATTTCTATCTCTATAATTAAAATTAAAAACAAAAAGACAATATTTTATTTCACGTGTATCAAATTCTCTTCATCAATGAAGGTTATAATTTCAGTTTCAGGTAAACAATAACAACAACAACAAAAGCTTCTCAACGTGCACCTGCCAGACAAGTTTCTAATTTTGTAAGGCTTCTATGCCTCACATTCCTTTTTCATTATTTTTAATTAACGTGGTCAAGGTAAATAATCTTGTTAGACCATCAGAATCAAATTTAAATTAGGATTCATGCCACGGGCATGTTTTTCTTGTAAAGACAATACAATATTAATCACAATTTCCTCCCCACAAGCTTAGCATTCCACAGAATTGATTAAACTGGACAACCAATAAAATAAAAATCTCACACACACACGCACACACAGAGAAAACAATTTGAAATGAGCTTGTCTTTTTTTTTTGACTGTCACAATCTTAACAGGACATCTGAGAATGATTCTAAAGTTTGAAGGAAGACTTATTTATTTTTAGAGTTAAAGAAAATAATGTCACCTGATCCCTAGCAAGAGAACTTCCAAATATGTGTGGTGTGAAAACTCAAATAAAAAAAAATAAAATAATAATGATTATAATAACAACAACAACTACTACTACTACCACAGAATATTGAGGAGAGCGTTGGAGTACCAAGTAGACTAGTGTCACATAATAACCAATGAAAGAAACTAAATACTATTACTGTAAAAAACTTAATCATTTTTTTTTCTTTTAAATCAGTACCACCCTATGCAAGGCAGTAAAGCCACTAAGACACAAGGAGTGTGAAAGAATTAGGAACAGAAACATTAATAATGATGAGCAGAAAGAGAAAAGACTAATTAGGAGAACACTAGAATGTGTTCGACATTACAGTTAAATTTTTGCAGATTAAAGTTGACTGGAAAGCATTGAGCCAGAAGAAGTACCACAAATGAGAAGTGCAAAAATAGAAACTGTTAGCATAGAATTTACAGTTACAACTAGCCAGCTCAACTGTAAATTCAGGAGATCTTGATGCCAATCCCGTGTTCCACTTAAATTAAAAAAATCTAGATACCATAGCAAAGAGCTCATTCAAACAATTACCATGAAAGTATTTACAGAAAAGACAGAAAGGCAACCTTACAGCAGTGGGAAAGTGACTGAAGACAAGCCATCAGATCAGGACCAATAATATTGCAGATTCTTCTTTGGATTTTATCAAGAATTTCTAGATATTCAGCAAGGCAACCGAACCATATATGGCAGCAATATTCTAAGCTTGGACGAATGGCAGACTTATAGATATGGAAGATAGATTCCGGAGAGAAAAATTGTCTCACCTGACAAAGTGAACAGACTTTCTTAAGAGCTGACCTAGCAATGGATTCAATATGGTCTTTCCACTTTATTTCAGCTGAGAACATGAGTCCAAGAAGGCACAATGAGTCACTTTCCTGGAGGTTAGCATCAGCCATTCTGATGGAAAACAGCGAGGGGTCTCTCAGATGATTAATGAAGAGAAATTTTGGATGCATAAAAATTAACATGCTATCTTTTGTCCCTCTTAACAATAGACTTGGTCGTTTTGGACATCAGCTGCCATTTTGATCTTATCTGATTGATAAGCCTTACTATTGAGACAGGAATAAATGGTAGTGTCATCAGTGTAGATACCAAGTTGAGAGCTGATGTCATCAGGAAAGTCATTAACAAAAATTAAAAGCAGAGTAGGACCAAGGATGGAGCCGGGGGGTGGGGGTGACAGGCGCATTAGTACAAAAGATTCTAGATGAATGGCCATTCAAGACACTTTCATATCATGATTTGATAGGAAAGACAGGATCAGTTCAAAAAGTGTCCAGAGACACCATAACTTTTTAACTTGTGAAGAAGCTTTCATGATGTCTGTTTTTATCTAGAACATGATCGATTCTTTCCGTAATTATTGTCAGTACATCAGCAGTTGACCAGGAGAAACAAAAAACATTGTCGAAGAAAGGGCCCAGAGATGAGAGATGATGAACCAATTTAACATTGATTAGGGCCTTTAGGAGTTTGCCAAGAAGAGATAGAAGGCTAATAGGCTGATAGTTGGAAGGGTCATGATGACTTCCAGCAGGCAGGAAAGCAGGAGATATTTATTATACAGTTTAGAGAGAACAGGAGCACACTTCTTAATAACTATTACAGGGATACCATGAGGTCCACATACTTTGTAGGGACATGTACACAAAAAAAAAAAAAATGATGAGAGTGCTTAAGTACTGTGGTGACTTGTTGGTACTTGATCACTAGAGAAAGCTGCCAGTTGCTCATGGTGTGAAAATTCAACAAGTAAATAAATGATATAAACTTATGACAAAAAAAATACACAAACATATGGGGGGGGGGCTTTAATCCAGCCTTCCTAGCATAAAATAGAAATTCTCTTCGAGTATAAATCAGAATGAGAAAATTTATTAAAAAAAATTTATCTAATTTAAATTACAAATTTAATTTAATTACAAATTTTCACAAAAGATGATGTTACATTTATGAATACAAAGGTTAAAGTAAAACAAAAGTAGTGAAGTAGTGCAAAACAATGACTAAGTGTTATCTGCTATCAATCGATCAATATATATATATATATATATATATATATATATATATATATATATATTATACATGCACACACACACAGGGTTGGTACACATGGAATAAAATTCCAATAACCAAAAATACTATTCTTAAAAGAGTGCTCAATACTTAGCAGAGCTAATAATATTTATTCAAATTTATAGCATATATAAGATTACTACAAAAGTAGCAATTTTATTTTGACACTTCTGGTGTCTTATCAAGTGGCCTTGATAAGACACCAGAACTGCCGAAACAAAATTTTAACTTTTGTAGTTATCTTATAGTATGCACATGTTTTATATATAACACACACACACACAAACAGAGGCATACATACATACAGGGGGTGATGGGTAAATTGTTGACATTTTATATTTTTAATTCTTTCTGAAATTTGGAAACTGTATGCTGTACTGCTTGGCATTCCCACCAGAAGCTCTAATATGAACACTTCAGAGTGTTTGGGTGTCAAGCTGAGGACAGTGCAGAGGATTCAGTAAATAGTTGGATGAGTCAAATGGGGATTATGAAGGTATGCCAGCTCAGAAAACTCACTCTGATCATTCTGATAAGAAAAGAACTCTCAAATTTGTTGCCGAGGGCATCAGACTCAACACAGAGGGCTACATCAAGTGCATTGAGATGATAGTGCTGCCCTGGGTCAAGAGGGTGGCTGCTGGAAGACCTTATGTCTAGCAACACAACTCTGCACCATGCCACACAAGCAGGAAAACCCAGTCATGGCTGTCAGGGAATTTCTGCAACCATATCACTCCTTAGATCTGGCCACCTAACACCCCAAACTGCAACCCCCTTGATTATAGGTGGGGCGCAGTGGAGCTAGAGACCAACAAAACTCCTTGTAACACCAAAGATGAACTGAAGGAAAGGACTATGGCAGCATTCACCACTAAAACAAGGAGATTGTCCAGAAAGTTGCAGGAGATTCTGAAGTCATTTGGAAGCTGTGGTTGAAGCCAATGGTGATTTTATTGAATAAATTTACTCTTTAGTTTTTTGAGATATTTTTGTGTATTTTTGGTAAATGTATCTATTAAAATGAGATGTCGGTGTTATTTTCATTTTTGCATAATTTAGATGAGAATTTATTTATCACACTCTATATATAAAACACAAAACCAACCCTTAACATCAATTATAATCAGCCACAATGTACTGATCTTGTTCAGAACTTAATATGCTTACTTTCAGCAACTTTTATATGGTCTACTACACTTATACTACTATGATAAATGGAGTGTAAGAAAAAAAACCCTTGAAAATAGCTAAAAGTTTACAAAGAACCCAGAATTAGACTTTTGGTTAACTTTTACACATTAAGTCCAAACAAAAGTACTTTGTCAATCTTTTTCAATGATAAGCGTCCTCCTTATTTCACTTTATTTATACAGTTAACTTTAAGAATATTTAGAGCTTTCTTAAATTCAACTGAGAACATTACACAAAATACGACCATATTTACCGTAATGCCAGAGTTACCTCCCTTCGCTTTAAGATCATAGCTAGTCTTAGCCAAGTAGAGAATTTAATTTTTATTGGGTCCTACAGGCTTACAGCCATATCATGTTGAAACACCACAGGTTCTTGTACAATTGCCGAAGTTAAGCCACCTTGAGCCTGGTCAGTACTGTGATGGCTGACTGCTTGGGAATATCAAATGCCATAAGCACAATATGCCTTGTGATGTATAACAGCTCAGAACTGGAAACAAGGAGAGCCAAGTTCCAATTCCAGTCAGGTTTATTATATTCACTTGCATGCAAATACCACCTCTTCTCACAGCTATGAGGAAATTAGCACTTGTATTGTTTAATAATTATTATCTCCAAAAAATGCTTACAATCTGGTTCTAAATAACCTGACAAAGGTTGATAAGCTGTAAAAAAATAAAAAATATAAAAAAATCAATATTGGGTTCTATGCTTTTGTGCATCTCTGTGGAACTTACCTGCAGTCATGTTACCATTTTGTTTAAAAAAAAAAAAAAAAAAAAAAAAAAGATACTAATTACATGCCTTGCCTATATAGCTGATTTAATCTTTAAAGTGCCTGTTTTATTTGGTGATCATGGCTCTCCACAACTTCCTAAACAATATTTGACTGTCCCATCTCCACCATCCATTTAAATAAAAATTCATTAGGTAGGTTACCTCTCTGGCATTCAATATGTCTTGTGAGTGTTAAATTCACTAGGCTCTCTTTTCTCAGTCCCAGAAATTCCAATTTTTTTCTGGCTTTAAATACAAGTTCCTATTAATTCTCATTTTCATTAAAACTTCCTCTATTTTCAGTCTCAGCACCCCTCTGAAGAACTACATCTCTGTAACTTCTTCATTCCTAAAGAAATTGACCAGCATTTACTGCCATATAGGAGGATTGATACATGAAAGTTCTGCACTTATAATGAAATTTTTTCAGTTTCTTATGTTTCATTGTTTAGTTTCTGAAAGGTGTCATTAACTATTCTAATATGTTTGGATTTCTATATCACATTTTTTCATCATCTGTTACTAGACTATCAAAATAGTTAAATTTCTGTACCTGCTTGCTTTTGAAATCTTCAATTCATAGATCACATCTTTGGTTGTCTCCCTTGCTGATGACTATACATTGTTCTTTTACTTAATAGTTACTGTTTTCTTCTCACTTTCTTTGGCAACCTTGTCTAGTTTTGCAGTTTTATTTCTGAGTCTGCCACCAATAGTCATTCATTATGTCTGTTAATAATAAATCTTGATTCTCTTAGAACATTAATTAATGTCAAAAATATAAAGAGATAAATAAAAAATAAAAACTGTAAATAATTTTCTTTTGCAAACCACACCAATACTCAGAAGTAGTATACTAAGTCTCAAACCTTAATACTAAATCTTTAAACATTAAACCAAAAGCACTTAAGATATAACCAAATCTTATACTGTGGTGTTTACCACATAAAATAACTTGTATTTTTAAGAGACCCACCCTTTGAATGGGGTGAAAATGCTTGTGAAATAAAAACTACAGTAGCATTAATAAGTTTAGGTATAAAATAATTTCTAACCAACTTTTTTTTTTTAAGTGCTGTCCCTTTGGGACCTAAAAAAATCATGGATCTTAACAGATTCATTTTCTTTTATCATATGTGAATAGCCATGACATCTTGGGAAAGATATTGGAATAGTTTCCTGATATCTTCTCCATGGTTCAAAACAGAGCCCAGTCTACACTGCTATTTAACTTAGAGCTTGGAGAGAGAAGAAATCTGTTCATGCCTTTCCCAAGGGTATTAGAGTGAAAGTAAATGCAAAAGACTAGGCTATAATTTCAACTTGACCAGCTGATAACCATTACACCTCTGTCATATGCTAAACATTTTCAAAAGCAAGGCAGAAAATAATTATTAAAAAAAATGATGGAAGGCTGCTTAATCAAAAGCATTCACTATTAAGAAATTTATAAATAAATAAGGGAACTTTTCATGATATTGTCATAATATAAAGTGTAAAATATATATATATATATATATATATATATATATATATTTATTAGTTGGATTGCTGTGAGTTTGTTAATATGTTAGCTCTATCAATGATAGTGAGTGCTTTCTAATAAGTACGTGCATATATATATAAATAATATATATATATATATATAAAATTGCATATTATATATATATATATATATATATATATATATATATATATATATGAAATGCGTGTGTGTGTATATATATATATATATATACACACACAACGCTGAGAATCCCTTATCCAAGTGCTTAGGCTTTCATATTTTTTTTTTCATATTTTGGAATACTGGCTGTTTAATTTGTATATAACATCTATAAGTTAGGGCAGCTTGGGAATGGAACCCAAGCATAAACTTAATATCCCTTTATATTTCATAACATAGCTTATACAGATACCCTGAAGGTAGTTTTATATAAATAATATATACCCTGAAGTAGTTTTAAAATTTATTAAATTTTATGTACATACAGATACAGGTGATGCTTGTCATCTAATGCTCACACAGATTTTTTAAGTGGTGAAATTAAGTTTTCACATAAAAATAATGTTTTGTACTTTCTGTACATGTACAAAAAAAACAATCACTATTTACAAAAAAATATATAAATGCAGGACTTTTTGACATCTTTACTGAGCACAAAACAGCTGTTAAGTAATCCATGAACAAAGGTGTTGGTGTGACAATTGCTAACAAAATAAACTAGTGCCAGCATAGGCTATATAGCTGGGCTGGGGAATCCCCACCCAAGGCAGATGAGGTCACTTACAACAGTTGCACACCACCTAGGAACCTAGAAAATTTCCATTTGTGCCAAGTCATGTCAGCTACTGAAAAACTTCCAGATTTTTTATAAAAGATATTCACTATATATTGGATATATTTATCCAGCCTCCCCACTAAGGCAGGATGTGGTTGACTCAAAAGTTTGCTCATTAAGTATAAAACTTACTAAACAGAATAAACATTTTTGCCATCACAATATTTGGAATTGTGCTCAATAAAAAGAGGGTAGAATTTTTCTCAATATGCAATAAATGAGTAGGCTTCCAGAGTGTGAGGGACGGGAATGTCAGAAAACCATTTAAATGGTCAAAAAGTGCAAAATTAATAAACGGGGTTACTTTAATAAGCTTGTGGTGGGGTCTGAAGAATTCCTCAAAAAATAAAATTAAACATTACCCACATTCTATTAGGCCCTAAATGTATATGACTAATGCATGTGCAGTAGATTCCAATCTGATTATTTGCAAAATCAAAATATTTAAAATGGGTGGTTACATTCTAGACAGTGTGTATGTGTGTGTGGACTAGCGCAAAGGCCACACGTCCCATCCCCAATCTATGATACGGTGCCTCCACCCAACATCTCAATTTTCATAAGATAGTATTTACATAAAATACAAATTTTTTGTAACCTAATTATGTACAATAAAAGATCATATGCAGTATAGGTGAACAATTCAACTAGAAAAATTGAAAATAAATACAACATATCTAAATATAAATTAGAGACATGTCATAATAGATCATTTCATTTTAAATAAATCAACAATGTTTTGTGGCAATTTTTAACATCAACTTGAGATTTTTCTTGTTAAATAGTTTGATAACTTTAACAGATTCAACATTTTGGATAAAAATAGTTAATTTTATAGTGTTTTTTGAGACTTAACAAACAAAACAAATTCACAAAAATTTATCTTCCTTTAATAGTTGTGCTTAATTTAAGTTTAATTTGTAACATATATAAAATTACATAGAAAAAAAAGCAAATGTTGATAAGATAGTGAGGGTTACAAAGTACTGCCCCACAACTCCAATCAGGATTGCCTCCCAGTCAGAGGATAGTACATATGGCCTGTGTGTGTGTGTGTGCATATTATTCCTGCACACACAGATTTTCTGTTTTCCATAATAATTATGCTATATATATATATATATATATATATATATATATATATATATATATATACTACTCTTCAAGTAAAATTGAATTGAGTTCTATGAGCCACTGGCTAGAGAAAATATGTTAAAATTCCCTTCCTTCTCTTAAAATTATTTTAAGGCACTTTATGTTTATACGTTCTTTTTATTGTTGGATTTTGTCCATTTCATAATGTGTGACATCATTTGTTTACATTTGGATATGCATCAAACAAATATGAATGTACAAGTGGAAATCATGGAGAAGTGTAGTTAAAAAAAAAAAAAAAAAAAAAAAAAAAAAAAAGAAAAGAAAGTAAAATCGACCTTGCTAACCGAAACGCTCCTCTGTAGTGAAATCAGTAAAGCACTTCAGGCTATATGACGGTTCCTTATAGGATACAGGTTTGATTCCTGCCGGAGGACGCATATTTTCTGTGAAAATTTCTCAGACATTCAGGCCAGTAAATGTCATCAATACTGTTTATTATAAACAGAGTATTTACTTAAATATTTGTATCTATAAAAAGAATGTATAAATATAAAAAATGCCTTAAAATAATTGTCGGACTTTGTCCATTATATATATATATATATATATATCCCCTTTAAAAAAAACGCAAAGATTCTTCTATTTGCATATGACCTTATTTCTGGACAAATACTTAGATGAAGTTACAAACACAAAAACGCAAATGAAAAAAAAAAAAAAGCACTCTTAAAAACATTTTCTGTTTAACTACTTGAGAATGGGTTAAGAGATTCTTTTTTTTCCATCTTCTTACTCTAGCAGTGAATCAGATAGGTATTCAAAACCTGGTGATTAAGGAAGCGACAGTAACGATTGTCCGAAAGCAACTCAATTATATGATCTAACAAAAAAAAAAAAAAAAAAAGAAAAAATATAATTCCAAGTCATTAATTTCTGTGCTCATTAAACTACATTCTGTTTCACAGAGATAAATAATTTCTTTTTTAAAAAAAATTATATCAAATATCGAGTTTTGAAAGGACCTTCATGAGGATTTTTGTTAGATTAAATTTTATACTAGAGAATACAAAAATAAAATATCTCACTTATGCAAATGGAAATGTCCCACTTTAAAAAAAACAAACAGTTATTATTATTATCATTACTACTACTATCAAGTCCTGGTATCTACTATCACCCACTCAAAGTGTTGCTAGTGAAAAGGTTAAACAATGGTAAATGTGGCAGCTAATGGAATTTACTTCAGTCTGAGGAGAATCAAAGACTGCATTGCTTTAAAATAAAAGAAAAACAAATATCCTTTCAAGAACTGACAATATTCCATTCAAGCAGTAATCAATTCTGCTGAAACCAATGCTGTCTACAACCACTTGCTCCTCTTAAATGTCATTTTATAGTTCAGGATGACCTTAACTTAAACAATATAGAAGTGTTAACAACATGGGTCAAAAAGTAGAGTCTGTACTTAAAAGACCAAAGTAATAAACAAAGTCATTGGTAGTGATAAAGGCTACAAGTGAAAGCACCAAGAAAATATTCACTTGCCTGGTGGATAGGGAATAAATATAGCAGTTCTTTAAAAAAAAAAAAAAAAATATAAAAAAAAGAAATAAAAAAAAGAATTTAACAAGTCTAAGAAAATAGAAACACAAAGATACTTTCCAGTTGAAAGTCCCAGTTATACCAAGCAGATGGTCATATAACCAACTTGATTAAGCACTTAAAAGTAATCCCTGATAAGAATATATAAAATAATGACCAGTTTGCAAGTTCAAATATACAAAATTCATACATTTGAATTTCCTAGTTTTCTAAGAGTTCAGATAAATTCAAATGTATGATTTTTTTTTTTTTATATAATTATATAGCAAATAAAAACCATTTTGTTTGCCTTTTGAGATCTTGAAACAGCATTTCTCAACCGGGACACCCAGGTGCACTAATGTGTCCTGAAAGGTACTCAGGTATATTTATTCTAGTAAAGTAGAATGTGACACAAGGTCATTTCTTATGTGAGCAGCACATACACCTATGTGGGCATATTATCATATAAGATTAAAATATATATATATATATATATATATATATATATATATATGTGTGTATTTAAATAAAAAAAAAAAAAAAAAAAACATTTTAAATCAATTAATTTTTTATATATATATATATATATATTTTAAGAAGCTAGCAGCACCAAGCTTCCATGTCTAAGTTTTGTTATTTGATATTTTAAACTGGATGCTAAATTCCTTAATCTTTAAGAAAGAGGGGATAATCCTTCATGGGATTTAAATCAGTCATTAACAGCTTCTCTTTTTAAAAAAAAAAAAAAAAAAAAGATTCTTTACAAATTCCTTTAAATGAAAACTGTACCACTAATGTTTGGGGATACTGAACTAAAATTTCATATCTTCAAATTTCATGACTAATATTTCCATATTAAAATTTGAAGTGCACTTCAGAATTTTAGTTATTCTACAAGTGCACCCTGAAGTTTAAAAAAAAAAAAAAAAAAAAAAAAAAAAAAGAAAAGGTTGAGAAACACTGCCCTGGAGGGAAAAGACTGGGTGTCTTATATACCATCAAGTAGTATACCTCCTCCACAAACTTTTTTTTTTTGCATAAAAAAAAAAAAAAATTCAAAGAATATGAAGAAGAACGTGTGTATTTAGACTAAGAAATAATTATTTTATAGCACAGAATTTTTGAAACATCATTTTTAAAATTTAAAAGTTAAAATAAAAAGTTTTTTTTTTCTCCTCTCAAAGGATTTTGCATGTGTTTTCCTTTTTCTTTCTCTTTTTTAAACATTAACACAATTTTGTTTTTTAATCCATAATGGAAGTTTGAAGCACCCCACCCGCCACCAAATAATGAATGTTAATATATGTAGAATAGAAAATTTCGGCATCTTTAGTTTTAAAGAGAAAATGACTAATTATAAATTGTGAGTTATAAGTTAAGCAGAGTCAATGAAGTTGTAGATTTATTTTATATATAGACTGAAAATTTCTATTTTTTTAACCTTAGGGTCAAAATATGGTAACATATCATATATGCCGATAAATTAACTTCGAATTTTCCCCAAGTATCGAACATTAATTCGACAATTCAACTGACAAACAAAATAGAAAATCTAAGTGATCGCATGGAAAATTTACATTTTACAAATTAAATAATGTAGTCTAAGGTAAGTAACTCTATATTGTCATATACAAATTACCTCCCCTAGAACGATGCTTGATTAGTGTGAGTTTTTAAAATAATGATCATTTAATGCTATAATTTATTAAGATTTTTAAATAATACTGAAAATGTGAGAATAGTCAAAGCTACAATTTAATAATGCAGTTCATATATTTTACGTGAGATTTTATTTCTTACATCTATTCAGTATTTCTTTTCTTTATCTTTTAAATGTACAAAATTTCTATATAATTTCTGTATAATACACAGAATGAGCAAATGGTTAGTTTTGGGATATGGCTCATCTGACTTGCAAGAATTTTTATTGAATAAAATTAGCATTGTTAAACAAGAACTCATCATTTAAACAAAAAAGTTTAATTTTTCAAATGAAAACAAAAAAATAAGTTCAACTATTAGGAACAACACTGAACTTGAGTATCAACATTATTTACATGCAGACTATTGTTCTCATCTTTTGTATGATTATCACATTTTGACTTGTTGAATCCCACAGGGAATTATGAACTGAACCATTAATTGCAAACCATATCTAGGGACATCTCATATTTTTGGTCTTTATTTTTTTATTTTTTTTTCACTTATTGCTCACCCCATTTCCACTAAGTACACACTACCCATCCAAGATATCCTTAGACAGCAAAAACAAGAAAAGTCTACACCCATAAAGGGTTCAGTTCAAAATTCACTGAAGATTACCCAGATTGGTAAGCATCTAATGAAGGCTTGAAGGCACAATGGCCAAGACATTGTTAACAACAACAAAGATAACGACAACAGTTTGCATGTAAATAATGATAACTCTTCATCACAGAAATTCAAGTCAGAAGGTAATCAGGTGATAATAACAAGATGAGGATAATAGTCTGAATGTAAATAATGATAATTCCTTATACCTGAAATTGAAGTTGATATTCTACAAATAAATCAATCTGCCAATAAAAAAAAAGATATTCTGGAAGCTTAAAAATAATTATTTTAAAAAAAATATTTACTTATTACAAATCATACTTATTATAAAACCCAGGTTGTGTGTTTATATATTGGATCGGATTTCCTACATTTTTCAACCGATTTCAACAAAACTTCACTTTTTTTTTGGCAGGTAGTGTTTCTTATTGTCTTGCACACGTTTTTCTTTATTTTTACATTCAGAATGCTTTAAAAATTCCATTTACAAGACAATTGTTTATAATAAAATTCTATTCAATCGGTAGACTCATAACGATTAAAAACAATGCTTTTGTTTGAGTTTGGATTTGATTAGTTCGTAAAAAAAACAAACAAAAAAAAACAAACAAAAAACAAAAAAACTAATTAAGACATGCGTGTCCGTCAACCTTAAACAATAATCTTTGTCAATTTTATTTTTCAGTCTTTATGATGGTCAATAATTGATCTATCTCTTACTGTTACATCCCCGAGCAATGGCCAGGCTCTACTGCTAGTCTACAATATAAAAATCAAATCTCAACACAAAGAAAGTTACCTTACAGAATAATTCATACATTAACATAAAATTATCATATAAAAAACTCCACTCACACCCACCAATATTAGATTTTCATAAATTTGCAATAAATGCATGAAACTCAACTGGTTTTTAATTGGGTCAGATAGGAAACATGGATAAAGTTCTAATAACATGTGTCCTCCAAGAATTGTTTACTTTCATAATATCTGCTAAAATATGGGATGTGGTCATATATTCTATCATATAGTAAATATGTTAACATTTTTAAATTAACAAAATACAACTCATTGAATTAATACAGGTACAACACAATGAAGAAAAAAACCTTTATGCCTTATTTGCATTATTCTAGAAGTTTTTCGATTTTCCGTCTCCTCACATTGAAACACTGTTTCTTGTACAATCATCAAAGTTAAGCAATAATGAACTGAGTCAGTACCTAGATGGGTGACTACTTAGAAATACCATGTGTTTTATCCAAGCGGTGTAATGATTAATGGCTTTGAATTGGAACTCAAAGAGCTGAATTCCAATTCCAATCAGAATGGTTATATTCACTTATGCGAAAAAATACTCTTGGGAAAGTATGACTACCTCTTCCCCTGCTCAGCTATGGGTTAATTAGTAAGATTTGTATCACTACAACCATTATTATCTCCAAAAAAGCCTTACAATCTAAAAAAATATTTTTGGCTTTAAATAACCTGAAAAGGTTTATAAACCACAAAAACAAATCAATGCATCCAACCATCCATCACTTCTTACATTTTATCAAGTATATTAACCTTCCATTAATACTATAGAGTATTTTCATACCATAAGGTTTGCAGACATCCTATTTAAAATATTATTGATAAATCATTTAGCTCTTAATTTACTTGTTATATATTATCTAGTGTTGTTTGTGGATTTTATAGGATGAATAAAAGTGAAGAAAGTAGAAAGTTTTATTTTGAATCAAATTAATTAAAAAGTTAAATATTAAAATGTCTTTCCTTTGGAAAGTTACAAATTCATTTTTTGTTGTATATTCAAACATCCCTTTGTATGTACAAACCCAGTTAAAAGAATCTCAAACAAAATAAAATGAATAAATATTACCAATGTCCCTTAAATATAGCATATTATTCAATCGAAACTCTCTTTGCAAGTCAAATTATAAAAGCTATCTTAATACAACAATTAAATCACTTTGTTTCATTGATTTTAAACTTGTTTTCCCCCCCTTTATAAAATTGCTTTCACACTGAGTGTCAAAGGCAGTCAACTCATTTCCCATGATCAATAGCAAGTATTCATTTTCTTATAGTACAAAAGAGAAGAAATAAAGTACAAAGCCAGACATTACTTTAAAAATAAAAAAAAATAAATAAAAAGGAAAATAATTGAATAATGGAGATTTTCAATATAGTCCACATCTGTTACCTTTTACAAAAGCAAAGAAAAATATCAGTTCCCTTGAATGATCTCTAGGTAATGTTTATTATCTTTATTCCTGTTTTGTGCCATCTGGATTTGAAAATGATTTTGTTTGACTTGAGAAAAAAATGTAATCAAAACAGATTTTCTTTTCTGAAAGATCTGGAGAAAGATTTTTTTTTTTTTTTTTTTTTACAAACTTCATGCCAGCAAAAAAAAAAAAAAAAAAAAAAAAAAAAGAATAGTTTTTCCCTTGACAACACTATTATTTTAACTACCTTCACTCCTTGGCATTTCTTATTGTTCAAAAAAAGTGATGACTAGAATTGTAATAAAACCTAAACTTATTTTTTTTTGTTCTTGAGAATTTACAACAAAAATATTAATCACTATTAGATTGTTTATTTACAAGAATAATTTTATATTTACAACATTATAAAAAAAAAAAAAAAAAAAAAAAAACTAATACAATGCAATATTTGACATTTACTAATTTATAAAGAAATAAATATAAAACAGTTTTTTATTCATAAATTTATGAATGTTTACTAAATTATTAAAATAGTTAACCAACTTTAAGGAAATCCTTATTTACCATTTCATAAAGTTTGAATCACTTGGCAATTAGTGAATGCTTTGACAACCATTCCTATAAACAATATAATAAATGAATAGGATAAATAAATAATCTACTATTATTTTTTGTTGTCAAAAAGTTTAATTAATCCGATTTGAAACAAATATTACTTTAAGTTTAAAATATTGCAGAAATGCATTTTTTAGCATGGTAGTAGCTGCTTATTTAAAGTGTTGGCACATTAATTGACAGATAGAAGTTTATCTAATTTTTTCTTCAGTGGATATATCTGTAAAAATTACTTGAAGAATATAACTTAATTTTTATATAATTTCTAGCTACCCAGTAATCTTAAAAAAATCAGGTAAATATTCTTCATGATCTAATATTTTATTGAATTTTAGATACTTTGGCTTTAAATTTACTCTAGTTATCACTCTTATTGTCTGATAATGTCATGTATGGATGCCTGTATTTACAAAAATTGCCACATTTATAGACCCCCCCCCCAATTTTTTAAATGGGGGTGTGGGCTAATTGTAATGAGCCTTTTCATTTATGATTAGTAAATATAGTTTTTACTTAATATCACCTAACTGGGCCAAAGTAATAAAGAGTTTTAAAAGGATTAAACCTTGTAAATTATTATAATTAAAATTTTTAAGAACTAAAAACAATTCTTGTAAAAATTCATTCATCAAAAAAAATTTTAAGACAATATATTTTATTAATAAAAGCAATTAAAAGCTTTTCTAAATAAATAATGTTTTCATTTTATTGCATTTTTTATTTTACGATTCATAGCAGATTTTTGGTAACTGAGGGACGTGTTTTAGAAAAAGAAATTTTAGGATTTAAAATCTCCAACAAGTTCTGCATTTAACCAATATAAATATTAAGCAGGTCAAAATTTAATTTTTCGCAATTTCATAAATTAAATAAGTAATGGGGGATGTAAAAAAATTTTTTTACCAAGATTTTCTAAAATTACTTCATTCATGTATGAATTTGTCCTGAAAGTTTCATTAAAACCCAACAATTATTTGATTTTTGCAAAATTTCCAAATCAACATGATTTTCACCACATAAAAAGATGCTAAAATTTCCCATACTAATCTTTGCTCCCCCCCCCAAGCTAACTAAAATAATAAAAAATAAATAAATAAAAATAAACACAAAAAGGAAAACAAGATTTTTAACCAAAATTTAAAACATTCTAAAAAGAATAAAAAAAAAAATAATTTAATAATCAAAAACTCCTTTGATCATTCCTCTTAATAAAAATTTTGACAATAAAACTGTTTATTAAGTTAGGACCATTTTTTCATCATGGTAAGTTTCTTTTTTTTAGTGAATCAGTGGATCTATATAAAAGAATCTGTGTAATGAAATTTCTTTAAAAAAATTGGGTTATATTTGGTTTTAATGTGATATTGTCAAAAGAAAATAACTATTGCATTTAAATGTGATAAAATTTACACAATTATTAATTATTTTTCTTCTGTCAGTATTTTTATAAATGATGAAAGCTAAAAGCTGATATTACATACCAAGAAATTACTACCTTTGTAAAAAGTTTAACTTTTATTCTGGTTACATTAAATTAAAACATTCTGATGGCCAACACAAACCATTTTCTTTTAAAGAATAAAATTCAACATCTTTACTTTCTACAAATTCTTTAGAATTAGGTTCAATTTAAATATAGAAATACATTTACATAATATAAAATATACATTTAGAATTTCTTTCATTTGCTTCTCTATACTTCAAGTTGAACTCTAGAAAGAATTTTACTAAATATTCTATAAAATGTAATTTACATCAAAGCTCTGAAGAGAAATACTTGTCCTGCCTCATTATTCTTATTATAAAACATTGGATTAAATATGAGATCTGTTCAGAAAATAGCCGTTTTGAATACCTTGAGATTCTGTTATGCATGCTTGTTGTAACTTGGCCACCAATCAGAGGGGATTTGATAACATCTGCTTAAAAAGACTCTTGTGACATTACTCAGGAGATGTTAAGTTAGCTTATGTACTGTGTGACTGCTACATACACATCAAATATGTATAAAGATCTGCTTGAAATCTAGACATTTGTCTGCAAAAAAAGATTCAAATTATTAAGGCTCTCTGATGATTCAATGAGTGAAGCTCAGATAAGATTTTGATAAAAATGTTTCAAACTTGGTTGGTAATCTATTGAAAAATAATCCATGTTCTGGAAGGTCTTCAACAAGCAGAATTTAAAAATGTCCAGAATGCAATTGAAGGAAATTAGTGATTAACAGAGTGAGAAATAGGTTATGGGATTCCATAGACTGACTGGAAAGTATCCAGGCATTTTGAATACCAACAACTCATTTTATGCACCCCCACTTTTTTTTTGGCAAAACATCACACTAGGTTTTTCAGCCAATAAAGTTCAGATTTAGTTCTGTGTGATGTCTGGATTTTCCCAAAAATAAAACTTATGCTAATTCACAGTGGACAGGATAAAGCAGAATGTGATATGGTATCTGACAGTGATCACATAAGAGGATTTTGCAAACTAGTGGAAGGGATGCTGGGATAAGTGGTTGAGATTAAGAAGAATACAAGGCAGCTGATGGTGATCCCAAAAGAGGACTTTCAACAGAGTTTTGAAATGAACACTGAAATAAGTGTATGAGGTCTGAAAGCGCTACTCAGAAGAAGACTAGGGCACTATTGCTGTAGGCAGGCTATTTTATTTTTAAGCATGACAACAAAGTCACTAAGACACAAGGGGTAATTAAATGTGAAAAAAAGAAAAACACTTATGGATACATCTAGAAATTTTGACTAACTATTAAATGATAAGACCTAGGTGACATTCTTATAATGCACTTAAATTTGTAAAGTGAATAATTACCATGAAAATATTTACAGAAAAGGCACAGGGAAACTATGTTATGATGGTGGGAAAGTGACTAAAATATTGATAACATTATAGATTCTTTGAACTTTAGCAAGAATCTTCAAATACATAGCAGGAACACCAGAATACATGTGGCAAAAATATTCAATACATCAACAATGGTACAGCTGTAAATATTAAACAGCTGAACCATTTCCAGAAAAACATTTCTTTTTAATGATGTCAACAGTGGAACAAAACAAATGCACTTAAATTTGCTTTTAGCTGAATCAAACTTTGCCTATTTTGTAAAGATAAACCAAAATTACAAGAAGCATTTCCCCTTGAAAATATTCCCGAAGGAAAGAAAATTCTCTTTCTGCTAAGTCACATGACCTTGCTACTCTGACAAATCATTAATGTGCAATCCAAGAGTCTTGGAAAAGCAAATCATCCAATATAGTAGAATACCCATGAGGCCATGTGATTTAAGAATAATTATATTTCTTTCCCAGCAGCCACAGGTGTTTAAGCATCAATAAACACTGAACGATCTGAAATAGAACAAAAGATAAAACCTGGGCTAGCGTATGTGATTGCTGATAATGTTCTTTGGAGAGTATATAAAGAAAATGCATAAATGTCCTCTTTTTTTTCTCATCATTCTAACTAAAACCATCTTTACAAGGTTTTAAATCTTAATTCAGATAAAAACAAATCAAGGGTACATATCAGATTTTACACACCTAAGAAATTTAGTTATTACTAGAATTAGGAAGGCACATAAACTATTTTATTCAAAATGTCAACGAGATTATTGTCAGATAGATTGACAGATTGTCAGTTTTATTTTTTCATGTATGCATGATTTTTAAATCACTGATAATATACAAAAAGATGAATTTTTGATAGCCAATTAAAAAGAAAAATTATCTGTTTCTAATATATGTGATATAGGAATTTTCATTAAAATATAATCAAAATTATCTATTCTATAAGTGGTGTTATATATTAGTCAGTCATGCAGCTCCCCTCTTAGTAATAAGATATCCTGTTATGTCAATGAGAAATATTACTCTCCAGCAATATCTCATGTAATCATAGCCACATATCTCAAAAGTTAGGGAAATCAAGATGCTAGTACATTGCTGTTTTTTAATTTCTTTTTGTTTCAGGCTAGCTTTCTTGAGGTATTTCTAATTTTAAGAATTTAAAAAGCAAAATTCTTTCTTATATATATGACAAGAGAGTTAATTGTACAAGTAAAAATCCTTGATTGCTTGTTCAGAAAATATAACCAATAATGGATATCAGAATGGAAAATGGAATCAACAAACTGAGTTCAAATTCCAGGCTAGTCTGCTGCATTCACTTTCACACAAATGCACTTAGGAAAGCCATGAAACCATCTCTTATTTTTCCATGAGTTAAATAACAGTAGACTGCCCACTTTAACCTTAGATAGCAACCAATTCTAAAAGAAAGAAAAAACTGAATTTCAAAAAAGAGAGAAGGCAATTAAGAATAAAAAGATAAATAAAAATTGCAAAATTATATAAATATTACTTTTTTTTTTATGCTTTAAAATAGACATATACTAGCATCTCAAATTAAAAATTGCTTATATAAAACTAGTACTACATGCTTAAAAGGCAATTTAAAATAGATATTAAAACATTTGTTGATTTTAAATATTTTAAATATTTTATTGTACCTACTTCGAATGCTTATTATGACTACTGACATTACCTACATAAAGAGATTGTTTATTTCAAAATATTCTAAATCTTATTAGCATATCTATCAAGATTTGCACAAGTGTGTATTAGCCAAGAAAAGAACACTGAAAATTCCTGAGTGACAAAATGACATTGCTAGAAAGCAAAAATGAATCCTGCCTTGATTCAAACATCTGACATGAAGGTAAACAAACAAGTGACTGAGTGGCATTCTGCTGCTTGAACTTAACTGGCACAATTACTAAGTTAGGCAGAGTTCATAGCTATTACTCTGATTCTATGTACAGTCCTGTTATTTTTTTTCTTTATCAGTACTATGTTAGCTTGGAATAAAATCTTTATTACCTTAAAAGTTAATCTTAACAATGTGCAAAGAACAAAATCAAGACTAGATTTTAAAAAAGGGGGAACACCAATCATGACAGAGAGAGCCTGGGAAGCATGTGCGCGCACACACACACACACACACACATATATTTTTTTTTATTATTGAAATTGAAGTGAATCGTGGTAGCAAAATTAGATCAGAGCAATTTTGTGTACAGATGGGAAATCTGATCTAGCCAATTTGGAATTGGGTTATTAGAAAGACATTGAAAAATGATCAAAATAATTTTTATCAGTTAAAATTTGAAATAGAGCTTACTAAAGCTATGAGGAACTTTGAAATTCACATGATTCTGGGTTGAAAGCAGCACCTGTGATAATCGTGTGTGGGCCAAGGGTCGATTTATGATCAGCCAGGTTTATCTACATAAACACGCATAGAAATCTGTTGACAGGGTGGTTGGCTCATCTGTCATCGAGTGCAGTCGAGCTGGGTGGAGAGAGATCGGAGATTGAAAGTGACGACAGAAATTGGAACCAAACGCCTGCTAACATATTTTGTTGATCTAAGTACAGAGAAGTGAATTACTCCTCCAACATCTAAGACTGCTACTACTACCATTGGAAACAGAAACGTTGCACAAGCTACAATAATCAGAGTGGTCAGCTCATCTGCCATCAAGTGCAGTCGAGCTGGGTGGAGAGAGATTGAAAGTGACATCAGAAATTGGAACAAGGTATCTGCTAACAGGTACTGTTGAGATAAGTACTGCTGCTTCTACTACCATGAATATTACTACTACTGTTACTACTGCTAAGGAGGAACGCCACTATAAACTAAGCCACACACAGAAATTTTATTCCCCCATCGCAAGAGTCATATCGTTTCGAGACGATTTAACAACAAGTTAATCATAACACACTCTCTCTCTCTCTGGACAGAATCCAGTATATGCATTTTTATATCAATTACTTTTCTTTTCTGTAACCCGTTTCTTTTCACTACTATTCTTTTCTGCTATATAAAAGACATTAACAATTCAATCATTGAATAGTTGTTTGTCCGGCTTTCTGCAGATGTTGATTTTTTTTTTTTTTTTTTTACTGCATTCTAAATTTCTCAGCACAGACTCTCCAACCATGTCTACATCTTCAGTCGACCATGAATGAATGTACATCACTTCTGCTTTCTGGATCAAACCAAACACAACATGGGCAGGAAGCAGAATAAACCAGCGGACCGGTCAAATGATCTACGGAGGCTCAGGGGACCTACAGCCATTCCCTTAAGTTCGATTAAAACCAAGTAGACACCTCAGCCCAGAGAGTAAGATGTCAGAGGGGCTGGGGTGAAAGTGTTAGACAATTAACATTGTTTGATATTTGATTGGTAAAAGTAACAAAATGTCCTTTGATGCTGAATGTATTGAATAACCAACAAACCAAGTGCATGTACACTTTTTGTTTTTCTTTAGAAAAGAAAAAAAAATGCAACAAAATATATGAAAGACAGTATATTCTCTTAATAGCATTGCATGATTCAAAGATAAAACAAAAGACTTGTACTTAACTCCACCTATCTTTTATAAATGAAAGAAAGATTTGAATTAAAGCTCACTGGTGTTTCATTAGGTCAATTTAAGAGGTTTTGAGGATCATGAAAACATCTCTTAATTGCTATTGTTCCCAGGTTTACCCTCACCTGGAGTGGTAGCATCTGTTAGGGTCCCAGCTATGGGCAAATAATGAACCCCCAAACTAGGGTTAGAAAAGTATGAAAGTTTAAAAATATATTTTTATAGTAAAAATTTCCAGCAATAGATTTTAATAATAATAAAAAAAAAAAAAAAAAAAAAAAATACCAAATACCCCAAGAAAATTAAATTTTGGCATTAAATGATTAAGGAGTTGATATGTTGTTAAACAAACCAAAGATATCATTATGTCAGATTCCAATCCATATTTGATCCAAATTCATACTTGAATGTATGCTTAATACAATAGCGAAAAGTATAAATACATGCATGACAACACTGATTTAATGTTACAGATTCACAAATGGTTAGTGTCAACATAACTTTAGATTCTTAAGTATTTGCTTACTAGAGTTGACATTATACTTTATCAATTGCTTTCAAAAAGATAAGTTGGTCTATCAAAAGAGTTGCTTCCCAAGCAATTAAGAGTTTTGTTTTGTATTGTATTTACAAAAATTGGAATAATTAATAATATAAATAAAGCATGAATCAAAATAAGCATAAACAAAAAAATGTATCTAAAATAAAATTATTTTCTTACAATTTTTAAAAGATTATTGTGAGGAAAAATTCTTTCTTTCAAAATACTGCATTAATTTACTTAGCTACTGTATGTGAAAACTTCTTTAATTCCTCCATATGTCATATCCCTTCAGGACATTGGCAATCATGGCTCTCAAATTCCTATCCTCTGTCGTTTTTAACAATTTATGTCTTTTCACTGTCTCTCCCACTCCCTGTTCTGCCATCCATTTACACAAGCTTGTGAGGTTATGTACATAATTGCTGTGTCGCCCGTCTCTCAATAGGTTGATATGTCCTGCGATTGTTAAATTTTCCAAGCCCTCTTACCTCGTTATGTGCCATAGAACCTAGAAATTACAACTGTTTTCTGATTATTTATTTTTTTTGTTAGACATGTCAACTGCATAATTTATTCCTGTTCCTTCCTTTCCCAAGAGTATTAGTGCAAAATAAATGCAGAATATCTCAGAGCTTTAATTTGGTTCACTAATTCCATTTTCTATTATGCTAACTGCTTCGCCACTGGCACCTCAGACGATACTTAAAAAAAAAAAAAAAAAAAAGTCTGCATAAACATCTACATTACACTTCTGATTTAAGCAGTGTCACCTGAAAAGATCTCCTCTTTTAGCAGTTTCATCCCTAAATTCAGCTGTAATAAACTCATGACCTCAAATATTAGCATCATCTATACAAATTTCATCTTTGATTCAAGTTACAATTAACAGCAATTTTCAGCATATTACATGGGTTCAGCCATCAGACAAATACAAGAACACAATCACCAGTTTTATACTATAGATACATTCAATTATATTGTTGCATATAATATGACTGATCATATAAGTGACTTTTCTGTATATTTCTTTGTTTTTTTAGTTTTTAACTTTTTTCATGCAAAAAATATATAAAAATAAAAAATGAATCCTGCCTTGATTCAAACATCTGACATGAAGGTAAACAAACAAGTGACTGAGTGGCATTCTGCTGCTTGAACTTAACTGGCACAATTACTAAGTTAGGCAGAGTTCATAGCTATTACTGATTCTATGTACAGTCCTGTTATTTTTTTTCTTTATCAGTACTATGTTAGCTTGGAATAAAATCTTTATTACCTTAAAAGTTCACTAAATTTATTCTAAACTCGTTATTTGTCAAATGAAAATATTTTTTTTTAAGCAATGATTTTTTTCCAAGCAATTTTAACATTATTTTCAAATACTAAAATGAAAATTTATACACTTGGAGCAAAAAATAAGAGTTGTCTCCCTTTATTCATTTGTAGCTATTTTACCTGCTGTCAAAAATCAAACTTGACATTTTCAGCCTTTATTGACTGTTAATAATCAGGAAAATCAAGGTTAGATTTTCAAGACCTGTATTCAAGAAATTCTAAAAAATAAATTCCTATTTGTGTCATTGATAAATTATTCATTTTAAGAAAGGATCTACTTAAATTTATATAATTTCCAAGTTTCAAACTAAGACAGTTTTCTTGTACAATAAAAGGATTTTCATAACTCAAAACTCCTTAATTTTCAGGGTTTACACACACACACACACACACACAAGAATACTAATAGCTTATATCCCCCAATTTTTGACCAATAGTTAACCTAGCAACTGTTAGATGTAACCATAAGTTTTATGCTAATAGTTTTTCCTATCACATTTCTCTCTTGTGGAACTCTTTTCTGACTTCTTGCTTCCTAGTCAATTTTGATCTTCAAAAATTTAAATACACTGTCAATTATTATCTTCTGTCTTAATTCCTGTTCTTTTATTGTTCTCTTGCCTTAATAGGTTTTTTTTTTTTTTCTCACTCGGTAACACCTTGCATCTTAGTGGTTTTATTGCTTTGCTTGGGTGAAATGATTTAAAAACAAAAAAAAAAAAAAAGAAGCCAAAACTTACTAGATATTATTGACCATTATTTAAAGAGATTGACACAATCTAAGAAAAGCAAAAATTAAAAATAAGCTCGCCTCATTAATTTTTTTATATTTCAGATTGGAGTATTTCAACCATAAATTTTAGGCTATGAATATCTGATGATAAATCACTGAAAATTAAAAAATATGTATAAAATTTTTATAAGTTATAAAAAAATAAATCTTCAAGAATATTTTCCACAAAATATTAAAACCTGTGTGATAAATTTAGTAATATAAGTGTGAAGACATGTTTCTATCAACAACAGCCACTCCTTGAGTTAAAACAAAATGGCAGTTGTGAGAAAATTTTTCTTTTAACTGTCTCTGCAGTTGACAACAGCAAAAATAAATCAGCTATCACCTTTTATTGCAGATATTGTAGTTTTGTCTTTATACTGAATTTATAAAGAATACAGGAAAGAGTTTGTCAAGTTAACTGTAAGAAAAAAAGTATCTTTTTTGTGTAGTTTTAAAATATTTACTCTTCATATGATGTGCTTATTTTTTCCTCTAATTAGAAGTAATCATTTTAACTTAAGAAACCAAGTTAAAAATAAGACATGAAAACAATTTAAAATTTTAAGGATTTACTGAACAAAATGATCATGCTATTTTTTTCTTAAAGCCTTTGACAGGTACTGAAGAATTATATAAGAAAAAAAAATAAATAAACGCATTTATGATCTTATGAAAGAAACGATGGGAATGATGATTATGAAATTGTACAGTAAAATGAACAAAGTCAATTATATTTTAATTGTAAAAAATGCCATTAATTTTCTGGAAACAGAAATAATATTTTTGTAATTAACTTTAAGGATTCAGGATGTAATACCAAAAATAAATAAAATCCAACAGTGAGATTTTAAAAAATAATTTCTCTGCATGTTGTGAAGGAAAAGTTTAAAAGTTTAAAATAAAAATGTCATCATCCAAGGTAACATTTTGTAACCCACCACCTCAAATGTAAAACAATTTCAGTTTGAATTTCTGGGATGAGATGTTATTATTTACATTATTTACATTCAGACTAATATCCTCATCTTTGTTGTTATCACCTAATCATCATCTGTCTGAATTTCTGGGATGAGGAGTTATCATCACGGCTGTAAAAACGCTTATTTTTGTCATATAGGAAAATCCAACATGACACATAAACGAAATATTCAAGGAAAAAATCTCATTCGTCAGTAACATTTTAAATGCCTCGTAGAATGTAAAGTTCTTAAAGAAAACCTGTGCCAAACTGTTTTCCTGAATCCTTGATGACTTGGCTGTCTGAAAATGACAACATCAAGATGAAATAATGGAAACTGACCATGAAAAACACAATTATGCACAACAAGTTTTCGATCAATCAGTAAACTTCTGGACCTTTTCGGGCGACGTTATAGGATCCAGATGGCTATTGTTTGCACATGGAATTATTCACTGGTAATTAATCTTCGATTTGCCTGAAGAAAATGTTACTCAGCAGTTAGCATTAAGAAATTATGCCCAATTTTCCGAGAAAAATCCCCCTTTTTTTTTATGAAAAAATATTTATTTTCA
This sequence comes from Acanthosepion pharaonis, assembly GCA_903632075.3. Taxonomy (NCBI): domain Eukaryota; kingdom Metazoa; phylum Mollusca; class Cephalopoda; order Sepiida; family Sepiidae; genus Acanthosepion; species Acanthosepion pharaonis. The sequence continues at coordinate 876,041 of CAHIKZ030003987.1, forward strand.
CTTCAAAGTAATATCATTCAAACTTCATCCCTCTCTCCTTAATTTGGCATGAACATCATTGAATAAAACGAATGGCTAAATGGCTGGTGATGGGAAATACGAAAGACATGCGGTGGTGTCTGCTAAGTGGTGTTGTCATCACCAGGTCACGGGTGTTAAAAACAAAACACATCAAGCCATTGTTCAAACATAGGTTTGGAAAAAAAAAAAAAAACAAAAAAAAACCCCTTATATCAAGCCCTACCAATGTTGACCCTTTTTTTTCACTCTTTGCTCTTATCTGGGAGTGGTAGGTTTTATTACAAGTTGTCGACAACTTGTTCTAAACGTTTATTGCTGGCTGGCTGGCTGGCCTTTGACCCAGACATGTCAAAGTCAATTTTACTTTTGGTTTCTGGTGGTCAGGAATTGCAGATAAATCTTTCGCCTTTTACTAAAGATTTCCGTGACCGGGTGTCAATTTTTTTTAACCCCCTGGCAGTCATATAATTGAAAATTACCAATGGACTTTGTCGCATTTTGACCCCCTAGGAATATTGATTTCCTTCAAAACTCAATTTTATGCCTGAAATAGTTTGATTCTGATTTAGGCTTTCTGATTTTCCAAAAACTGGTTAATTTCCCATTAATGGGGAAAATATTTGTTTAGAACTAGAAAAAAATGCAAAATTTCCACATTTTAACCACTGAATAAAATTTTGAGTCATTTACACCAGCCAATTTTAGTTTTAAAAGAATATATCCTTTGCTTTCAGAAAATACCTAGTTTCATGGGGGTTCAGATCAAAAGTTTCCTTGATATTAGTTTAGATGATAAAACAGTCATTTTTCAATATTTTACCCCTATAAAAGTATGAAAATCCATTTTTTGAGAGAAAATAAACTGTGACAAAATGACTTTTGCCATTTTTGCGATGATTTTTACTTGGGATAGAAAATTTTTACCATAGCAAACCTGAATTGACTTTATTTAAGTTCAGTAGAACGAGAGGAAACCTCAAACAGCTGCATTATTTACACTATTTATATTCAGACTAATGTTCTCATCTTTGTTATTAGGTTGTTGTGAGCTGAAACATAACAAAAATGAGGATATTAGTTCAAATGTAAATCATATCAATATCTTCAGTCCTAAATAGTATAGCCTAATATATAATGTAAATAGCATAGCCTGATATGTGCAGGAGCTGTACAGTCTTCCCTTTCCACTTTCAATAGTCTAAAAACATCTCTACGTCTTTGTAGGTGACAAATTATTTTCCACCCTACTACCCCTTTCTCAAAGATGAGACATCGCAAGCCTCTCACTGCATTATCGTTATTTCCATGGAGAGTGTTCAGATGAGCTACACCAGTCCTAACCATCACAGATAAGTCTCACCATGCCACACATACTACTGTGAACCACACTCATTCCTTTCATATTCCCTTGGCGAAATTTAACTTCAACTCAAGCAATTTCTTCCAATAAACCACTGCCTTGTTGAACCAATTCTCAAAATGTTGCTTCCCTGATCACTACAATCATAACCTGTTCAAGTTTAGGGTTAACCATCTCCCCCCCATAAGCTATGCTTCTTACCCTGTAACCCAATATCTTGAATGGCCTTCAAGCCTTGTAGAGTAAACATCACTGTAAAAAAAAAAAAAGCTATGGACTTATTGACTTACCTAAATATAACTATATTATATTTGAATTCTCTGCAGATTGAATACAGGTTTGTTGAATACATTCCTTGAATTAGTACAGTTTGTATTTTAACAAATAATCATTCTGCTTATTTCTTCATTAATTACCATGTATGTTACACCTTACCAATACCTCATAAATAATGGACTATTCCATTTTGATTATATTTTTTTTATCCAACTACATCTACCAGCCTGAATATTCAAGAAATATTCAGGCCAGCAGACAGTTGGATAAAAGATACCATTTAATTAAAAAGAAAAGCTTCTACTCGAATATCCATCAAATATAACATTTAAACAAATTAAAAATAACAATATGTTGGATTTACTCCATTTCCTAAAAATAAATTGTCTTTGTTTACGTTAGAATATGGTACAGAGCAGATATGGATGTTTTGAGAAGCAACAGAAGTGTGTGTTCAAAAGGCAGTATTCGCCGGGAAGTCCTACATGGCTGAGCAGTCGGGTGCATCAGATCCAATGATGGTTCCCCATAGGGGATGCATGTTTGAATTGGATATTTTTCTGACAAGATTCCTCAAATATTCAGCCCAGTAGATATAGTTGGATAAAAAAAAATACTGTTTAATTAAAAAAAAAAAAAACAGAACTTCTACTCGAATATGAGTATCCATCTAAAATAACACTTCAAGAAAATAAATTCAAAATAACAATATGTCAGATTTAATCCATTTCCATATACAGGGTGTCTATAAAGTTAGTGTGAACTTTTAAAAATTTATAACTTTATTTGCATTTGTGATAGAAATAATTTGTAAAAAGGATTAGAAAGAAGTAAATCTATATTTTTTAAGGTTTTATTGAAATTTTATTTAAGTTTCCACATGTCCTCATCATTAGCAATACAAAGGGTAATACGATTTTGCAGTTACAGAAAACATTTGCCAACTGATTTACAGTAATGCCTGAAATCACATTAGTTATTTTAGCTATACTTAAAACTAGGTACATTAAACTTTATAACATTTTTTTTACAGATTATTTCTATCGCAAATACAAATAAAGTCATAAATTTTTTAAAGTGCACACGAACTTTATGGACACCCTGTATGTGTGTGTGTGTGTGTATATATATATATATATATAAAAAACAATCTTTCATCTCTTTTTTTTTTTAAATAAATTTAAGCTAGGATATGAATGGCAATTTAAATTAAACAAAATATTTTTATCTTCAAGGTTATTTAAGGCATTAAACAGTAAACATCATTATTCAATGTTGAGTCAGTAAAGTTTGTTAATTATAACTCTTCTCTTCTATAAGATCATGGCACTCAATAATTTCCTATCCTTTATAGATCTTAATAAATAGTCTTTTTGTTATCTCTCCTAAGCCCTGTCCACCATACATTTGCTCAAGCTCGCTAGGTAGGTTACACATTGTTTTCCTTTGTCCATCTTGCCTTCAATATGTCCTGTGAGTATCAAATTATCCAAGCCTTCTTTTCCTCATTATGTACCCAAGAAATTTCAACTCTTTCTGATTTAAATATGTTTATATTTTCTCTAAAGCGTTGTTGTTGCTCACATGTTCCATCCATGATACTCTCAGCATCCTCCTGTAGTAACCACATTTCTGTTACTTCAAGTCTCTTCATCTGGGATGAAATTGTCCAGCATTCACTGCGATATTGGAGGACCAATATTACATAACAGTTCCACACTCTTTTTTTCATTTCTGATGAAATTTTCCCACATCTTAATACTTTGCTTAGCTTTTGGAAGGCATTTTTCACTATCCCCATGTGTCCCTTCAGAAATAGTTAACCATATCTGTAAAAGTCTAGAGAAAAAATAAGCTCTAACCTGCAATAAACATGTAATAGAATTGCCATGTGAACAATCAATGACAATTTCCTCTAAAAAATTTTCCAAGTTGAAAAATGTTCACTCATCTTAAAAGACAAAAAAAAAAAAAATTAAAAATCTAAGACATCTAATGAAGATAGTTTGAATATATAGACTATCCAAATCAACAATATTAATTTAGGGGACCAGTGAGAGTTTAAGGGTTCAGGTCTTTATAAAGATATCAGTCTAATCAACAATTTGTCAAAATTGCCTGTTCATTTAATCATTTCTAATCATGTTAAAATCAAGTGTATTTCAAGTGCTAACTTCTAACCTTCAGAAGAGGCTGCATAAAATGATTAAACAGGAATATTGATTTCAGTGAAGTCTTTTCAAAATAAGGTTTTCTCTCTGCTCTAAATGAAAAAAAATAAAAAATATTCTTGTAATCACTTGAACTTCAGCGTTATAAAAACATTGTCTGTATTGTAATAAGATAATCTTGAAAAATAAACATGTATGAGCTCAATGCAAAAGTTTCCAGTTCTTTTTAGAGACCAAATACACTGCAAAAAACTTCTAAATGCTGGAAACTTTTACACACACCTAATAATACTAATACTGAAGAAAAAAAAAAAAGAAAAAAAAAGAGGTTAATGAATTTAATAGAAAATAATGAGAAAAAAAAAAAGAAAGACAGATAAAAAAAATGGGAAGAAAGACAGATAAAAAAAATGGGAAGAAAGACAGATAAAAAAAATGGGAAGAAAGACAGATAAAAAAAATGGGAAGAAAGACAGATAAAAAAAATGGGAAGAAAGACAGATAAAAAAAATGGGAAGAAAGACAGATAAAAAAATGGGAAGAAAGACAGATAAAAAAATGGGAAGAAAGACAGATAAAAAAATGGGAAGAAAGACAGATAAAAAAATGGGAAGAAAGACAGATAAAAAAAATGGGAAGAAAGACAGAAAAAAAAAAAAATGGGAAGAAAGACAGAGAAAAAAAATGGGAAGAAAGACAGATAAAAAAAATGGGAAGAAAGACAGATAAAAAAAAAAATGATAAAAAAAAGAAGAAAGACAGATAAAAAAAATGGGAAGAAAGACAGATAAAAAAAATGGGAAGAAAGACAGATAAAAAAAATGGGAAGAAAGACAGATAAAAAAATGGGAAGAAAGGATAAAAAAAAAAAATGGAAGAAAGACAGATAAAAAAATGGGAAGAAAGACAGATAAAAAAAATGGGAAGAAAGACAGATAAAAAAAAATGGGGAAGAAAGACAGATAAAAAAATGGGAAGAAAGACAGATAAAAAAAAATGGGAAGAAAGACAGATAAAAAAAAATGGGAAGAAAGACAGAAAAAAAAATGGGAAGAAAGACAGATAAAAAATGGGAAGAAAGACAGATAAAAAAAATGGAAGAAAGACAGATAAAAAAATGGGAAGAAAGACAGATAAAAAAAATGGGAAGAAAGACAGATAAAAAAAAATGGGAAGAAAGACAGATAAAAAAATGGGAAGAAAGACAGATAAAAAAAAAAAAATGGGAAGAAAGACAGATAAAAAAATGGGAAGAAAGACAGATAAAAAAAAAATGGGAAGAAAGACAGATAAAAAAAAATGGGAAGAAAGACAGATAAAAAAAAATAATAAAAAAATGGGAAGAAAGACAGATAAAAAAAAATGGGAAGAAAGACAGATAAAAAAAATGGGAAGAAAGACAGATAAAAAAAAAATGGGAAGAAAGACAGATAAAAAAAATGGGAAGAAAGACAGATAAAAAAAAAAAAAAAAATGGGAAGAAAGACAGATAAAAAAAATGGGAAGAAAGACAGATAAAAAAAAATGGGAAGAAAGACAGATAAAAAAAATGGGAAGAAAGACAGATAAAAAAAATGGGAAGAAAGACAGATAAAAAAAAAAAAATGGGAAGAAAGACAGAGAAAGACAAAAAAAATGGGAAGAAAGACAGATAAAAAAATGGGAAGAAAGACAGATAAAAAAAATGGGAAGAAAGACAGATAAAAAAATGGGAAGAAAGACAGATAAAAAAATGGGGGAAGAAAGACAGATAAAAAAAATGGGAAGAAAGACAGATAAAAAAAATGGGAAGAAAGACAGATAAAAAAAATGGGAAGAAAGACAGATAAAAAAAATGGGAAGAAAGACAGATAAAAAAAATGGGAAGAAAGACAGATAAAAAAAATGGGAAGAAAGACAGATAAAAAAAATGGGAAGAAAGACAGATAAAAAAAATGGGAAGAAAGACAGATAAAAAAAATGGGAAGAAAGACAGAAAAAAATGGGAAGAAAGACATAAAAAAAAATGGAAGAAAGACAGATAAAAAAAATGGGAAGAAAGACAGATAAAAAAAAATGGGAAGAAAGACAGATAAAAAAAAAAATGGGAAGAAAGACAGATAAAAAAAATGGGAAGAAAGACAGATAAAAAAATGGGAAGAAAGACAGATAAAAAAATGGGAAGAAAGACAGATAAAAGATGGGAAGAAAAAAAAAATGGGAAGAAAGACAGATAAAAAAAATGGGAAGAAAGACAGAAAAAAAATGGGAAGAAAGACAGATAAAAAATGGGAAGAAAGACAGATAAAAAAATGGGAAGAAAGACAGATAAAAAAATGGGAAGAAAGACAGATAAAAAAATGGGAAGAAAGACAGATAAAAAAATGGGAAGAAAGACAGATAAAAAAATGGGAAGAAAGACAGATAAAAAAATGGGAAGAAAGACAGATAAAAAAATGGGAAGAAAGACAGATAAAAAAAATGGGAAGAAAGACAGATAAAAAAATGGGAAGAAAGACAGAAAAAAATGGGAAGAAAGACAGATAAAAAAGGGAAAAGAAAAAGGAAAAAGAAGAAAAAGGAAAAAGAAAAAAAAGGAAAAAGAAAAAAAAAGGAAAAAAGAAAAAGAAAAGAGAAAAAGGAATATTAATTGAATTTATTATATGAAACATTGATTATTAATTTGGGATAATTATATCTTTAAACTTAATTTCTGTTTCTTTTTATTCCAACTTCCAAGAGTATTATCCTATTATTATAATAGCACAAAGAAATAAAGAACAAGTCACCCAAAACTCACACTAACATTCCTTATCCTCAGAAGTTTGCTTTGTATAATAGCTACCTTACCTAATTTAACTATATAGCTTACTTCCACAAACTCGAAAATGCTGCCTTCTTTGTTTATATTACTCTAGTAGTATCAGATGTAAGTATATTTGGCTTTATGAGATGAAGCATTGTAAATTATTAATTTTTGAGTGGTATTTAGTTTCACACTAATTTCTGTTTTATAATCACAACTCTCAACAACACCTGATTTCATTTAAGTTGAATACTATTACATCTAATACTACTAGTGTAAACAAATATGGTAGCATATTAGCATTTGCAAGAGTAAGGAATTTAGTTAAATTTGGATGACTCTTTCTGTCTGCCTTTCATAACTTAATCAGAAACTTAAACTTCGAAGAATAAGCTTGGTAAGTTCAAGTTTTGCTGGTGGCCTAGATTTTATTTTGGATCCACACTGCTTGTGGATCAAATGATTGTAGAATTAGTCTGGGAAATACAATAGTCACTTTAAGTTTTATTTGCCCTTGACAAAATCAGAGAGTTCCAAAGTCTTGATTGGGAGCCAGTCTAAGAGGACAACTTTAAAAGCAAATGGGCACAGGACTAGCATCTCCACTTTGTAAATTCTACTGAATGTTGTTGTAAGAGGAGAAAGTAAATGCAGATTATGAGGATGTGGAATAGATAACAGTCGACCCTAAATTTTAAGAGTTTAAAATTGTGGAGATTAGAGAAACATTCATTTGGGAGTCTGTTCTAAAAAGTAGTGTTTTTTAAGACGTTGTCAGAGTAGAACTTCCTTCTTACTAATAGAATATAAAATGAATGAGGATGATTTTATGGAAATAACAGCAACACCAACTAGTGTGGAATGACTGTGGCCATATGCTCCATAGAAAGTCTACAGGCTCAAGAAGAGTAGGAAGATCTTAAATAAAGCTAGCCACTTTGTTAGACAAAAGTTCTTTAGAGCAATTATTGTCGGCTTTACAGAAGGATCTAACTTACAAATTATTGAATTAATTGATTCAGCCGTCTGTACCACATAAATAAAAATGTTTACAAGACATTTACTCTATAAAGGCTCAAAGATACAAAGGAGTATTTTTATTATTTGACACATTTCGCTTTCATATCAGGAGTGTTCCATCCTTAACAATTAGTCATTATTGATTCGAGTCCATAGACTCAAAAGGCAAGAAATAGGAAACTCACACAAGATGAAATTAGCAAACAAAATCTTTTATATTTTTATTAGTCCCTTTGAATAACACACAAAATGAACTTGTAATTATGAAGTCAAGGAAAAGCTTGGATAACAGCCATTTTTTTTTTTTATGAAAAGCAGATAAATATCAAAGTAAAAATCTATTTACCATGATTTATTTTAATTGCTTTCACATAATAAAGATATATATGTACAATCATATTCATTTACAAAAAAAAAAAAAAAAAAAAAGTGATTTTCTAATTTCTTACTTTAATGAGACATGAAAAGTAATTGATTCTTAATGATCATATTTCAGAGACTTATCCTGCTCATCTTTTTATGAGAATTTTACCTTCATCTTAGCACTAATATAACCAAATCATGGCATTCATTGATGCCTGCAATATCTATTGATGGTACTAAAGGATGTTCCGATAAATTGGACCAATTTTAAATGTGAATTAAGTTTAAGCGTCTTTTTCCTTCAGATTTAACAACTTAAGTCTTTGGCAATTTCAACCATGGAAACATTAACAATAAAACGTGTTAAAGTTATCGAAGCCTATTACAAAATGGACGTTCAAATAGAAATGTATTTCACGCACTTCAATTTTTTTTTTGTGAACATAATTGACCAACCGAGAGTGCAATTGAAAACGATGTAACTTGTGGAGAGGTTCAATTCCTGCACACAATGAATAGAGGTGCCTGGATTTTCAGCCACATTCTCGTGCACTGCAGCAATGTTTTCAGTTGAACGGTGTAAATGAGCATGCACTGGTGTTTACACATCTGCCACCAACCCAGTTCGTTTGAATTTGCAAACAATATTTCCAAATTGCACCCTTGAAACTTTAGCACATTGTTTGATTATTGATTTTTCCATGGTTGAAATTGCCAAAGACTTAAGTTGCTAAATCTAAAAGAAAAAGAAAAAAATCATTAGACGCTTAAAATTAATTCACATTTAAAATCGATCCAAGTTATTGGAACACCCTTTATAAGAATAATGAGGAAATGAGAATAAATGGTCCAATAATGAGAGCATAATCGTTGGAACACATTTTGTAATTGAAGTGCCATCTCATAAAAAATGGCCTTTGTACAAAAAGTCATTTCAATTCTGATGAATAGAGCATATAGCACATTGGTTATCAACCTTTTCTACCCAATGCACCTGTTTCACCATAAGTCAAAATGTCTGACTCAAAAGGTACATTCTAATATGTATATATTAGTGAAAATCTTCATTCTTCTCCATATTAGTACATATACATTTACACAGATTATTTTTATAGAGTAATTTTTACAAATTTAATAGCAATAGAAAATGTTGATGGATTTTTAAACTTGAATACATGCACACTAATTTGTTTTAATTGAAAACTAATTATTAAATAAAGTGAAGCATACTTCAACAAAAAGTTCAATAGAATGTCAGGGTATTGTAAACAAGATTCTGTAAATAAAAAAAAAAAAAACAAGTAAGAGCAACTCTCACCCCTGAAATTTCCCCCTGGTTGAGAAAGAGCCCCTGAATAGCAGAATTGGACCAGAAATATAAGAACAGTAGTATGAGTTTCATTAACGACACTGAAACAAGGAAATACAATATTTATACACAGAATGATATCAGAAAGAGCAATACAGCTGCAGTATATATAATATATATTATGTTTTATAGATTAGGCAATTGAGTTTGATAAGATACAACACAAAGAACAGTTTAAGGATTCTTGATAAAATCTAAAAGAGAATCAGCAATATTATTGGGCTTGACCTAGCATTTCGGCTTCAGTCAATTTTCCATCACCATAATGTAGCTTCCTTGAGGCTTTTTTATAAATACTTTCATGGTAATTGTTTGGATGAACTCTTTGCTATGGTACCTAGACTTTATGAATTTAAGCACAGTACTAGATTAGTAGCAAGATCTTATCAAATTAAAGTTGAATTTGCTAGATGCAACATAAGTTCTATGCTAACAGTTTTTCTTGTACTTCTCATTTACGGATCTCTCTTTTGGCTCCATGCATCCCAGCCAATTTTGATTTTCAAAAATTTAAATGCAATATCAATCATTATCTACTGTCTTCTTGATTAATCTTCTATTGTTCTCACTCCTTAATAATGTTTCTCTTTTTTCTTATTCTTTCACACTCAGTAACCTCTTGTGTCTTAGTCTGACATTTCCAAAAGTTAAACATGTCATAACTTGCATATGTATTAACTATCAATTTTTAAATATTTTTTATACCTATATGCTTTAATTTTCTTTTTAAATCTTTTCAATATGCAAAAATCAGTACATTAGTATACTCGTAAAATCTAAAAAATTTTTTATCAATCCTTCTCGCCTCAAAAATTCTTTTGTGGATCCACAGTTGATTAAAACAATGAGGCATGAGTATTGTCCATATCTTCCCTGCCCCAAATTCTTTTCAAGGTTATTTCAACAAAGATCAGTTAGTGCATACAGATCTCACTTCCCAAATAGAAAAAGAAAAAATGAATTGCTATTTTCACATGTGATAGGACAGAAAGTATAGCTTTGAATAAATACAATCCAGTTGGTAGTTACTAACAGGTAAGAGAATTCAATTGACTAGGTTTTAAAGAATACATGAGAATACAGCACAAACAAAACCGGTTTTAGCTTTTCTTATACTTTAAAATTCACCTTTTGTCAATATTAGTGTAGGTGGTTCACATAAAAAGTTACAAATAAAATTATGTGATCATGTTTTAACCAGTTGCACCCGTAGTACTAGTAAATTCGTACAATACTCCGGCATCTAATCACAGCAGTACTGGTAATCTGATAAGAACACGTACCACAATTTGAAACTAGATCGCCATTGAGCAACACAGGCAATTCCATTATTAAGTAGATCATGTGATCAAAAAGGAAATGAATAAATATGAAGTAGCATATTGACCAACTGAGCACTATCTTCTCTATCAACTATGGATCATGGTTCACTCTTCTTGCCTATCCACTATTGCTATATGTTCACTCTCTCTATGGATTACGATTCTCTTCTGATCATTATGCTATCTGGCGATTACTACTTGAACAAGTATTACTAGTGCAGATATTATTGGAAGGCATTACTACTAGTACCGGCATCTACAAAGTCTTGAATATAACAAGCATTTTTTGAAGTGATAATAAGCTTTCGTTTGACATAAAAGTGACAAGACATCCAACATCACAAAAATAGTAATAACTAAATAAAATATGATTTTTTTCTTAATCAATTCACTCCCCTCACTTGGAAGCCACTAAGATACAAGGGGCTTATACAACATCAGGAAGAGGCAGCTGAAGTTCCTTGGACATATAATGAGGGAGGAGGGCCTGGAGAATCTGATACTCATAAGTTGAATAGAGGGAAAGAAATACAAGAAAAACAATGCATGACATACCTAACGGGCTTGAGCAAGTGGATGACAGAACGTGATCTGGGGGAGGTAGCAGAAGGATGGAACTTGTTGAGAGCTGCAAGGGATAGAGGGAGGTGGAGAGCCATGATCACCTACATCCTGAAAGGACATGGCACATAAAAAGAAAAGTACTAATTACCATTAATATCTATGATAGTTCATTTGACAAATAATTCATGTTTAAGCATTTCACCCCAAGCAAGGAGGGATGCCACTAGCACGCAAGGTGTTACAGAGTGGGAACAAGAGTAAAGAGGCGTGATAGAGGAAAGGATGAAGAGAAGGACAGGGAGCAGATCAAGGCATCTGGAGATGTCAATTGACATTACATTTGAAAAGTTGGAGATTATAGCTATCAGGGAAACAATAAGAAGGGAATTCCACAGATGGGCGGTGCAAGGCATGAAGCTATTGGAGTAGAAGAGATGGCTATATATTAACAGTTTTGACAGTGAAAGGGTGGGATTGAGAGGGTGGGATTGAGATGCCAGCCTAGTTGCACGTTTAAATTCATGCAGTCTGGGAACTAGCAAAAGTAGCTCAATGAAGCAGTTACTGTGAAAGTATTTGTAGAAAAGACAGAGGGAGATATAATATATTAGTTACATTTTAAATTAAACAGATACGTTATTGGACTCATATGCTTGTTTATTTAGTATCAACAAATTCCTTTTACCGTCTCATAACTGTTAAAAGGTTGGTTTGTATGCAATGTATCATTTTTCATGAGAGAACTGAGGTGTGACCCAGGAACACACAGATAAGGAATTTACTGCATCCTTTTAGATTGTTATGTGCCAGGGACACATGACATGTACCTAACAGCATCTCTGTATAATGTCAAGCATTTTATCTTAGGAAACAAAGGAACAATTTTCTTGTCCAAAAAAAAAAAAAAAAGAAAGAATGGGACAAATCCTTGTCCACATCCCCACAGGTGAATTATTTAAAAAACAATCACAAAGAAAGAGTTAATACTTTTACAGTATTTAATAAATCATAATTAAATCACTTGAATACTTGTAATTGGCAAATAGCAAAGAGAAACAATGTTATTGTCAGCAAACAAAGACTATTTTAGGAACCAAGTTCTTCCTTTTGTATAATTTTGCAGATGTATGGATATTTTTTCAGCCATTCAGAAATACTTAATGAGGAACATTTACTACTACTATTATTTCTATGCATTGCATCCCTTTTTCAGAACATGAGTGATCATGGCTCTCCACTATTTCCTATCTTTTGTACCTCTTAGCAATATTTATCCGTTCTTTTTTTTTTTTTTGTTTACTACTGCTACTGTCTGATAATATTTTTGAAGTTATTCACTTACAAAATATTAACACAAACCATACCACTCAAGAAAATTATATATATAAGTTCTAAAAAGAACTGTATAAAAGAGAACTATGAGGTTAAACAGTCAAGGATACTGCCATATTTCAAGCCTTCCATATTAGCCACAGTAGAGAAAGAAGAACATAAAAGGTTATTTGGGGGTGAGGTTGAGATTTCTTTAAGAAACAAAAAATAACAAAACATCTTTCCTATATAAATTAATGGTAATTGTTGCTTCACTTTACACTGTTTCAGGGTGGGGTCTGTACTAATATGGGTCTTTCATAAAAGTCATTAGTAAAAACAGCAAGCTAGAAAGCACTTGAACAAATTTTTCTACAAACACCAATTTCACTAAAAATTGAGTGAAACTAGTTCAGATATAGATACTATGAAAGGGAGTTAAATTTCTGACTATTGCCATATTTTTTTCTATTTCTGTTCACCCAATATAAAGCTCAAGAGCCAATCAAAGTAGAGAGTTACTGAATGAGGTCAGTGATATGAATATAAGAAAAAGTGAATATTATGTGAATATGGAGGAGAGGTGACAATTGATCTAACTTGAAGTGGTTAAGATTGAAGCATTCAAGGAAGCATCCTGGCAGGAATTTGCTCAACAAAGCAGCAATTCTTGGGGAAAAAGCTGAGAAGAACTTCTTTATAAATGAAATACAGAAGGAATGAAGGTAATCCAACTACATGTGGTGTTTGGCTGAAATGGTCTAAACTGGTGGAACTATATAAAAAAAAAAAAAAAAAAAAAAAATGGAGCTCATCCAAACATTTGCCATGGAAATAGCAATAGAATAACGATACACTTGCAATGTTGTATCTGTGGGGAAAGAGGCTGCAGAGTAGAAAATAAGTCATCTCCCACAAGGCCACATAAACTTGAACCCTATAAAAGCCCTTAATTGAAAAATAATTTATGAATCCATTGCAAAATTTAATCAATTCTTAACTCATAGTTCACCCTTCCATAAAACAAACATTTGGAAATATTGCATGTACAGACAATGGGTAAGTATGAAGTGGGTGCTGAAAAGTTTTCAGCCCAACACATTTCCAAAAAGCTGATCAAATAACCAAGCATCAGAATTTTTAGGTGAAATCTTTGCTTAGTTAGTAGTAGTCAATCTGAGAACTTTAATGTACACGCCCATCTCATATAATTTTTTTGTCCAACTTTGCTGGGAGACAGCATAAAAAAAAAAGAAACTCAGAAAATATTATTCCCCCCTCCTCTTTGGGGGAAAAATCCAAAGTTATGGTTGATGAGCCAAATCATAAGGCAAAAAGAAGTTCAACTTCCAGATCACTTCTTGCAGGAATAAAATGTCAACAACAACAGCCCTTTCTTACCTTGTCTTCAGATATTTTTCAGACATTACCATTTCTAAACTGAAAGCCTTAGGCTATCATTTTACAGAGATAGGTTATTGTGTGCATCCCACAAAACAAACTTAGAACCATACCATCCATGAAAATGATTGTCAATGAAAATGTGTAGCTGTATTTCATTTAACCTTTTATTTGCATCTTTTCTCCTTTGATGATGAGAACAATAAGATTTCTCAAGCACCAAAATATCAGTTTACTTAAAAAAACCATCAACAGGCATTACATACAATGAATGGATTTCACAGATACAAGAATCTAATGAATATGCAAAATGTAAAAAGAAAAGATCAAAGAAAATCCCTATAATAACAACACAATTATAGCCAATCTCATTGTCTTTTATATAAATACCTACATACATTAGATACACATATGTAAAGACATCAATTAAGTAGTTTGCAGCCTAATGATAAAAGAAATATCTTATACAACTGGGGGGGGGAGGTTCTACCAAAATCTAAGACTTAGTAATGTGGTGGAGTCATTTACAATTTTGAAAGTATTTTAGTACAATACAAAAATTTTCCATGTTTTTAATTTTTGTTGTTTGTCAATCAAAATAATTAAATTCAACAGAAATAAAGAAGAAAATAAAAAAGGCAAGGTTTTCCTTGTAGACAGATTGAGGGAAGACTGGGTGAAAGGAAAGGTGACACTATAACAAGCACAGCACCATACTGTGGGTATACTGAGGTACAATAGTATATTTTATGCAGTTTCAAGAACTATTCTGACTACAACCATATGCAAACCATTGCATTATTACAAACAACCAGAAAATAGAGACATTTTACCGACTGTAATAATGAAACAAAGTGAAACAGCTTAGAGTGTTATTTTCATTTTTAATTTCTGTTAAGATCTGGAACCACCAAACTTTTACCCAAAATTTCAGAACCAAACTGATACCACCCACCAGCAATGAGTTCAGTCCCTTACTTGGTACTATCCTGAGTATGAACATATTTGTTCTATACGCTATGATCCGAGCTAGACAAAATGCCGTACGCTACGACCCGAGCAAGACAAAATGCCTTAACCGAGCAAGAAAATCAGACGCAAAATGACCTTAATTCGAAAGCAAGACCTAAAGCAAGACAAAAAAATGACCTGAGCTAGACAAAATGCCGTACGCTACGACCCGAGCAAGACAAAATGCCGTACGCTACGACCCGAGCTAGACAAAATGCCGTACACTATGATCTCAGCTAGACAAAATGCTGTACACAATAAACTAAGCTAGATGAAATGCCAAGAAAGAGGATTTTTATCAATGTAATTTGAAGATTCCTTATACAGGTCTCTTACGTCCTATACATAGCATAATAATCCCAATAAGATACTGAAAATGGGTATAAGTTTAATATGGCTGATGTGTTTCTAAATAATAGCAATAATGCGTTCGCCACAAAACTATGTATAAATTCAAAGTTATCATTAGGTGAAGGTACAGTTGCAATTTCAATTGCAGGTAAATTTCACTTATTAATACTCAAAAGAATAAATAATAAAGTAGTAAAGTTTTCTGCAAAAATGATAATTACACAGTGCAGGTAGAACTTCTAATATACACTTTAGTGAAGTGAACTTCATGCAACAAGATTGTGTTGCTGCTTAACCCTTTATGGTCAGAAGTCTCCAAAATGTGACTGCAAGTTTCAAATGCTGACAGTCCAGGTGCACCTGAATGTGCCCACAAGTGGGTAGCACTGTATTTCAATATAGTGTTAACACCCATCACATGATCAACAAAAAGCACCATAAATCTACAATTGTAAAAGTTGTAGATTTCCAAAACATCTCATAACCAGTAGTACCAGTGGGGTTAAAGAAAATAGCAATCATCTTACCCTCAGAAAAACAGCAGTACTATACACATGTTGTAAACTGCAGGTACAAGTAAATACTATACATAGTTGCTTTTGCAAATCTCACCTTCTAAAAGCTGGAATGCACCAGCTAGAATTTTAGACCTTGCACTTAGTGTTTACATATAAAAATATCTTAAAAGAAAAAAAAAAAAAATTTTTTTCTTCTCACACTTCTTGCATTTGGAACTCTTCTGCTTTCCTGTTTCCCTGTCACCGACAATCTTCAAAAATTTAAATGTGATGTCAAATCACCATCTTCTGTCTTCCCGAATCCTGTTGTTTTAGCAACCCCCTTGCATCATGGTGGTATGATTGCCCTACCTGGGGTGAAATAATTAAAAAAAAAAAAAAACAAAAAAAAAAAAAACACACACGTATATCTGCTAAACTTATAAGTGGTCACCCATCTAATCTAGGTACTGACCAGGCTCAACATTGCTTAACTAGTGTGATTGTACAGGGACCATTGTTCCAATATGATGTGGCTGTAAACCTATTTATACAGGGATTCACTTGGCACAGTCCAAGAGTCAGTAGGTGACAAATTTACTACTTCTGACAGACTAATGAACCAGATCTTCCTTTCAACCAGTGAGAATTCCAATTCTTCTGGCACTCTTCTGTCCATCTCTACATCACAATGCACAGCTGGCAACTACTCTAGATTTTAGGAAATACATCAAACAGAAATTTTCAGCACCCCCTCATATTATGGTGATTTTTTAAACATAACTTAGAAGTAGCACAAGGCCCAAATTATGGGGCAGCCAATGAGGATCAAACTCACTATTCAGTTGTAATTGATCTAGTGAGACAAGCTTGTTAACCATTACACCACATCAGAGTGCCTGCACCCCTTATATTAAGCACTGATTTCTGTTTATCAGTTTGCTACCATAACAGAGCAAAAATGGCACATCATAGCAAGATTTTTAATTAGCACAATACTATTAAAAATGTTCTAAATTGAATAATAAAATAATTTCCAGTCCAATAATTGTGTGTGGTCTTCATTCATGCTTACTCCAATAATCTATCTTATAAATGCTCTACTTTCTCAAGGGAGAAAATTCCAGATATATTAAAATATTAAATTATAATTTTCCTTATTTGTAAATAATTTTCTGCATCATAATATGCCATTTGTAAGCTTGATATTGTAAGACAACAAAAATAGCACATCATAGTGAGATTTTTGTTAGCACAATACTATTAAATTAATGTAACTTGAAAAGAAAAAAGCAAGCTCTAATTTCATTTGCAGATAAATAATAAGTGTGTATCTTTATTCTCACTCTAAACAATCCAGTTTCTTAAAAAGATAAATACATGTATATTAAATGCTAGAGTAATTTCCCTAATCCATTTATTTGCAAATAATTATAAATTCTAAAAATATAGACTTGACACTGAGCATAATGACCACTTTTGGCAGCCTTTGAATTATATAAAGTTTAATTGTTAAGTGTAATTAGACAATACAGATAAACTATTTCTGAAATTCTCAAAATGAGGAAGGATGGTAATGAAAAAGTAGAGGGGAGAAAAGAATGAGACCGAGAAAAAAATAGAGGAAGGAAGGAAGAATGTAAAGAATGTGTAAAAAAAAGAGAAAAGGATGATAGTGAAAAAAAAGAAAGAAAAAAAGAAAGAAAAAAAGAAAGAAAAAGGGTTAACCTTGAAGATTAAAATTAAAGGAAAAAAAATATGAAAAAGAAATCTGTTTCTAACAAATAAAAAATGTTGGATGTTTTTTTTAAAACTAATTCTAAGAGATGCTTTTTATTTTAATGCAAATTGTCTAACTTCAAAAAAAAAAAAAAAAAAAAAAAAAAAAAATACAAAAAGTCATAATGATGTTGATAATGAAATCAATACTTTATTCTCGTTTCTCTGACATAATTCAATGATGGCTCACTAAATCTTAAGGGGTATGAATTCCTAATGTTTCAACTTTGGTTAAACAGAATTTAAGAACTGATACACAAAAATAATATTTTATTACTACTTGTGACATCAAATGCACAGATCTTTCCTCCTGCATATTGTTTTTATAGGGGATCATCCAACTGCAACATGTTTATTAAAAAAAAACAGTAGAAATTTTCTAATCTAGTCATTATTTAAAAGAATAGTCACACCCTTTGAATTTGTGAATCATCTCTTGCTCATTATAATGTAAAGAATGTTAAAAAAAAAAAAAAAAAAATAGAAGGTTGCACTAATTTTTACATAAAACTATTAAGTGTGGATTTTTTTTCTTAAATTCAAACCAACATGAAAAATTTGTCAAATTCTTGGAGATCAAATTCTTTAAATCCATTGCATACAAGATATTGTCTTTGAGGTGGGGGGGGATTTGCATGCCTTCATCTTAACTTTCATGATGTTTAATAATAGAAATAAAACAGATAAGATCAATTGATTTCAAATTATTGTATCAAATATTTTTTTAATTTATTTATTTTCACTATGAATTACTTTTTAATCATACTGATTTAATAAGCAACCCTGAAACTTATTTATAAGAAAGTGTTTACATACAGATATATACATATCTGCTACATAGAGGATTTCTTTTTGACCCAGACTATTTTTATTCTTTTATGAAAATGCAATTTTTTTTTTTTTTTTTTATTTCTGAGATTAACTTCAATACACAACATATTTCATTCCATTGTCTCTTGTCATCTTTCAAGCAACTTCAAATTCTTTTCTATTAGAACTTTTTGTCTTTATCAGCAACAAAATACTCTTGGTGTTTTTTGAAACCAGTAGAATATTATTCTCACACTTTCTTCGTGCGCCATAAGGTTGCCTCCTTTCGCCTTTTCAATAAATATTTTCATGGTAATTGTTCAGATGAGCTCTTCACTATGGTATCTACTCTTTGAATTTAAGCACAGTACTAGACAGACAACATGGTCTCACCAATTTACAGTTGAGCTGGATAGATGTAATTGTAAATTCTATACTAACAGTTTCTTTTCTTGCACTTCCTACTTGTGGAACTTCCTTCTGGCTCCATGCTTTCCAGTCAACTTTAATCTTCAAAAATTTAAATACAATATCAATCGTTATCTGCTGTACTCCTGATTACTCTTCATTTGTTCTTGCTCCTTAGCAATGTTCTTGTTTCTAACTTTCCACACTCAGTAACCCCTTGCATCTTGGGGCCTTTACTGCCTCGATTTAAAAAAAATAAATAAATAAATAATGTATTTTAATTTTAGGTTATGTTTCTTTATCAATTAATTTTCCCCAAATGGAAATATTTTGATATTTTTCTGTCATCTAAAAAACAGAATATAAAGCCAAAAAATAAAAGAGAAGTCAACATGGGGAACATTTTTCTTTTTATGTGCTATGTCCTTTCAGGACGTAGGCAATCATGGCTCTCCACCTCCCTCTATCCCTTGCAGATCTCAAGTTCCTTCCCTCAGCTTCCACCCCTAGACCACGTTCTGTCATCCACTTGCTTAAGTCTTCTAGGTATGTCATGCCCTTGTTTATCTTTCTCTTCTTTCTTTTTATGTGTTATGTCCTTTCAGGATGTAGGTAATCATGGCTCTCCACCACCCTCTATCCCTTGCAGATCTCAACAAGTTCCTTCCCTCTGCAACCTCCCCCAGACCACATTTTTTCATCCACTTGCTTAAGTCTGCCAGGTATGTCACACATTGTTTTCCCTTGTATTTCTTTCCCTCTATTTGACCCGTGAGTATCAGAGTTTCCTAGCCTTCCTTCCTCATTATGTGTACCAAAAACTTCAGCTGTCTCTTCCTGATATTAAGTATAAGCCTCCATGTTTGCAACCTCTCTAAGACCTCATCGTTGCTCACACGCTTAGTTCATGTTATCCTTACCATCCTTCTGTAGAACCACATCTGTCACCTCGAGTTTCTTCTTCATCTTTGAGTAAATCGTCTAACATTCACTGCCGTAAAGAAGGATGTCATGTAACAGTTCAATATTCTTTTCTTTGTTACCAAAGATATCCTTTTGTCTTGCAGTATTCTGCCCAGCTATTGGAATGTGTCCTTGGCTATCCCAATACACCTACGGATCTGAGTGTCGCACTTACCATCCTCTGTCAAAACACTTCCCAGATATTTAATCTTCCGTGTCTGCTTGATTCTAGTGTTCCTAAACTTCAGATTGCATTTCGGGCTCATCCTCTTACTGACGACCATGCACTCAGTCTTCTTGTAGTTTATGCTTAGTCCCTTCTTCTCACTCTCCATCGCTACCTTCTGTAGGAGATTTTGTAATTTCATTTCCATGTCTATGAAAAACATCATTATGCTAGTTGCTTTAAAACTGATTCCCAAATGATCCCCCACCCAAATACATAGTCAAATTTGATTGGATTTTCTTAGTGTTAGTATTGCATGTCAAATGATCAACTTAGTATTTCCCATAATTGTAATATAAATTGTATTCATTATAAAGTGAAGGTAAGATACACTTCAAGTACAGTGTGTGGGGTTTGTGGTGTATATTATGGTTCAGATGTGCTACTCCCACCCTCTTTTTTTTTTTTTTTTTTTTTTCCTCCTCACTGGCTCCCATTTTTCCACTGCCAACTTTGGGAATCACTGCTTTAAAATTACCTTTCTTTAATAATTGCTAATTTGTGGACACAGCATTTGTAACAAAATAAAAATCCAAATTCCCCCATCCAGACATTTTTCATTATCACTGAGATGGTATATCTCAAACTATTCCATTCCTATGCTGTACAGTAAGATATATATGTATATTTAGGTTTATTCTTTTATATTTACTATTTCTAAAGAATAGCATAAAAGGCAAAATGAACAAAATAAATAATTCATATTCAAAATATAAACCATAGCAATGCAATATATGAATATTAAACATCTTGTTTAAAAAGAAAAATCTATTACTGAAGTTTTTAAGTATATAAACAACTTCAGTATTCAATAGGTTCAGGAATTCTGCATTTAGAGAAAGATAACAAAACTGAAGCCTCATCCTGCTAAGTATGTACAAGAGAAATAATGCTACTGTATTCTGACACTGACAATGGCCAGTTATAGAAACTGAGGCACTCGTTAAAAAATAAAATAAATGTACAATTGGAGGCAATTCATAAACATTATCAAAAGGTGTCTGAAGAACAAGTTTCTAATACAGACGGAAATAAGCACAAAAGTTTAAGAAACTATCAGATTCAAATATAGCATCACTAAAATAAAAAATATATATTGTGTGTAAGTTAATGAGAGCAAGTGGAAAAGGTATAAACAATGTGTTTTGCTGAACATCTGCTTTAGGCTTCTTCACGTCATCCCAATGCATTTTACTTACACAGTTTTGTCTTTCATTCTGATCTGAAGCCGCCAAAAGCAGCAGATGTTCAGTGAAACATGTCATTTTATAGTTTTTTTTTCTAATTTGTCTTATACTATTATCTATTATAACTAGAAAAAAATATTTTTTTTTTTTTGTTTCCTCCCCTAGTTTTGGTATATTTTAACACCTGTTGTTGAAAATAATTTTTCTTTTCAACCACTTAGTTTTATTTGGCAACGATATTATTTTTTCTGAAGATGTGTCAGCCGAAAAGGTACACACACACGAAGATATGTCCGCTGAAAGATACCCAAAATTTTAATCATGTGATACTTTTGTATTCTCTTTTTATCAATAAAATATGAACCCTTTTTAAAGATCATTTTATCCTGGTGTGGCAATAATAATCTGTTTATATATATATATATATATATATATATAAAAACCACACACACATTTGACACAGGTTAGATTCCTAATGGTGGAAGCATATTTTCTTTAGTAACTTTAAATCTCTAGGCCAGTGGATATTAATTTCATAGTTTGAAAATAAGAAGGGCTGTTTACTACTCAAATACATATTAAATATAACATTTATTGTAATAAGAAATAACTATCACAATTACAATTGAAAAGAATTTATCTAAACTTAACATAAAATTTGGTACAACTACTTCTAAAATAATAAACTTAATACAAAACAATACAAACTTGAAGGAATTAACCAGTGTTGCTACAAGGGATACATAGGAGAAACCTTAGGTAAATTAAATAAAAGATTATATGAACATAAAATGGTATCTTAATAAAAAAAAAAAAAAAAAAAAAAAAAGAGAAATGAAATGAAAAGAAAAAAAGAAAAACATTCAATGCATTAGCTGCTCACCATAATGAGTAACCATATTTTGATTTAAAATAATCAAGTCATAACTTTGATTTTATATACTTGAGTATAGTGCAAGGTTTTATGAACAGTTTTTTTTTTTTTTTAATGCAAAAAAAGTGGTGGGGTGGAAACTATACAGGTTTTTTTTTTTTTTTGAAGAGATTAAAAATCATGCATTTTTTCTAACCAGTTGTATTATACACTAGTAAATTTTTATCTGGAGGAGTCAAAAAAAAAAAAAAAAAATTCAGTGGTTACACTATGCATGAAGTCAGCTTATACATTAGTATGATTGATAAATTGTCATCATTTTATATTTTTTAATTTCTTGCATGTGCATTATTTTTGATTTTGTCGACTGCACAGTATAGTAGGGTCAGTTGTGCACTGTTTGTGAGAAAAAAGCACCATGATGCAATTCACTCCACCAGGGATTTGGAAACTGTGGGCTGTACTCCTTGCCATTTGCACCAGAAGCTCTAATATGAACATTTCAGTGTTTGGGTGTCAGTTTGAGGACAGTACAGAGGATTCAGAAGTAACTGGATGAGTCTAATGGTGATTACGAAAGTATGGCAGATTGGAAAACCCACTCTGATCATTCTTATAAGAAAAGAACTCGTGAATTTGTTGGTGAGGGCCTCAGATTCAACATGCAGTCCTTCATCAAGTGCCTTGAGAAGGTAGTGCAGACCTAGGTCCAGAGGGTGGCTGCTGGAAGACCCTATGTTTGACAACAGGAATCTGCACCATGCCACACGAGCAGGGGGAACCCAGTCATAGCTGTCAGACAATTTCTGTGATCATATCACCCCTTACATCTGGCCATCTTACTACTCAGACTGCAGCCCCCTTGATTATTATGTGTGGAGCAGTTTTGAGCAAGAGACCAACAAAACTCCTTGTAACATCAAAGATGAACTGAAAGCAAGGATTATGGCAGCATTCACTAACTTAAACAAGGTGAGCATCCAGAAGAGTTGCAGGAGATTCCAAAGTCGTCTGGAGGCCATGGTTGAAGCCAATGGCAATTTTATTGAATAAATTTACTCTTTAGTAAATCAAGATATTTTTGTGTAATTTTTGTAAATATATCTGTTAAAAGGAGATGTGTTATTTTCATTTTTGATTATAATTTATCCATCGCACCTTGTATACAGTAAATCAAATTCCAAATATATATTCTTCTTCTATGTGCTGTGTCTCTTCAACACATGGACGATAATGACTTCACAACTTCCTATCTCTTGTGGCCTTTAGCAGTGTTTCTCTTTGTCCTGCCATCCATTCATAAACTCATCAGAAGATGGCCTGCTGGTTTCCCATATCTCTCTGAGAGTTAAGTTTTCCAAACCCTCCTTCCTCATTATTTGTTCAAGAAATTTCTTTCTCATTCTGAGTATAAATGTTCTTTTTGTTAGCATTTTCTTTTAGACTTCCTCATTGCTTATTTGCTCTGTAAATTGGTTATAAAAATACACACTGTACTCAAGAACCTATATTAATCAAACTTTTTTTAGATTTATTTATTTTTTTTTACTTTGATTGCAAATAAACCTAATCTTTTTTTTTCTCCCTGTAATGATATTTATTATAAGAGATTAATTTAGTGCTTGGTAAATTTCATTCCATTGTTGGATAAGGAAACTAGTGTTTTCAATCAATACACATAGGTTTGAAAAGATAAGCACTTTATTTCTGCATGCCTTAGAAATTTTCTATATATCAGAGGACATGATAATCTATGTATAACAAATATAAAGATAATTCAGCAATAAATGTCAGTATCAATCCTTTAATCTTTAGTTGCCTGTAAGCATGCCTTTACAGTTCTTTGTAAAACAAATGAAAAGATATCATCTGTAACATACCATGAAAATGTTAATTAGTATAGGAGTTTAGTGCATAGCGAAATGTTCACTTAATTAAAATTAAGTATGTTTGACTATGCGGTCTTATGAGCATTGAATTATTTTCCACTCTACAACCTCTTTCTCACGAATGAAATATTGTAGGCCTCTCATTTCTCTATTGCTGTTTCCATGGAAAGTGCTCAGATGAACTACATTCTACCAGTTCAAACCTTCATGGCAAAGACTAGACATGCCATGTACATTGTAGCAAACAACCCTCATTCCCTTCATATTCCACTGGTGAGATGCATGTTCAACTGGAGCCACTTCTTTCCATAAACTACTACTTTATGGAACCAACTCCCAAGAAGATGTTTCCTTGATCACTATAATCTTAACCTGTTCAGGGTTAACAGTTTTCTTCCCCATATATCCTCAAAAACTGTGCTCATTATCTCATACTCTGTAACCCTCTACCTCAAGAGGCTCTTGGGTCTTGCACAGGGTGAACATTATTGTAAAAAAAAAAAAAAAAAAAAAAAAATTTAATCATAGTTAAAAGACATGGCATTTAAAAAAATTTTCCAATACTGATTGATTTTGTTTTTTAAGACTTATCAACCCTTTGTGAGCTAAAACAGTTCAGATTGTCTAAGTCTACTTACAGTGTTCTTAAGCAGTTCCCTATCTATGTACTGTCTAAGTTTGACACTGCTTAACTTCTTTTTTCCCTCCACTCCCAATAATGTTCATTGGTAATAAAATAACTATTTGAAAAAAAATTCAGCTTATTCATAACTAGCAGTAGAGCCCGGCGTTACCCGGGGATGTAACAGTAAGAGATAGATCAAGTATTGACCATCATAAAGGCTGAAAAATAAAATTGACAAAGATTGTTTAAGGTTGACGGACACACATGTCTTAATTATTTTTTTTTTTTTTAACAAATTGGTCAAACCCAAACTCAAACAAAAACATTGTTTTCAATCTACCGATTGAATAAAATTTTATTATAAACAATTGTCTTGTAAATGGAATTTTTAAAGCATTCTGAATGTAAAAATAAAGAAAAAAGTGTGCAAGACAATAAGAAACACTACCTGCCAAAAAAAAAAAAAAAAAAAAAGTGAAGTTTTGTTGAAATCAGTTGAAAAATGTAGGAAATCCGATCTCATATATAAACAAACACACACAAACAACCTGGGTTTCATAATAAGTATAACTCAATATGAGTTGTCCCCCTTTCATTCTCGCGATGACTCTAAATGGTGTTTTCAAATTGATTTCATGCAAAAACAATTGTGTTTTTCCAATTTTTGGCGCTGTCAGAACCACCGCAAGGTAATTTTACGTAGTCCTGTGAAGTTTTGTTAAAATCGGTTGAAAAATGTAGGAAAACCGATCCAATATATAAACGTACAGACACACACACAACTAGGTTTTATAATAAGTATGATATTTGAACCAATTTTCAGCTTTTATGCCTTTTGGACAAAAAAAAAAAAAAAAAAAAAAAAAAAAAAGAGTTATGATTGATTTATAGCCTAATTGGTAAGGCAGTTACCCTGGAAAAACATTTGCAAAAGTAAGAGATGTAAGCATGAATGAGTCCCAATCTTATAAACATACAATTTTTTATTTCCTATCCATATTGAGTCAAATAATGTAAAACCAACTTTAACATTATACTAAAAAGCCAAAAAATAAAATAAAATGAAAGAAAACTTAGTCAAACTTCAATAAAAACAATGTGAAGCATTAAGAAATTAATACAACTTAAAACAAAATTAGAGTTCTTTCTCAAATTTAAAAAAAAAAAAAAAAAAAAAAAAAAAAAAAAAAAAACAAAAAAAAAAAAAAAAAAAAAAAAAAAAAAAAAAAAAAAAACAAAACAAAAAAAAAAAAAAAAAAACAAAACAAAACAAAAAAAAAAACAAAACAAAACAAAAAAAAAAACAAAAAAAAAAAAAACAAAACAAAAAAAAAAAAAACAAAAAAAAAAAAAAAAAAAAAAAAAAAAAAAAAAAAAAAAAAAAAAAAAAAAAAAAAAACAAAACAAAAAAAAAACAAAACAAAAAAAAAACAAAACAAAAAAATCATTTCACCTTCCTCCCTAAGCAAGACAATAAAGCCATTAAGATGCAAAGGGTTACCACAAGTGAGAAAATATAAGAAAATTTAAAACATTATTAAGGAAAGAGAACAAAAATAGGAATTAAGATGACAAAAGATAACAATCGACATTACATTTAAATTTCTGAAAATCAAAGATGGAAAGCAAGAAGCTGGAAGAGAGTTCCACGAGTGAGAAGTGCGAGAGAAGTGATTGTTAGCATAGAACTTACAGTTAGCTATTTCTAGATCCTTTATTTAGAGAAAGAAAAGTAGAAATCTATTTTTGAGTTAATTTCTGAACTATAGATCAAAACAAATGCCTTAAAATGAAATTTTAAAAGAAAAAGGAAATATTGATTTTCAGTTAATGTATTTCACATCAAGTTTAGAATTATATATCTATATAAAAGATAGAATGAATATAAAATATTGTACATTGATTGCTGGTGCTAATAAAATAGTGCTTGATGTATAACAGACCTATAATTTGTATTAATAAATATACATTTTTTTCCCCTATCAGTAACAACTCTAGTTTCATGCACAGTGCAATCATCAGGTGCTGATTGAATGAGTAGATCTCTCTATAAAATCCATTGTATGGGTGATCAAACTGATTGATTTGTTTTTTATGGTTTATGAATCCTTTTTGTAGGTTATTTAAACCAAAAACATTTTTGAATTTTAAGAATAATTCTTTTTTTTTTTTTTCTTTCTTTTTGTTGCAAGTGAATATTGCATTAGACATTTTTTGAGAATAACTATGTTCTTTCCAAGTATAATTCACCCATAGCTGGGGGGAGATGGATTCATACCTTTCATAAAGGTATTCACATGTAAGTAAATGTAATAAACCGGATTGGAATTTAAACTTGGCTCTTGTAGAGAGCTTACCAATATTGAATTCAAAGAACATGAACTTTAAGCTTTTAAACATAATACTGTAAAGAAACCTAACATTTATTGTATCCATATTAAAGAAGTGAAATCATTTCCTTAATCTATTTTCTTAAAATATAATTCCCATCAACATCAGCAATAATTCAGTGTATTTTATCTGAACATTTCTACCTTTTATTTTGTTTTATATAAAAACAAGGAAAAAAAATCAATTTATTACTAATATATATAGAAATGAAAAGCTGCAATATTTATTTATAAAAAAAATTCACTCAATTTATAAATCTTAATTTAAAAGAGAACTGAATGATAATAAATTATGTATTCTTTAGTTTATATAAAATTCTGAAAACTTTTCTAAATTCATTTTACTTTCATAATTCTTGCTTTGTTATGTTATGGACTGACTTGCACTCTGCTCCTGGATAAACACAATTATCAAACTTCAGATTTGTAAGGATCAAACCAGGTGAAGGGTGCTGTATATCAGGAGTATATAAATACTTCATATTTTTAGATTAGATCCTTTATATCATGGCTGCCAGTTCTCAGGTGTTATTTTATACATAAAATTAGTGACAAGTGAATTTGTGAATTAAGGGTCACTGGCAGGATGTCATAATTTGGAGTTGTGGAGGGAACAAGTAAAAAGGAAGATTGGACAAATTATATAAAGTAATTGATGTATCCTTTTCTGCAAAGTGAAAGATAATCGTAAGCAATAAGTCAGAGGCTGATGCAAAAAATGACATGGTTCTTTGAGATCTAACAGTTAAAGGAACTAGTGAGAAAACATTTAGCAAAGTACATTAACTTACAGAACGGCACATTCACCACACCCCAATGTAATTAATAGATGTTTGTTATATTCTTGGAATAAAAGTGACAATTAAACCATTACTCATATCACTACACTGTTGAAAATATCTCAGCACAGTTTGGAGAATGAAGTTTATGAGCATCTTAAAAGATAGGTAGGTATAGGTAGTATGTGATGATCAATGAAAACAAAATTCAGTTATGATTACTCAATGTATAAACAGGAAATTTTAAAGCAAAACCTCAAATATCTGTAGCAACTTAGTTAACCACAAAATTTTGCAAAACTTGCTAGAGAATAAATCTTAGACTTCTATTTATAGTTGACCAAAGAAATGTGAATGGCAGTGGAAGCGCCAACCATTTTACTGATAAGTGTCCCCCTAAAAATAAGGAATGTTTTTTTTTTTTTATGCAAGCTTATCAGACAAACACATTGAAAGTGTCAACAGGATGAGAGTAAAAATTTCATAAAAGAGGAAAAGATGATTAACAGATGGTTATACTGTGGTTCAAATTAGATCTCTTTCCATTTTACTCCACATCAAAACCTGTTGACCAGATGTGAATGCTACAAAAACAAAATTAAATAGTTGCTATCTGTACAGGCGCTACGAGCATCACATCCACCCCCCCCACACACACACAATTTAAATGTTGGAGCTAATTGTGAATTTTGCCACTAAAGCAAAAGCATGACAAAAAAAAAAAACAGTCATGTATACATCCAGACTGCATAAAAAGACCCGTTTGTGATTCTCAAGGCAGTGGCCAGGCAGTAACAGAGTTCACCAATGGCCTTCCGGTCAACCAACTCAACAAAAGCTTTAATGCCAGGTCCATACATAATTGACTCCCCCCCCTACCATCCTCTAGGTTGCTTCCCTCACCCACAAAGAGACATTCCATTATTATTTATTATACCGGCAATTTAGATAATTTTATTTGAACATATCTTGTCTACTTTTTTTTCCACCTCAAACTACAGTACTTTGTTGTTTTTTGTTTGTTCTCTTGTAACCATATGCAGATGACAGTGAACAATAATGATGGTTGTTTGGATCAAGGCATGGAGATGATGGAGCTGCATACAATTTGGACATCACTGCCTGTGCATGTTGAACTGTTTGTAAATAATCAGAGAATGACGGAGACAAACAGGTGCTCAGTGATTACTTTGAGAGTTTAAGCAACTGGATGATTTGTAAGTGACTTTGTTAAGGATGAAAATATATACAAGGAAATTAGTGTAGCTAATGTTGAGGTGTTATTTTTTTGTTTTTTTTTAATTGATTTCACCCCAAGCAAGGCAGTAAAGCCACCAAGACACAAGGGGGTCACTGGATGTGGAAAAATTAGGAATGGAAACATTACTAATGAGTGAAAATAGAAGAGAGTAATTAGGAGGACAGTAGATAGCAATTGACATTGCATTTAAATTTCTGCTGATTAAAAGATGGCTAGAAAGCATGGAGCTGGAAAGGAGTTCTACAAGCCAGAAGTGCAAGAAAATAAACTGTCAGCATAGATTTTATGGCTATATCTAGCCAGCTCAACTGTAGATCGATGAGATCTCTATGCCAATCTTGTATGAAGAGCTCATCTGAACAATTACCATGAAATTATTTACAGGAAAGACACAGGAAGGGAACCTTATAGCAATGAGAAAGTGACTGAAGCCAAAACACCAGATCAGGACTGATAATATTGCCGATTCTTCTTTAGATTTTATCAAGGAACTCAAGGTAAATATCAGGGGCACCGGACTATATGTGACAGCAATATTGTAAGCATGGACAAATGGTAGACTTATAGATATGTATGATAGATTCTGGAGAGAAAAAATGTTTTGCATGACACAGCAAATCAACTTTCTTAGCAGCTGACCTAGCAATGAATTCAATATAGTATTTCAAACTCATGTCAACTGAGAATGTTAGCCTGAGAAGGTACAAGTCACTTTCCTGGAGGTTAGCATCAGCCATGCTAATGAAAGGCAGAGAGGGGTCTAATAAGAAAAACTAGAGTCAGCTACATTTGTTGATTGTAAAATGTGTCCATATTGTTGCACAGAAATTAATTACAGATAGTAAAGTAAAATTAGAAGGTCATGTTTCTTTCAAAGTGAGGAGAATGTTCTGTTGAAATTGAAGGCTGAGTTTGATTCAGTGTTTAGCAATGAGCAAGGCTGTTTAAAAGACTTTAAAGTGAGGCTACCAGCTGATAAGACAGCAACACTAGAATTTTGTGAAGCTCATTCAATACCTTATTCACTAAATGGCAGATTTGAGAAGGAACTTGATTGACTAACGACATCATAAAAAATTCAAATATTCCCATTGCATTGCACCTGTTT
Organism: Acanthosepion pharaonis; assembly: GCA_903632075.3. NCBI lineage: Eukaryota > Metazoa > Mollusca > Cephalopoda > Sepiida > Sepiidae > Acanthosepion > Acanthosepion pharaonis. The sequence continues at coordinate 906,162 of CAHIKZ030003987.1, forward strand.
TACCTGCACTCAAAGGCAAGACTAAATTGTGTGGGTACTATAAACAAACTATAAACAGGTTTGGACCTTGTGACATAAATCCAATACCACATAATGAGGAATTGTTTGCCACTTTAAGAGGAGGAGAGAAATTTACCAAGCTTGATTTGAGTCACATGTATTAGCAATTAGAGACAAACAAAAAAAACATGAGAGCTGATCACCATTAATGGTCATCACAGTCTGTATCAACTTACTTACAATTTGGTGTGCATAGCACCACAGGCATCTTTTAACAAGAAAATGTTTTCTTTAATTTGTTGTCACACTGCAAACCTTCAAAACCTATTCTGATACATATAGATACTTTGCTAGCGAACAGAAGTAATAATAGTTCATAAAATGGATAATAGAAGTGAAAAGCCAGGCTTATCAGCTGCAGAGAGAATTTGTACCCACATCTTCTCCAGATCAAAAGGAAGGACAAGCACTTGTTTGCTATCAAAAAGTAAAAACAAAAACCTTATCAATATCATTCCTCCTCTTGCTAGGCCACTGTTTCTAGTTGTTTTTAACAACACATGCTGGGTCCTCCAACAGTCATATCAGTTGTCTCAGGTTAAGCAACTGGGTAAAGATTTGCAAGTGACTTTGATAAGACTGGAAATGTATACAAGGAAGTTGAAGCTGTATGGTATAGCTAATGTTGAGGTGTTATATGAGGAAAGCCATTTGCTGTTAGTGTGAAGAGAAACCTTTCCATATTTTTGGGAAGGAATTGATTGCAAAAAGTAACATTAGATTGGGGAATCATGTTTCCTTCAACATGAAGAGAAGGTTCTGTTGAAATTGAAGGTTAAGTTGTATTCCGTGCTTAGCAATAATCTAGGCTGTTTAAAAGACTTTAAAGTGAAGCTAACAGCTGATAAGATAGCAATACGACAATTCTGAAGAAGCTCATTCAATACTTTATTCACTAAGGACAAAACTGAAAAGGAAATTAGCTAGAAATACATGGTATAATTTTTTTAAAAAAATTGAATATTCTCATTGGGATGCACCTGTTGTAGATGTACTCAAAGGCAAGATTAGAACTATTTGTTAAGGGACTATAAAAAATCAAACAGTTTTAATTCATAGATATTAGCAATTAGCCAAAGAAAAGAACATAACTGTCCACTGTTAATGCTCATGATTTGTATCAAGTCACTTACTTGTAATTTGATAACAGATGCCTGTGGCACCATGCTTAACATGAAAATAGATAAGCAATTGAAGGATATTCTTTTCTGTAAAGTACAAGTGGATTATATTTTTGTTTTGGAGATTGATGATTCCCTGGTCACCTTATGAATCTTCAGAGAGTATTATCTACATTGAACAATTCAAGACTTAAATTGAAAAAAGACCAAATATCAGTTTCTTCTTCCAGAGTTGACAGATCTGAGCTTCAGAATCAACAAGGAAAGCATAGACCCATTTCCAGAGAAAGTTGCTGTAATGCAAGACCCTTACTCCAAAGAATGTTACTTCATTAAAAGCTGTTCTTGAGGTTTTTAATTATTCTAATCATTATTGATCCAATTCATCAACTATTACTGAGTCACTGTATAGTTTATTAAATAAAAGATGAAATTTGAGTGTGGAAAGAAGACCAGAAAAAGGATTTTAAAGATACCAAGAAAATATGTTCTTCAGCTTTGTTGATACATTACAAGCCTTCAAAACTGATTCTGGTACAGACACTTCTCTGTTGAATAGAAGCAATAATAGTTCATAAAATGGATAATGGGAATGAAAAGCCAGTGTCTTACATTTTATGTATGCTGTCAGCTGCAGAGAGAAATTACAGCTCAATTTGAAAAGGACTTGTTTGCTATTAAAAGAAAGAAAAACCTTATCAGTATCTCTATGGCAATGTTTCTAATCTGAATACTGACCTTAAACCATCCTCTGTACTGTTTGCCAAAAATAAGCACATTCCTCTGCTTGCTGTTGCTCGGCCACTGTTCATAGCTATCATTAACTACCCATGCTAGGTCATCCAACAGTAATGCCAAAAGAGTTGATAGGCTGCTAAAACAGAACAATCAATCAATCAGTAAATACCTTTTTGATATTGTTCAGTTTTAGAAAATACAGTTCATATGATATTCACCTGTGATTATAACTGAAGAATATTTGGAAGCTAGAAAGGATCCTGTTATGAGTAAGGTAAATGAATTGACTATGATTGGCTTGGGAAATCATGCTGTAATTACCAAATTAAAGTGATGTATTAACAAGTGAACAGAATAGAGTTGTAATTTTGGTGTGATAATGTAGACAAGTCAGATGTTCATCCTTTCCCAGTTGAGGTTGAAAGTATTTTCAAAAGTTTATCAGATTCATGTAGTAATAGTATGTATGAAGGTCCCTGATTGGGGCCATGTAGTGGCCAACCCTGGATGCAGATAGTGAAATGACATGGAGAATTTGTGAGGTAGGCATTCAGAATCAGAGCAATCATATTAAACCTCCAATTCATGGCTGGAAAATCTAAATCATTGTGGGAAAAGGTACACAGATTTTTCTGGTTCATTCCTGGGATATATATTCTTGATTACTGTTGACACATTGTTAACTATAACTACCCATACTGGATCTTCCAAAAGTAAATTCTCTTTTTTTCTCCAAATAAATACCTTATTGGAGGATTGTTCAGTTTCAAGAAATAGAGTTCATATGGTGAATTTATTTAATTCACCTGTTTGATTCATTCATTTTCTATGGCTTATCAACCCTGTGCAGGTTATTTAAAGCCAGAAGATATTTTTAGATTATAAGATTTTTTTTTTTTCAAAATAATGATTTTGTGATAAAAGTCTTACAAGTCTCATAGGTGGGTGGGGAAGAGGTGGATTCATATCTTTCCCAAGGGTATTTGTGCATAAGTTAATGTAACAAACCTAACTGAAATTGGAAGAGAGCTCTCCAATTGACAATTCCAAGCCATTATTCATTACACTTACCTGTACATCCAAGCTTATAGCACCTGGTATTCCCAAGTGGCCACCCGTCTAGATACTGACCAGGATCAACATGATCAGATGGGAAGAGGTGTTTCAATATGATATGGCTGTAAGTCACATGTGATCATAACTGACAAATATTTTGAAACTAGAAAGGATCCTGTTGTGAGGAGAGGAAATGAATTGACTATGAATGGCTTGGGAAATCATGTTGCAATTGCTGAATAAAGTCATGCTTTCACAGATTTATGGAGGCTCTTGCTGTTCCTGAAGTTCACAGACTGAGTCATATATGTCAAGGACTTTACTGGTTTAATGACCACATGTAGGAGTTACTAGCTAATGACCAAAGGTGTTATAATTGACGTTATCTGCTCTTCAACATATATATTCCTACCAGGTGCATAACCTGAGACTAAAAATACACTATATTTCTAGATGGCAAGGAACTTTCTACAAAAGCAACCATTTCTCTCTCTATTTTTTTTTTTATCTATAAAAAGGTTCATTTCTTTATCTATAAATGGTTCATTTTTTTTTTCTTTTATTAAATTTGTTTATGCTTAAATCAAATTCAAGCAAGCACTTCATACCTTTGAAAAGTTGAAAGTAGAATCTCGTTGTGTATACAGATTAATTAACCTATTTTATATATCAATGATTGGATTATATTATTAAAAATACAAAAGCATCACATGATATTAATTTCCCTAAAGACTCCTAACATCTATGAATTTGTTTCCTAAATTTCCCAACTCCACAAAGTTCTTGAATATGGTAAATACACAAAAAGCTTTTTGTAAAGATTTGTAAGTGTTTATATTCAAGTTGTAAGTGCACTTTTGATGTGGTGGAATCAGCCAAGTGACGATAGATCATGCAAAATGGATAAAAACAAGAGCAGGTGGAGTCTTGATGAAAAATGACAAAAACTTTCAAATAGATCATGGAAAGAGTATGGGAACTGAGCAACACCAAGTATTTTGTAGATGGTGAGGTGGTGGTTGATACTAAATGGGTCAGCAGACATTTACTGTTTAAAAATCCTTTTTAATTCACAGCAAAAAATGATTTTAACATTTCTGAATTAGTTGAAAAGATGGAAATAAATCTAAGCTTTTATTTTACCAATTTCATTCTAGAATGAGCCGGCAACAACTTTTAGCCACAATCTGACAGATTTTACAGGGAATTAAACTGTGTTACTCCCCTAATCTATTTTAAGCTGATATATCATTGGTGTTGGTTTATTCTATTCACAAATGAACACTAGTTAAAAATCAAGGATTCTTTAAATTATGAAAGAATAGTGCTATGTACACAATGATTTTAAATTACGTGTGTGTGTGTGTGTGTGTGTGTGTGTGTGTGTGTGTGCACACACACACACACAGAATGTGGAATCAGTAAATTCAAATTCCAGCCAAGACAGTTTGTGTTCACACTCCATGTTAATGCCCTTGGGGAAAGCATGAGTATCTCTTCTCACCCACCCCAGTAGCTATGGGTAAAATACCAAGGCTGACTGAGGTCTCTCACCTTGCTTGTTCAGAACATTTAAATTCAAAATCTAGAATGGAATCCACTATTTCAACCAGCTATGGGTAAAAATAGCAAAAGGTAAATGTGGGTGGGGTGAACAATCCTGTTTCAAAGACCTACTTACTGAACATAATCAGTTCACAAGTTGGATCCTCTCTCTCTCTCTCTCTATATATATATATATATATATATATATATATCTCATTTTAATAAATAAATAAATTTAATTATATATATATATATATATACCTATGCAAATTATTATTGCTAGAAATACTTGTTTTGAAAGATATTGCCAACATTAGCAAATACTTCATTGCTACCAGACCAATTTCCTATCTACTCAACCCAAACCACAGAACTACTTCTGGAAATTAAGCACCCAACACCAGATTTTTTTTTTTTTTCAGTTTAACATAAATATACAAATTACTTATCTTGCTTTAAAGCAATGTATGATGATGACTGCCCTCCCCAACACACATCATCATAGTATTTTTGTATGTACACAGCCTTTTTGCACGTTTTGTAAGCTTTTTCTAAAACTTACAGATTTTTGTCTATTATTGTGGAAGTTACCCTATTATATTTATATATCTTAATAGTTATAATTTAACATGTCTAGGAAAACAGATTGTCAATAAAGTGCTCAATCTATCTAGATTGATAATTATTTTATCAAAAATATTAAACATTAATTTTGATATTACACTACAAGAGAAAACAGACAAAAAGACAGAAACACTGGTATTTTCAATTATGTTTGGGTCAGTTCTCATTGGGCAGACATGTATCACATGCATTAAAAACAGATAATTCTATGTGTATGTAATGTTTTTGTCTGTTTTCTCTCAATCTCTGATGAAGCTTTAATAAAAGTGAAACATGTCAGATCGATATATGATATATATAAAGCTGACAGTTTAGATATTTCTGAAAGGTTGTGGTGCCATGCATGACATCCATATAAAAGTCTTGATCTGAATAGGCTATTTAAGAACAGGACTCAGGTTATAGAAAATCTGAAGTAGACGGTGATGTACCATGCGAGTACCCTGGGCTCAAGCATAAGCAAGGGAGAAAATGAATTTTTCCCAGGTATTTCAATATTACACAATTGCCTCTTCCAACAGTACCTTGTCACATTGAATAAAAGCACTATCTTTACTGTTCATATTTACGATTATCTGATTTATGACGAAATACTATCAATTTTCAAGTGATTTTAGGACTGAAGCAATTACCGGTATCTACATTTTCGTCTAAACAGAACAGCCACACACTTAATAAGTAAATACCACACAATTACGACCAATAGCTTTTATGTTTTAATGCATGTAAGCAAAGTTTTGAAATAAAGGTGAATATTTGAAAATATTTAACAAATATTAGTTATATTTACATAAAAGGGATCATGTAACTCTCCAAATTATAGTGCAACCTATTTGCAAGTTAACCGCAAATATTCACTTTGACAACCCCAAACTAAGAGTGCAACCTATCTACTGGTGAGAACTATACACAGTATATACAGTAGTTAAAGAATATATATTAGTGACATTTACAGGATGCTTTGAATATTTTTGATAAATAAGTTAAAAGTTCTTACTGCTGACTGATATGATTTTTTCTTTTTTCAAGTATGATAGGTTAACCAATATTCATTGTGATTCATACTAATAGGTGACCAAATATTTTACACATACAAAATTTGAGCCATTATCTTGTTTTTCATTCAAATAACTGTAAATTTATACCCTCCTAAGCTATGAATTTAAATATTTAATATTTGGAAAATGGCTTTCTTAAAAAAATGAGAAAATTTATAGAAAACGAGGTTCTTTATTTTTTTGACTGATATGCATGAAATGTCCAAGGGAGACACAAGAAATGTTGGGTAACTTCACAAATGAACAGAGATCATCTGTCCATATTCTCTGGTTCATTGGAAGAGGTAAATGGCCTTACACAGATTAATTAACTTGGTGGAATTAACTGATATGAGATGTATAGAGAGCTGGATGGGAATGATCAATCTCCATGGATTTAATAAAGGGTTTGGCATGACATTCCCTAAAGGTTACTAACTACAACAGAGGTCCAAAGAAAGCCAGAGGCTACAAAGGACAATTCTGTGGCAAAGACAACCAGGATGAGGTCATTAATCAGAATAAATGCATGAATAAAAATGAATTGATTAATGAATATTTTAAAATTTCTCAAACTTTTAGGTAATACCACATATCCATGATTAATAATATACATTTTTTTAATCTATCGCCAAATTATAAATGCTGAAAAATAAAAATTCTGTCAACTAATCAATAAACTTCTTGAATTTTAATTTTTAAAAACTTAAAATTATGGTTTAAAAGTTGGTTGACATTTAATGACCCATGTATACATTTATGCGCCAGATATTTAATTTTTAGATTAGGATGGTAAGACAAGGTTACAGTTATCAGAATTAATAAAAATGAATGGCCTAAAATTTAAAATGTTACCTATTTAGTATTGAACACAATATTTTCAGAACAGTCAATACTTCTATGTTGGATAAAAAAAGTCAGAGAAACAAATTTGCACACACTCCTAGTTATAAAATAGTTTTTTTATCTCTTTTTTTTCTATTCAAACCGTCTGAAGAATATAACATCTTATTAAAAGGAATAGTAAATAATTTAATGGTAATGATCTAAAATCTTGCAGCATGTAGATAAAATGAGGATATCAATATATTCAGTATTGTAACTTGACCAATAAAAATCATAATATTGTATTCCAAGGTTACACACAGTCAAATGAAGGCAAAGCACAAAATCTAATCATGTGACTTAAGTGTGTGTGTGTGTATATTATATATATATATATATATATATATATGTGAGAGAGTTGTAGAGTGGATAAATGAAATAGCCAAATGTAAGCAGGCATGTGCTGGTGTGCATACACAAGCAAGCAAATAAATAATCATTAAATTTATGCATGGGGTGTAAACGTAATAGTGCTCAATGTGGTTATACAGAGCAAAGATATGTATTAATACATATACGTGTACCTACGTTTTTGGTGTGCAACTATAGTTTCACTGGCTGGTGTTCCCAGTTCGTCAGATAAGGATTATATAACTGACCATGAAAACAAAGCAACCAGTGAAAAACAGGGGAATGTCTAAGAAGGTGGCAGATATTAAAACACTTGTGCATTTTTATAAGCAATTAGATAAAACTAGTTGCTTGTTCAACTGAATTCTTGTCTAAACCCTCATTCCTCCAACCAACATTCTAAATAAATAACTCAAAAATAACCAAAATGAATTGAACATTGGCCAATGAATGTGGAAAGTTTCAAACTTGTTTTATTACATAATTAAAATAAATTATGTCATTATAATTTTATCCGATCTTTAAACATGTGCTATACTGATACTTGAATATGAATTGTATAAAGCTAATTATTGTTTTTTATAGAATAAATACATCTGTCCTTTTGATCTTATAGAAATTAAATAAATCCACTAATGTTTCTCTTTTTTTTAAAATTTTTGTTTTAGCTTTAAAAATGCACTGCGTGTTTTCCATTCAACAAGTATCTACAAGCATAAACCTCTGTATTCATGTTTCTTTCTTCATCATAAGTTAAAGATTAGGTACAAAAATTAGTGATCATTTGAAAATATAGAAAACAAATTTTGGCTTTAGCAAAAAATATTTCAATGTAGAACATAATCTGAGACTAGAGGAAGCTGTAGTAAGAAGTGAATCAAAAAATCTTTAAAAGTATATATCCATGTTATTACTCTCATATGTAAATACTGGATTGTATTCTAATCTGTGTTAGGTTTTATTTTATGACTTGAATGATATATGAATCAATGCACTGACCTTTCTATCAAGTAATCAGTTTATCTAGTTTGCAACACTGGAGTGAAAGTTGCCTTATTCACACATCAATACCCAGAATAAGTAAACATTATACCAATAGGAGAGTGTCATTACTAAAGCATTTAGCAACTGACAATGTTCCTTAATGATAGCAATAGAGAAGGACATCATAAAATAATGCTCATATTTTTTGACTACAGCAATATCTTTTCACTAGTGCTAATAGGTACATTCATGAGAAAAGAAAAAAAAAAATTGAGTATTACTGCCACATCTGGGATAGAACTACCCAATCCCCAGTTCCCAAACTTGAGAAAGTTTCAAAGTATTTACATGGTTTTGCAGGTGATTGATTTTTTTCCACCCTACAACCCCTTTCCACACAGACAAAATGATGCTAGCCTCTTGCTACACTATTGCTATGTTCATGGCAGATGATCAGTCAAACTAAATTCCTTAGTTCCACCAATCCAAACATTCACAGCTAGGACCAGTCAGGCCATGTACACTAAGTTGACTCATCTTCATTCCCTTCATATTCCACAGGTAAGGAGAAAGTTTCACTTGACTTCAGACAAAGTTTCACTCAGCTTCCAGACAAAGTTTCACTCAGCTTCCAGACAAAGTTTCACTCAGCTTCCAGACAAAGTTTCACTCAGCTTCCAGACAAAGTTTCACTCAGCTTCCAGACAAGTTTTTCACCAGACAGCTTCCAGACAAAGTTTCACTTCAGACTTCTTCAGACAAAGTTTCACTCAGACAAAGTTTCCTCAGCTTCAGACAAGACAACAGAAAGTTTTCACTCAGCTTCCAGACAAAGTTTCACTCAGCTTCCAGACAAAGTTTCACTCAGCTTCCAGACAAAGTTTCACTCAGCTTCCAGACAAAGTTTCACTCAGCTTCCAGACAAAGTTTCACTCAGCTTCCAGACAAAGTTTCACTCAGCTTCCCCAGAACTGTTACAGTATGGAACAACCTCCTGAAAGGATGCATCCTGATCACTACAATCTTACACTTAAGTTTAAGGTCAACTGTTATCTATTATACATATTGTCATATGCACCTTTTGCTTCAGACTTTCTTGTAGTTTACCAGCTTCCAGACAAAACAACCTTCCCCAGAATTTTGTAGAACCCTCCTATGTTGAAGGGCTTCTTTCTTGTATACCTTTACAACCCATTTTTGTAGTGAGTGAACAATAGTATAAAAATAATAACCATCAAATGAGATCTAAAAAGGGTCAAAAACTCAGTCAAACCAATCTAAGTCAGAAGCAAATGATGACTCATCAACCAGATGTGTATCTGCTCCAGACAGAGAAATGATATTTAATACAGATACAATATTTTTAACTCTATTACTGTAAAGTGGTAATAGTGTCAAAAACAAGCATCAACATGTCAATAAAGCAATTAACAAATTAAAAAGCCGCCAGTAGGAATAAGAATATCTTCTTAGTTGTTCTGAAATGGATTAGCAGAAACTGGGTTCTTCCCAAAATGATTAAGGAGAGTTATACGCCAAATGTCACAGGTGATTGTTGGCAAGCAGCCATATTGTTCAGCAACAGACCATGTCTATAATTTTTTTTTTTACATTTTCTGAATGCTCATCATTTTGAGTCAATAAAATTCTGGCAAAAATTTCTGAGGGTCTCAGTAACCGATTTTCTAGGCTTCATGCAAAATTTGATGCAAGCATATAACTTGAATTTTTCAGCTATTGTAAAGATCACAGAGCCATTCCAACGCAACATGACATGACAAAATATCATATAATAATTAAGTAGAGAGTATAAATCCTATTAGTAAACTGATTCGTTAGGTTGTGTACTAATGAACATTAGCTGAAAATACATTTCTAATGAATTCTCACCATGTACAGTCCTGGAGTTTTCAGATATCACCTTATATAAGAATTATGTTGATGACAAATTTCTATAGCATATTTTGAATATGAATAATTAAAATCAGCAATTGAATGGCTGCCTGCTCAGTTCCAAGTATGCCCATCTGCTAGAGTAGCTAGCTAATCCCTTTTGAAGATACCTACTCAAGCACATTTCTGCTTCTTCAACTCTCATTGATTCAACTTATGGTTTATACTGCAACTATGCTTAGCAGATCTTAGTTACAGTTTCTGGGAAAGAGCACATAATCTGGCATGATTTGAACAAGTCTAGTATGGTCAAACCCTCAGTCATGATGACTTGCAATTTCATGCTAACACATTCATCGGCAGATTCTAAAAAGTTCTGTCTACCCAATTCACTAGCAAGGCTCGGATCAACTTTTGGTATTGTTTTTAGACATTTTCTAACAATGCCATATTCCAAGATCAACTCCTCAAGCCAATATTATCAAGAAGTCACCTTGCCAAATTAACTGTCTTGTGGTCAGAATGTTAAAGTTCTTACTGCTCAGCCATACACCCATCATGATGAAATATAGTGGATATAACATAATATGACATAACATTATATAGCATTAATATGAAATAAAACTGAATATATTTGCCCAAGAATGCTTAAATTCATTTTCTAATTATTTTTTTTAACATATCATTCAGTAATGTTCAGACTTCAGAGTAATTTATTAGTAAAAGAAAGAAAAAAAATGTTATGTAATTATCAAATTAGCCATAATTAGGAATGAACAAAATTACTATAGTAACACAAGTAATAAAAATAATTTGATGATTTAATCAAAGTAGGTTTTGTGAAAAATTCTGGAGTTCTACAAGATGAAAAAAAAATAAAGATAGTCACCATTTTTAAAATAGTAAGTTAGATTATATGAAAAATAAACATTTTAAATTTGATTCCACTCAAATGCTCCAGTGACACTAGTTGCAATTCAGCATTCTTACTAAAAAGTGAATAAATTCCACAAATTATTTAGTTAAATATTTTTTCAAATAAGATACCATTTAACCAAAGCAAGTATAACTATGTTAAAACTTTTCTTTAAAATTAAGTTTAAAAAAAAAAAAAAAAAAAAAAAAAAAAATTAGAGAAATTTCTCAAAATTTGAATTTCTAAAAGGTAAGCACATTCTTTATGAATTAAAAGTACAATTACAAAAAATATTTCTTTGTTATTTTTGCAAAGAAAGAGGGCTTGGGGAATTTCATTTGTGTTGAGTTATTTTTAAGCTAATTTCTTGACTTGTCAAGGTGGTGTGGATTGTTAGTCCATAGTGATATGGAGTAGTTTGGCAAGCAACACTCATTTGCCTAGTGTTCAATTTTTCTTGGCTTTTATCTTACAATTTAGTGGCTCCTAGCACCCATCGTTTGGAAGGCAGGAGAGTCACTGTGATTGGCTGCAAAACTCTTGACATTTTTTTTATTATTTCCACTCAATCATTCTTTCATTTGCTGCTGAAGATCAAAAGCAGGCTAAGCTTTGCTGATTTCCCAGTTGGCTGCTGTCCGTGAAGGCAAACACTGGTTCAATCTTTGATAGTATATAACTGGCAAATCACTCATTAAATCTTGTGTAAAAGATATTGCCACATTTATATTTGATGCAAATTTCTTTCCAACACTACTGTATCAAAGCATATTGTCAAAGACATTAAAGTGGAACTTATTTTGCAATTACTTGTGATGCTTAGGATAGAGGAATCCAAAGACATTGCTGAACTGAAAAATTTCACTTAGTTTTGTTTGATATAATGTCAAGAAAAGCTTTAAAATGATTTGTTTTTATATAAAAATTTGAAACTACAAACTACTACAATTAAAATATTCAGTTGCAATGATAATTTTATGAAAAAATGATAACTGGGATAAGTTTATTGCAGTATGCAGTATCGAATAAAGGCAATGATAGGAAAAGTGGCTGGTGATGTAACACAAATCAAGAATGTAAAAAAAAACTAAAACAAAAAACAAAAAAAAACTGCATTCTTCAGTGATATGGGTTAATTAAAATTGAGTGAGTCATGTTTTTATTTCTAAAAAGAAGTGAATATTTTTCAAAGCAAGTATAAAATGACATCATTATCATATAAATTGCAAAACTGGTTCTCAGCTGTGGAACAAAATACTTTTGACTGTTCTGATACTTAAAGACTTCCTTCAAGAATCTTAACTGAATTTACAGGTTAAAATCAGAAATGATATTAAAAATCATAATTTGCAGTTCATTAGAATCCAAGAATTTCCAAATTTGAAAAACATTTATTCAGTTGAAAAACATTCAAAGTTAAAAATCCAACCAGAATTCTAGCAATGAATTATGAAAATTTAAATGAAATCAGTTCTGAGACTCAGTTGAAGGTTCAGTCTGAAGGAGTACTGCTAGCAATTTTCCCTTGCAATATATGTGTCAAATATCTGAATGCATCAAAACAAGCTATTCTGTTATCATTTGCTATAACATTTTTGTGAACCTGACTTTTCTGAATACGTTAGCACAAAAACTAAATATTGCAATATACCAAACATGGCATCAGCTATGAAAACTCAAGTGTCAAATATCAAACCATATTTGCAGACAATACTGGAATCCAAGAAGCAGTAACATTCTTTACATTTAATAATCTTTTTCAACATAAATTACAGAAATATAACAGTTAAGACATTTTCATATTTAAATGTTTAATTTATATTTCTTTTTTATAATCACATAATTAGACACTGAAAGTTTTGCCTTTGCTTCTTCAAAATTAAATCATTCATTTTTTTTTTTATATTATTTTCATAGTGATATAGATTTGAGCATTATAAAATATAAAATACTAAAGAAAACAAAATATTAAAATATATATATATTATTCCACTTTGTTCAACCTTCGGATTTTTTTTTTAAAACACATTTAGTTCCCAAATTATAACTGGCTACAGTAGAGTAGAAAGATAATTCAGAGATTTAAGATGCTATTTTTCATATCTACAAAGTGGATTTATCATTATTTGGTAAACTTAATCTTTATACACTTTTTTTAAATACTAATTTCAAAATATAGGGCTTATGGCCATAATGCATTGGTTGATTTCACTTTGTTTTTTTAACAGCTTATCAACCTTTTAAGGTTATTTAAAGCCATAAAATAGTTTCATATTGTAAGAAATTTTTCGGAAATAATAATGAATTACATATACAAGTGCTATTAATTAACCCATGGCTGGAGGGAAAAAGTGGAGGATTCATACCTTTCCCAAGGCTATTTGCATGTAAGTGAATATAATGAACCCAACTGGAATTGGAACTCCACTCCCTAATTTCAAGTCATTATCCATTACATCAAATGTGCATCCAAGATTACAGCACCTGGTATTCCAAGCGGTCACCCATCTAGGTACTGACCAGGCTTCATATTGCTTAACTTCGGTGATTGTATGAGAACCGGTGTTTCAATATGATAAATTTAATATTTCCAATAAGTAAAATACTTTGCTCTATTTCAAAACTAATTTAAATTGATTGAAAAGAGTTTTTGTTTTGAAATTGCTGAAATTTTTTATTTTAGCTCCATGTCATTAGATTGCAATTCTCTTTATTAAAAAAATCTTTCAAAAATAAAATCTACTTTTCTGAAACTATATTTAAGGAATATTAGCTGATTTAAAGTATGATTAATATTATTTACTTTAAGTTTAAGGTATCAGAGAAATGCATTTTTTTTTTTAACAAGTTGGTAGCTGTTTATTTAATCTGTTCATGTGTTGACAGTTTGATGACAGATGGATGTTTATCTAATGTTGTTCTGGGGGATGTCTTTATCTGTAACAAATAACTGAAGAATATAACATGTGCCTTTTTCATATAAATTTTTTTTAAGTACTCCATAATCTTATAAATTTAAGGAAATATTCTCTGTAATCTAATGTTTTATTGAATTTTAGATACTTTGGTTTTACATTTACTATAATTGTCGCTCTATTTTCTGATAATGTCATGTGTAACTATCCATATCTACAAATATCAGCACATTACATCTACAAAAACAATTCAAGATTTTTTTAAAAATACTCAGGGGTCAATAAATTGTAAATAAGCCTTACAATTTATGATTAGTAAATATAATTTTACTTAACAATATTCTGTAACTGTTACACCATTGAAACTGAATTTTAAAAGATTTAAAAACTTTATAAACTATTCTAAAATTTTTAAAAATGAAAAGTCTTGAAAATATATTTTCTTAAGACAATAGTGTTCTTAATATATCATTCATAAAAGCAGTTAAAAGAATTTCTAATTAAATAACACCATAGTTTTATTGCATTTTTTATTTTATAATTCAGAGTAGATTTTCTGTAAGACAGGATCCGAATTAAAAATTCTCATTGAATTTCTCAAGTTTTTATAAAATTAAGTGGTGTGTAACACGTATACATTTTAATTTTTATCAAGATTTTCTTTGGAAAAAAAAAATTCAGATAATCAAAAAATATTTTGGTCTTTCCTCTTAATAATAACAAAGGTTTTGACAATAAAACAGTTTTTATCAAGTTTGTGGTACTTTTTCATCATAGCACGATCTCTTTTCAGTAAATTAGTGGCGGTATATATATATATATATATATATATATATATATATATATATATATATATATATATTTTTGGTTGGATAGATGTGAGTTTGTGACCCTGGGTTTCACGCTTTAGCGATCGTCTAATAAGTACCGCGCATATAATATATAAATAATTATACATATATATATATATTTATTTATATACACACACTTTTCATATATATATATATATATATATATATATATATATATATATATGAAAGAGCTTGTATAAATGTTCAATACATACTTTTCCATTTGACCGTTGCAGATGACATCCCTTTCAACTGATTTAAATTCTAATTGCAGCAATCTAAAAATACCATATTTAGTTAAATCTTTACCATACTGATGGCTCGCACATGAATTTTTGACAATTTATTAATAACTTTAATCCTTATATACAACACATCATTCAGAAATTGGGTTTACAGTCACATCATATTGAAACATTGGTTCTTGTACACTTATCAAAGTTAAGCAAGTCTGGTCAGTACCTCAAGGGATGGCTGGTTGGGAATATCAAGTGCTGCAAGCTTGGAATGCAGAATTGTTAATCAGAGAACAGAGTTCCAATTACTGTTGGGTTTGTTATATTCATTTATGCACAAATACCCTTGGGAAAGATATAAACACATCTTCTTCCCCCAGCTATGGGTTAATTAGTAAGACGTGTATCAAAAAAAAAAATAAAAATAAAAATAAAAAAATAAAAATAAAAAATAAATAAAAATATAAAAATTATTATCTCCAAAACATTCTTACAATCTAAAAATATTTTCTGGTTTTAACTAACATGGAAAGGGTTGATAAACTGTAAAAAAAACAAGTCAATAAATCAAAACAATCATTCAGAAATTGAAAAGATAATAAAGTTGAATAACAATAAAAGTTGAATAACAGACCTTGATGGTGGAACTTCAAACTTGGATGAATAAATACACTTTATATATACATGTTTTTTATGCTATTGTCTGTGATTGATTTTTATTGCATGCTACACTATTGTGGCCTGTGCCAGCTAAACTTAGTATGTACATGTTATTAAAATTATTGAAAATTTCTTTGTGAATATTAAACATTTACACAAATTACCAGAGTTTTTGTGTTTCCTGTTTATCTAACACACATGTCCAATATGAAACCAGAAGTTCAACCTACTGTTGACAGTAGAAAACATTTTATCTGAAATGAAGTTAACTAAAGAAATATAATATAGCTGCTTTCAGATCTCAGGATTGAGAATATCCTGTTTCTATCAACGGGAATCAAGACAGTGCTTTTGGAGTGAAATCTTTTGAAAATGGATCTCAGATAAAGATTTCAAAATGAACAGTCCTTTCTTCAACAGAAAAGTATTTCTGTGCATCTATGTAAACATTAAACAATACAGAATTATAAAATTACAAAGACTAATAGTGGTACCATTTAGAAATGTTCTCATAATTTTATAAACAATTGATAACTGAAGTTCTGACTTGTGTACAAGCAGGTGCTGAACAGTTCTGAGATCAAACTATTTCTAATGTTTGGTCACTAAAATACTAATTTTATGAAGTGGCAAGATTAATATTCAACACCTACTTGTATATAATAAACTATAGACATGTCGTGTCCAGTAAAATATCAACTACAATATTTATAAACCAATCACACTCAAGAAAACACTTACATCTTAAAACACACCAATAAAATCATAGATTACAAATCAGAATGTTTGTTGTATTAGTCATCATTATTTTTAGGTAGATACCGACCAAATATCATACGGACGTAGTAAAAGACATACCACGTGACTTCTTAGGGCCAATTAGAAATAAATAAATAATTTAATTCTGGAGCCGATATTGTTCGGAAAAAGTGTATAAAAACATACGAAATCCGTTCCCAAAACAATATACACGCGGCTACCAGCAAGCTACACACACCTTTTTCGATGACCTTCATGACCTCATGTCAAAAACGACAGCGTTGACAAACTCCAGACCACGGCAACACCGCCAACAATAAGAAACAATTCGTATCTCTCGTATCCGTTTTTACTATGTATCACACACACACACACATTGACTTTTTCATACAAATACACATATCACAACATTTTATTGTTTCTCACACATGAACACAAAGACAGTTTATATTTTATTTCAGAACTTTATCAACCCAAACAAAAGACATTACTTTCCAATCTATTATCAACTGTTTGTATTCCTATTGTTATATTAAATCAATTGAAACTACGTCTTTTCTACTGAATTTTATTCCTTCAATGAAAAGCGTTTGATTATTCTAGACGGCCAAATTACGAGCGACCCTGTAACGATATTTTATTAATGTACTGAATCCCGACACTCCAAATTTTAACATTCAACGAAAAACCAAGTAGAAGGATTCCTACAGACATCTTTTTATATGTACAAAATATTTATAAACTTTATTTCAAATGAAAAACTTCAAGTTCCAGAAAATGTCCAATCCCACACATTTTTATCAGACTGTACTTACTACTACTAATCATACCTCATGGAATATGACCACGTGGTTTAATTCAGAGTTTTCCAAATCGGTTGTGTTGTGATACTTTAATGTAATCAATTATTTGTTCTTTAATTATTAAATAAATTTTTCTTTAAATTATATTTTTAAATATATACTTTTTGAATTATCTATCTTGTTCAGTTAACAAAACTTCAGTACTATGTTGCAAGACTATTTTTAAAATGTATTGCAAATATCTAATGTTTGAGAAGCACTGGTCTAATTTCATCAACATGATTCTAGAAGTATACTGTTTGAGGCAAAAGTCGCACACCATAGAGATAATTTATTAAAAGCATAATTACACATGAAAATTTTATTTACTAGTTATTTGTTGTAACCTAGGGAAGGTTACTGAATAGAATAATCAAATGAAGATTGATAATGAACGATAATACTTAAGACAAGAACAACACATATAAGATTCGCCAGCAGCACGTAGAAGTAGTCAACTGCTAGAAATGAGTCAAATGAATTCCACAATGAATCTAACTGCAGACTGCAGACCCACACATACAGTATTCACTACCGTATTTATGGGAATGGGGGTATACCCATTATCATCCGTT
Source organism: Acanthosepion pharaonis (assembly GCA_903632075.3). Lineage (NCBI taxonomy): Eukaryota > Metazoa > Mollusca > Cephalopoda > Sepiida > Sepiidae > Acanthosepion > Acanthosepion pharaonis. Next base: position 924,210 of record CAHIKZ030003987.1, read on the forward strand.
AGCATGCTACAACATTATATAATTGTTATATGTGCAGTTCAAAATGTCCTATTTCAAAACGCATTTCAATTCTAATCCTGCATGATTCACTAACACATCGGAGAGTTTCATCTATAATTTTACTGCATTCATATCTAATTCTTTCTTTAAGTTAATATTTCTTGGGTGTGTCTGATAAACAATTGATTTCAAATGGTCCCACAGAAAAAAAATCCAAGGTCTGGTCACCTTGGTGGCCACTCAACAGGACCTATCAAAAGAAATTAGACATTTAAAAAATGATTAATTAATTAACCCCTACTGTGTGTTTGTTTCACACTGCATATACATATCAATATGAGAATATGGTCCAATGCATGTCTAACTAACAATTTACCTACTTTATTGGATAGGCTTATCTACTTGGCTGCCAAAAAACACCAAATCACTTTAACCAGTTAATGCCCACCATCACATTTTCAGGACAATGGGCATTAATGGGCTATCAGTAGAAGCCTATTAGTAATACCACATATTTTTATAAATCAATAATACCATTTTATATATTGCAAACCAGACGACAAATTTTCATATATACATCGGCAGTGTAAATTGGCTAGATTTTAAATTTGGATTGTATAATCATTTATTGTGTCTAATGTCACCACAAATGTATCCACACTTATCTGGTGTCTGTTTTTTAATTTTAGGTCAACGAATTAGTGGTGATTTATGCATCTGATAATAACTCGTATTTATCTGTATCTCACTCATTTAAACTATTATTTAACTTCTCTTTTTAAAAGTTCTCTCTTAAATTTTATTCCCCACCCTCACCTTAAGGCCTTTCCTGTTCTTTCTTCCGTTACACCTCTCTATAGAGCTTTCATACATTTCCTTCTCACCCTTATTTCTCACTCCCACACATACATTCTCACTGAAAATTTTTTTTTTTTTTTAATACACAAAGTTATATTTTCTGCTTTCTTTTTGAATTTGTAGGTCTGATGAATTGGATCATGATTAGGATTCGAATGTAATAAATTATAAGCATGGAATATTAGTGTTTGAGCCTTTTATATTATATTCTTGCTCTGTCTTGTACATTGAGCTCTACCTGGATTCTATCCTCTTGAGAATCCATATATATATATATATATATATATATATTTACTTAAACGTTATTTCTAGTAGATACCCATCTTGGAGTAGACTTACAGTATATTTATTTTCATCTACTGATGTGAATATTCAAGAAATCTTATAAGACACTATTCAACTTAGCTTGATTGCAGATACTTCATGGCTGAGTCTGTATAAGCACATATTTTGCTTTAATATGATTTCTCGAATATTCAGGCTGGTAAACAAAAACATGCTGTTTAATAAATAAATGGGGCATCTGCTCAAATATGAGTATCCACTAAAAATAATGTTTCAGATTAACAAATAAAAAACCCATCACTTCATATATATATATATAATGTAAAAATCCGTGGTGAAGAAATCCAAGTAAATCCTAATAATATAAAATAAGAATATAGAGCATATAAATAAATTACATAAAAATGAAACTATTACCCCATTCAGACGACCATTTCACCCCAGGATATTCTACTTGGGGCTTGTCAATGCAAAAATGTTTGTTAAAAAAAAAAAAAAAAAAAAAAAAAAAATGGAAAAGAAAACTAAGATAGAAAAGGATGCACAGGAAGTTATTGCGATATATTGAGATATCTCTAAAGGTATAATTAAATTGGCTATTTTAAATATAAGTTTAGAGTTACTCTATGAATTACAGTGAAATTTTTATATAAAAGTTAAATAATGCATATTGAGGCAGCAGTCTTTGCTTAATACAAGTTTGATTAAAGACAAGAAACAAACTTTTAGTTAACTTTTCTTTCCTATGTACATGAGAAGACATGTTTGGAAGCAACAAATGTAAATATTGTCAAAACATTTATGATCTAATACTTTCAAACATATTTCTAACCACTATCAAAATTGGTGAAAAATAAATAATGTTAAGTTTTTCACAATTACAAGTCCCATAATTCATTAATGTTGTAGAGGTACCACAAATACTGTAAACATAACAGCAGTGGTAAGATAGACTGACAAAGGTCATTCTCTTCAAGCTGAATTCAGCATTGTTGTTCTAGACTAATTGTCCTACTAAGGTTAAAGAGCCCAGTCTAAATCCCTACTATTTAACTGAAGGAAGATAAATTTATACTTTTTTCAAGGGAATTAGTGCAATGTAAATTAAATAGAATCTCAGAATTTGAATTTGGCATACTGATTCCACTTTCTGCACCAATAACGGTTACCTGCGCATACAATTTTTTTTTTTTATTTTTAATTTTGCCATTTGGGATTTATGTATTATATAATGCCATACATGGGGCAACATACAAAAAAAGTCTTCACTAACATAAATATATTTATTAGCTGTTAAAATCATTTAAAATCCTAGTTCCAAAATTGATGATTTTATTTAGTTTTGAGTTTAGCTTAATGATATAAGTGCTTTAAGAATCTGAAATTTGCAAAATAGGAGGGAGATATAATTGTATTTTCTACATACAAATTTAATGTGTTCATATTAGTATTGTTAATAAAAGAATATTATTATTAATAATTTTTGTTTTCAAAAACTTCTATGTGCTGAGTCCCTTCAAGACATTGGCAATCATGACTCCACAATTTCCTGTCCTTTGTAGCTCTTAATAAACTGTGTTTTTTTGTTATCTCTCCTAAACTTTGTTCCATTGTGCATTTACTTAAGTAAAGCTAGGTAGGTTATCTGTTGTTTACCTCTTGCCTTCAATTTGTCTTGTTCAAATCCTTCTTTCTTCATTATGTACCCGAGAAATTTCAACTATCTTCTTTCTGATAAGAAATGTCTTTTTTGTTTTCATTTTCCCTAATACTTCACTGTCAATGACATGTTGAGTCCATTGTACTCTCAGTATCTTTCTGTAGAACTATATTTCTGTTGCTTCAAGTCTCTTCACTGTGAGGAAATTGTCCAGTATTCACTGCCATATAGGAGGACTGATATTATCTAAAAGTTCAATATTCTTTGTTTCTAAGAAAATTTTTAGAGGTTTGTAATTTTTGTAATAGATTAGTAATCTTATGTATTCATCATATTTAACTGGATGTTTACCTATGTATAATACTGCTGATAGCCATTTCATCTTGTCTATAATTCTGGTGCATTTGGTCAAAACAATAGGTTTATTATATATTTACTATTACTATTTATATAACCAATTTTCTTTGGTTTTATTTATAAGTGTTTAAATGTTATTGTGTCATTTATGAAATAGTGTACAAGAAAATGCAAGCTAAGCCCAACAGATCAAATATGTATAGACATTCACAAGTATAATGAAAGTGGCAGAATTTAAATTTGTAGTTTGTTTTTTTAATTTATTTTTTAAGGAGGCAGTAAATATGCAGATATTAGTGTTAACTAAGACATCTCGGAAAGGTATTCTATTTTCTTTATGTTTTTAATCATTTCACCCCAATCAGGGGATAATACCACTAAGGCTCAAGGGGTTACTAGGAGTGAAAGAGAACGAGAAGACTTTAATGAGGAGAAAGGACAATAACAGGTTTCATGAAGGTAGAAGATAGCAATTAATGTTGCATTTAAATTTCTGAAGATTGTCAGTAGCAGAGAAGCAAGAAATCAGAAGTTCCACAGGTGAGAAAAGAAACTTAGAATAGAACATACAGCTGCATCTAACTGGTTCAACAGTAAAACAATGAGATCTAGTTGCCAGTCTAGTACCATGCTTATTAAGCTCTTAAGTAAAATAAAGGAACAAATTATTTTTGAAGGTAACTTTTAGGGTTTTTATTTGGTCAAGGCTATTAGATAGGATAAAAATATCAATATATCTAATGTAACTTGTAGAAATGACAAGAGTTTTAAAGATTAATTTTTAGGTGATACATGGAATAATTTACAAGTGTCAGTTAAAAAAGAGACCCTATAGATGCATCATCAATCTGTGAATAAATGTTGCTATTTTGCTCATAAAAAGGATATACTATGATGAAAGGATACTGAGAATTCCATGGACAAATGAGTAAGCAATATGGAAATCTTAAAGAAAATCACAACAGAAAGAATCAGGAAAAGATAACTAAAATACCTTGGACACATAAGGGAGAAGGGCTTGAAAAACTTAACTCTCACAGGACATATTGAGGGCAAGAGAGATAGGGGAATGCAACAAACAACTTACCTGATAAGCTTGTGTGATGGGATGGTAGAATGGAGGCCTTAGTAAAGGTTAGAAAAACTGCTAAAAGCCAAACAAGATAGAAAGTTGTGGAGAGCCATGATCACCTATATCCTGAAGTCACATGGCATATAGAAGAAGCAGAAGCTTATAGAGACACTTTGTAAAGAAAAATTTGACTTTCACTAAGAGACATAAACAAACAGCTGTATTTTCTATTTATTTTTTATCTATTCTTTTCTTTTATTGTAGCAAGCCTAAACATAATAATAGCTACCAGAAAACCGTATCCCTTGTTTCTATCTCTTGTATTTTTCTCTTCAGTTTTGATTTAATATTTTCACTAAATCAAGAAAGCAATGACTAAAAAGAGAATTTCAATTGGCAGTTACATTTAAAGGTAAACAATGTGCAGGCCGGTAGACAAAATAAACACTGTTTAAATTTTTTTTTTTTAAATAATAAATCGATAATAAAAAAAGGGAGGCGGGGGGGTTCTACTCAAATATGAGTATCCTCTAAAAATAGCATTTGAAGTAACAAACATATGTTGGATTAAAAATAAGAATCTTAATTCTTTAGAAATTATCATATTTGCTGGCCTATTGGATGCAGACCCCCCCCACACACACACACCAAAATTACCCTGTGTCAAATACAGCAGTATCAGATGAAAGGGACATAAAGACCATGAAAAAAAAAGTGGGGTTACCAGGAATCAGTGCACACAGAGCTTAGCTCTGAAACTAGGGCTCTTGGAAGTGAACAAACATGATATCAATAAAAAATATCCCAGAAAAATTCACCCAAGAAAAATAAATTTATGGAAATTGCACAATATTTTGCTACTTGCTTTATAGAAATACAAAATTTTGCAGAAATATTTGCTTTGACTGGTATATTGCTGCTTGCATTGTGTGTTTTTGTTGATATACAGGTACTGAATTTGCTTTTCTACATGTATAATATGAGACTTCATTTACCAACAAGTACCATATTTCTGTTGTTTTTTTTACCTATTACCATATATACCAGTGTTCACTGATACCAGTAGATTTTTTTTGTAACTATTCTGAATTTAATATATATACACTTATCAATAAATGCATGATAAATGTGCTAAAATTCTTCTTTTCCAAAAAAAAAATGTCATGGTAATTAAACCTTACCTTACTTCTATTTAAAAAAAAAAAAAAAAACCCTACCAGTAGTATAATTTGGGCTAATACTGTAAGTGTTTCTTCATAGTTAGTGAGAAGGTCACATAAAGGTAAGGTTATAATTTTGATTGTGATGTGTTCATTCCCCCCGCCCAAATATTCCATGCCAAAATCTGGGTGCATCCAATAGGCCGGCAAATACAATACTTTGTTTACAGTTCAAATACAAAACTGAGAAGATATAACTTTCAAGAAAAATCAGAATGAGGAAATGTTACTTTAAGGCAAATAGAAACTTGTCTGACTGTAAGGCTCTTTGTAGATGAGTGGGCTAAAGCACACAAAATCATATGTTGGTTCCTCCTACAAACAGTGAACACAAGTTCGAATCCAGCCAGCAAGTAGATTTTCTTTACTAAGTTTTCTTGAATGTGCAACACAGTAGATGAAATAAACAGTGTTAAAAAAAAAAAAAAAAAAAAAAAAGGGGCATTCTACTCAAAAGGTTTGAAATAATAAATAGATCTGTATAATATACAAAGGCACTATCATTCTTGGATTATCTCCAACTATTTCATAGTGTTCTTGCAACTCTTAAGTCATTAGACAGATCTAAATCTTCCCTCTTAATATCCTCTCCAAGTTCCAAGATAAAGAACAGCTAATGAAGGATCAGTTACAGTGAATAGCCAGATCAAACTTTGATGTAATATATTTCTCACACTTCTTGGTACAGGTATGCCCAACTGTTAATAAAAGTTAAAACACCCAGTCACTTTTGTCTTTTCTTTTTAACTAATGTTCACGTTATACCAGGCCAAAGAAGCACTCAAGGTAGAGGGCTAGTGAAGGAGATTGTTGTATAAGTGGTAAGAGTAAGAGGTAAGAAACACTATGAGGCTATATGGGGAAAATAACCATTAACTCTAGATTTGAAAAGATTGTAGTGTCAAGAAAGCATTCTCTTGGGAGTCATTTCCATAAAGTAGCAGTTCATGAGTAGAAGCAGTTCAAGTGGAACTTCCTTCTTACTAATGGTTGGTTGGTTGTTTTTGTTTAGCTGCATATCAATCTCTATAGGTAGTTAACACTGAAATCTAAATATTTTGCAAAAAAAAAAAAAAAAAAAAAAAAATCTTTCCTACATTTTTTTGCAGATTCCTACCTTTCTCAAGAGTATTTGTGCCTGAGTGAATATAACAAACCCAACTGGAATTGGAACTCTGCTCTCCAATTAACAATTCTGAGCCATTATCCATTTCACCATCCAAGTTTACAGCACCTGGTATTCTCAAACAGTCACCCATCTAGGTACTGACCAAGTTTGACGTTACTTAACTTTGGTGATTGTACAGGATTTAATTTCTTACTAATATGAAGGGAATGAGGATGGTTCAACATAAAGTATGTGGTATGGAAGGTCTTAGTTATGAAAGTTAGAATTGGTAGAACTAAGGAAAGTAGCTTGCTAGAATATTTTCCATGGAAATAGCAATAGAGTGGCAAGAGGCAGGCGATGTTTCATCTCTGGGAAAGGGGTTGTAGGATGGAAAATAATTGAAGTCTATCATGACTGGAAAGTGCTCTGTTATTTAAACCAAAGATGGTAGCAGGGAGAAGAGATGAATTCATGCCTTAACCAAGAATTTAAGTGCAAAATGGATGTAAAAAGAATCATCTGAAATTTCAACTACTTTTGCTTATTCTACCTCAATAGCTATCACATTATCCGCACATCCTTTTGTAGCTATAGAAGAATAAAATTAACTCTTTTCTTGTCAGATACAAACTACATCTCATCCAACACCAGTCCCAGCATTATAAAAGCAATTTTCAGTTTAATCATTCAGGCAAAAAAGAAAAAAAAAAGAAAAAATAATAATAATGATGAAATCAATAAATATAACTTTTCTCCCCACCTTTATCTCTCTCAAACAGGTTAGCATGAAATCGATATCACGTTTTTCAGCATGTTTGGGGACAGTTTACAAAAAGTAAAAAAAAAAAGAAAAAAAAAAAAAGAGTTTTTGAAAAGTCTTGGTAATAAAAGTGCCAATCACATTGTTAATATTGATTATTTGTATTGATTTTAATTAAATGCAGCACCAAACAAGAAAAATGTTTGGTTTCAATCGTTAGAATGACTGCTAAGAAGATCCCCCTCCCCAAATTTATAGCCAAAATCCTACAGATGCATACTGGGATTTCTTCCTCACCAATAAAAATGAACCACTTTTTGGTCTTATCCAGCTTATTTTTCTTCTTTCATGTCTTGAAATCAGAATGCTATAATCACTTGACTGTATCCCTTTTGTGTGTGAACACCATTCTTACTTTGTGAACTTATGGGTACCTCAACATAGTGTAATGGTTAACAAGCTTGTCTCACTAGAACAATTACAACTGAGTAGTGAGTCCACTCCCCACTGGGTTCCCCATACTTTCAGTCTTGTACCACAGCTAAGCTACAATTGGAAAAATCGCATTACTTTGTGAATTTATTGCCTTATTACTGTTGCTTTGCCTACTTTTGTTTTACATATATATTGTTTGCTTAATATTATTTTAACCTGTTCTTATTGTTTATTGGAAACTTTGGCAATTTTGTTTGTTAGACATTTTTGACATTTACACTTAACCATTGATAAATTATTCCACAGAATGTGAGTGTGTATATGCATATGTATACATATCAGAGTTACTCATAAGATAAATTGTAATAATACTAATATAACCATTATTAATTTTTTACTTTTATTTCATCTTAATTTCAGTTGACTGTCGTTGCAACAACCCAAATGATCATTCTAAAGACATAAGTCAACATAAATTCCAAGCAAAAATTAATAATAGCTGACACTTCATCATCTAATAAAAATACAAGATAAATAATTGATACTAGTGTGAATACAAACAATAACATCATTTGATTGTGGAAAAATGTGTTTATATGGTTAGATTTTATCTTCTGTTAACTAGAGGGTTCTTGTAGCTCAAGTGATAGAGCAGCTGTTACAGTATGAAAGGTTTTCAGACACAAAATGGATACTAATTCAAGTTTTGCTAGGAGTATACTCTTCATTTACAGTCCATGCTGTTTACTAATGGTTGCAGAATGATGTAGTAGTTGCAATGATCATTTATATGCTGTTGGCTATCATGGCTCTCCACAGCTTCCTGCAGCTCTCTCAGGTTTGACTCTTTACCATCCCTCCTTGTCCCTGCTCTGTTCACACAAACTTAAGTTGCTCACCGTTTCTCATTCCCTTGATACACCCTGTGAACTTTCGAAGTCATCCTTCCTCATGTGTCATTTCAAGTAATTTCACATGTCATTTTCTGAATTTACACATGAAAGTCTATCTAATTCCTATTTTCTTTAGAACTTCTGCATTGCTAAGCAACTGAAATTCAGATGAAAGAAATATTAGTTCAGTGGTTCTTAACTTTTTTGTCCAACGCACCCTTTTCACCATCTGTGAGTTCACCCCACCAATTTCCAAGATTGTTTGACTAAAGTGCATTCCAAATAACATGCATATATTATTGAAAAATAATCATTCTTTTCCATATTAGTACATATACATGGATTATTTTTTATAGAAGAGTTTTACAAATTTAGTAACAATAGAAAATGTTGATGGATTTTTAAAACTGAATACATTTACAGTAATTTGTTTTAATTCATAACTAATTTATTAAATAAACAAACTGAAGTATACTTCAATAAACAAAAAGTTCGATAGAATGCCAGGGTATTGAATTCAATGAAAAAAAAAGTTCAATAAAAGGTCAAATCGATTTTATTCTGATGAAGATTACAGTCAATGAGAAACGTGAAAAAGTAAGAGATTTTTCCCTCTCTTCCTGAAATTTCTCATGGTTCAGAACCCCTGTACTAGTTAAAAATTAATAATGGTTGACAATCTATAAAAAAAATCAGAGTAATGAAAATTTAATGAAATCAAAGTTACTTGATTATTATCTTTGGTACACGATTTTGAAAAGCAATCCAATCATCTTAAAAGATTAACATAATTACTGGAACATATCTCTCACTTACAAAAAGTCTATTCATCTACATTCTCTCTTACTCAGTTATTGGAATTAGGATATTTTGTTTCCTTTTCATTGTTTATCAACAACATTAAATGAAAAAAGTAATGATAGAACAAAAAAAAATCATTTTAAGAACAATGCCGATATTTTAAAAGGCAGATACACACATTTTCACTTAGATATACATAGTTAAAAGTGAATTTGGTGAAATTAAATTAGCTTACAAAGATCAAAGTTATCACATGAGCAATACATAATCTTACTGAAGCTAAAGAATATTTTGCAATGTTGTGAAAAGTATTACACACATTGTGTGTGTGTGTGTTATGTATGAAAGTAAACCTTTTTACAGACTTAACAGATATTACACATTGATCCTAAGCAGATTTAGCAGTGATAGTTTGATTCTCAGCAGATACATTTTTCATCAGACTGTAGAGCCAGGTAGTTACATGTTGATCACACTGATCATGGCAAAGTCCCAAGGAGTGATACTTTGATCCTTGGCAGAGGGCATGGATATTTTGATCCAAAGCATAAGTGCCAATCCATACATAAATAATGCTATTATTTGTTTTTATAGGTATAATACTAATTTAAAGTTAAAATGTTTCATGTGTAATACAAATGTATACTTCAATGAAAATAATAGTATAAGATTGTAGTTATCCGCAGTTAAATTGAAAATATGTTTCATTCTGATCGTTTGGTTGGACATATATAATCATGCATAGGAAAATAACTTTTTAAAATTTTTCAAAATGACAATTTTTATTTAATTTTTTTTTTAATCATTTTACCCCAAGCAAGGCAATAAAGCCAGTAAGATGCAAGGGGTTACTGAGTGTGAGAGAATAGGAGAAAAATAAAACATTAAGGAGAGAGAACAATAAATGAACAGGAATTAAGATAGCAGAAGATAATGATCAACAATGCATCTCAATTTTTGAAGATAAAAAGTTGACTGAAAAGCAAGGAACCAGAAGTAATTTCTACAAGTGAAAAGTCAGAGAGAAAAAACTCTTAGAATAGAACTTACAATTACATCCAGTCATTTCAACTATAAAATGATGAAACCATGCTACCAATCTAGTACTGCGTTTAAATTCATAAAGTCTAGGTACCAAAGAGGAAAGATCATGAAAACAACTACAATGAAAATATTTATAGAAAAGACACAGGCAAGCTATGTTATGGCAGTGGAAAGTAACTAAAACCAAGATGCCAGGTCAGAATCAATAACATTACATAGTCTTTGTATTTTATCAAGAATATCTAAATACATAGCAGAAATACCAGACCAGATATGGCTGTAATATTCAATAGATGGACAAATGGTAGAATTATAAATGTGTAAAATAGATTCTGGCAAGAAAAATTGTCTAGTCAGACACAGTAAACAAATTTTCCTAATAACAGACCTAGCAATTGATGCACTTCATCAGCAGAAAACATTAACCTGAGGAGATAACTCTCCTCTAGGTTAGCATCAACCATGATGATAGAAGACGATTAAAAGAGAGCAGTTTTGTTTTGGAGGCATGAAAATTAACAAGCTATTTCTTGTCCCAGTTAAAAACAAATTATTGGTTGTTTTTTGAATTCAGGGGCCAATTTGACCTTATCAAATGCATCAGACTTACCATTGACAGGAGTAAATAGTTGTATCATTCAAAGATACCAAGTTGAGAACTGATGACATCAGGAATGTCATAGATGAAAATTATTTTATGCTTATGTTATTAATATACATTTTATATAAAACAACTGACTAACCATCTCTACACTTATTGAAACAGAGGCATCCATCCACTATGAATAGAATGTCTGCTCATGGACAGGGGCAAAATGTGGGTCACAAAAGCATAGAGCTTTTCAGTCGTACACGTCACATTGAACAACTGTATTTGCAATCCATGTTTTCATGTGATTAAACCCTTCTTCATTCAAACTTTTGTTCCAGTGTTTTTCTTACAATCTTACCTACCAGCAACTATGAGTATTATAAAACATTTATAACACATAAATAACAATTTATATTGATTTTGTGTTTTTATGAATACTTAATATATATGAGCATCTACATTATTACATTTCCTATGTTGAGATGAATTACACAAGCATTTAAAAAGTTTTTTCCAGAAACCACAATTATCACAAAATTATACAAACCTGAACATTTTTAAACACTGCTTATTATCTAAGACATAATTAGTATTAAAAATATTTTTATGTTATTTTAATATTTTAGGTCTAAAACAATTTAAAAATGTACTTACTTGAATACAAAAATAGTACTTATACTATGGTAAAATAGGACCAAGGAATTCTAACCTACCTGTGGCTAAGAAACCACAATTTCTCATCTGCCCAGTTGGAGCCACAATTTCCAGTTTATGATTCTAGTACTCTTAATACTATCTCTGTGTGGTCAAAAAACCTGAACAACAGGTGAATCACACAGACAAAGCAGGTAGAGAATCTATGAATCTTGTCCTGTCCTGAACTGGCTTGTAGCGACTATCAACAACATATATTACTATATAATAATAAATGGTGTGTAACTAAAAAACCTTTGAAAAATGGTTAACTGTTTAACTGAAATCACTCAGACTTAACAAAATTTTGGACAATTTTCACATAAGTTCAGAAAAGAAGACACTTGTATGTATACAAAAAAAAAATAAAAAAAAACTTCTAACTTTTGTTCAATAAATTCATGTATGGAAAGTAGGATTGCTGCCAAAATACACAATACAAAAATATAAAGATGTTTCAGTTTAAAACATTTCATTTACCCATCATCGAAACACTTTCAAGCAGTCGTATCATCACTAATCAAATAAATTAATATGAAATTATTTTAGTTATCTAAGTCAATGTTATAAGTTCACAAATCCATTGTCATCTTTAAATGCAGACATAAACATTTTACAAGATTATGAAGCCGACAAACCAATTATTCTTGATTAAATAACCATTATATTGTTAGGTTATACAATCAGTGTATACTTTAGAGAGATTTATTTTCTAACACAATAAATAATTAAGCAACACTGAATATATTCATGTAAGCATACTAAAGTGTTAAAGTATGCTGAGATGAGTGTCCTTATAAATAATGCTGTTGGCATCTTTCCTGGGCCAATATTACAGAAAAGGTCAACACTTGTCAAGTGTTGTGTTAAGAGCCTACAGCTACTAACAAATTAAAGTATTAAAAAGGCAGACTGTTTAACTTCTTCCTTTTTTTTCTTTTAATGCCTCATCCCTTCAGGACGTAGGCAATCATAACTTTCCAAAAGATTCCTTTTTATTATCTCTAAATTGCCAGGACTTAGTTTCTCCATGTTTTAGAATTCAGAGTTTTACCAGTTGCCATCCAAGAATAGAGAACCCAGTCAACCCTACTATTTAATCTATAGTTGGTAGGTTGAGAGGAAATGGATTCACATCTCACCCAATTGGCTGAGCCAGTTAAGTAGATATTTAGCCACATGTCCACTAGAATTGAAGGAGATGCAAAGTAGAGTTTAAGGTAGCCCATGCATACATAAACTAAGAGGAAAAAAGGCTTGGGACCTCTCAGTACTTCTACTCTTGAGAATGCTTCTGGCATCAGATAATGACCCCAGTTCCTTCCCAAAAAAGTAGTCTTGCCTGGGAAGATGGGTCCTTGGGACTGAAGCATATAAGTTTTTACCACCTGGGCAAGGTATATATGTTTAAATTACTGAATGTGAATTAGAGACTCAAGAAAAACTGAATAAATCTGGTTAAAATATTTGCTATAAACAAAAAAATAAATAAATAAATAAAAACTTAAAATAAAAATTTTTTGAAGCATACAAGACATAGCCATAATGGAAAAAAAAAAAAAAAGGACTCAAAATCACTCCACATAATACACAATGAAGAGCAATCCGGTACTAAAGCATTCAGTTAATTTTAAAATGAATATGAGAGGATGTTGTAAAGTTCTTGGTTCAATCCACTTGCCAAAATCTAACCAAACATCAGACTTGTATTGAAAATCCTCCTAAGTTAGGCTGAGAACTTTACAGTAGCCCCTCTCACAAAATATTTCATGTTAAATTTAAGACATGTCCTACCTGCAGGTGAGGATTGTATGCAGCTGAAGATTGTGCATTTTCTATAAAAGTTGGTATTTATAAACCAGCTAAACTGACTCACCAACAGAAACCAGTAGACACAAACTTGTTACCATTGTCTCTACAAGTGCATGAGGAAAAATCCACCCTTAGCTTTTGACAAGAAAAATAGAAGATAATTGTTTTGAAGATACAAGGCAAAATTCTTATCTTTATAATAACAAACCACCTAAAATAAATTTTCAGTTAATCAAAATCCTATTCCTAATATTAAAACGAAATATAAAGTTTAGTTTCTTTAATTCAAATTTTCAAGTATGATATCTGATAGCATACATAAACTATTGGTATTTCACTTAGCTTAATATTACAATATAACAGAGTTAAGTATAAATAAATAAAAAAAAATATTATAGACCATCAAATATGGCATTTTAAGTGACAAACTATTTTTTCTTCTCATCTCACTTTTCAGAGAAAGCAATGATAAATCAGTCATATGTTTACATTAAGCAAGTTTACAGCAGGCATGATTATTAAAATATATAAAAGCATTTTTAAATATTAAAGAGGCTGGTGAAAGTGTCATAACTGAATAATAGCAAACACTATACTAGCAAGATTAATTGGGATCAAATGCAGATCCAATATGGATCGAAATCCAACAGAATAAGGAATAAATAGGAAATGTTTATAAATCTAACAGGTCTCACTTTTATTAAAGCTTCATCAGAGACTGAAATATGTAGGAGAAAATTTAGTATTTTTAATGTTTGTGCTGTTTGTTTTTCATTGGTTAAGCAGACTTCACATGCATGTCTTGTAAAATAGTGTTTGTATATATAACTTGTGTGTAAGTGTATTCTAATTCTAGTTTGTCTATACAAGATTCAGATGATAATGTGTATGTGTGCCTAACAAGACTGCAGAGATTTTTTTCTAACAAAAAGAAAAAAAAAAAAGCAGAAAAAAAAGAAAAAGAAAAACATTATCCTTGTTTGGTAAATACTAAGTTACTAAACTATTTCAAGCTGTTTGCTCAGTTGGGCAACAGCGACACTAATAAACAAGTGTTACTTTTATGGATGGTTGAATGACTTATATCTCTACAGTCTGCCAAATAGTTCCAGAAATACTGAAACCTGAATAGGATGAGTATTGATTTGTTCATTTGATTGCTAATGAATTAATTTTTAATATGAGTGTGAAGTACTGATAATTATTGCAAATAACTGATCTTGAAAAACTGGTTTGTTTAATTAAAAAAAATAACATGCAATTTTTCAAAAATTTAGAATATTCATAATGTAAATATTGATAACGCACATGTGTAAAACACAATGTGTGTGTGTATTATTTGTATATAGATGCACTCAATAGTTTCTAAAGAATTCTCAGCTGATCTCATTTGCAAAAATCTGACCAAATGACTAAGAATCACAATTTTTTGAAAGGCTTCTAAGTCGGTCCAAAAACTTTTCAGCACCTGCACCTTAATTGAAGATATGGATGAAATAAATAAATAAAAAAAAAAAAAAAGGAACAAGTAGGAAAACATTTATAAATTAAACAGATTGTTATTTAAAAATACAACTCTGCATTGTTTCACAAAAAAAAAAAAAAAAAAAATTCTGATGAAGCAGAATAAATAGCGAAACATGCTAAATTTATGAATGTTTTCTTACTTGTTCCTTAAACACACACATTATATATATATATATATATATATATATATATATATATTATATATGTGTGTGTGAAAGAATCTTAAAATATAAAAATATTAATAAGACAACTATTCCTGTATTTGCTGGCATATATTACACTCTCCCCATTTCAGTTTGGATTATGAAGAAAAAAAATTGTTGGGTGGTATATTGAATATTACTAGAAATTCATTCATGTTCCCTATTTCGTGTCAACAAGAGATTTTAATATCTAGGGAAAATGTGGGTCTTATATGCACTCAAATATGCTAAGTACTTGCCATCCAAATGCCCAATTAAAATTAAAAGCAATTTACAAAGACAAAAGTGTATATAAAGTGCTTTAATTGCTAAATTAAAGTAAATTTGCATCCACGTTTCACCTTTCCTGGCTGTTTCTCTTATTATAGTGTGGGATAATTAATGACAAAAGTGATAAAAAGAAACTAAAGGAAATTGGTTCGACTATATACCTAAAAACATTTAAATAAAAAAAATATCTAAATTTAAAAAGATAATTTCATTATCCTCTCTCCTTCATGCACATATGTCCTATATTGATGTAAACAACACTTTAGTACAATGAAGTCCTAAAGAATGAAATGCATCACACAAAAAAATTTTCAAATGTCATGGATTTTCCTATATATATTTTGATTCAAAAGGTTTTTGGGATCTGGAAATGTCATTATTGTTAACTTTTCTTGTTGACAGAGGTTGCAGATGTTATTATGGCAGTTGTAAGGTGTTATATAACATGTATACAGAGCTGTGTACACATATTCAATGGCAGTCACCTCTATGTCAAGTTTAAACATGGCAAGACATTATGGTCATACTCTACATTGAGATGACAACCATACTATGTGTATTTAGTCTTCTCTCTAAAATAAAAAGAGATCCTCCATGGTAGATTTTTCCCCCACTTCTGTTACTTGTTTTATTGGCTAACATTCAAGTAGCCTAAAGTTGTTGTTACTACAACTATCATCATCATCCTCCTCCTTATTGCCTCAAATAGATCTTATGCCATAATTTAACAATCAGGAGTATATCATAAATGACCATGAGTCCTGAAATTTCATTTTTCTACGGCATTAAAACCTCTCTAAGAATTCTGGCTATTCCAAGCAGGGTGGTTTTCTGAAGCTGCTTAGTTCCAATCAGAGACCAAATTTTACTGAATCATTTTTTGATTTTGTTCATCACTGTCCCAAGAATGCTCACAACTTCTATTTTCTTAAGCCCCCAAGAAGCATTCTACCCCCCCAAAAAAAAACACACACACACAGTTTTAGATTGTTGCTTTCTCAACTACCCTTATATCCCTTGATACCACTATATTGATGATCCAACATTCTTTCTGAATGGTAATTATATCTTACCTTCTTGCTTCAAGTATATTATCACATTGCATGGTGGATTCCCAGAGCAGCTTTACACACTCGTTTTCTACTACTGCAAGTGGTTTAAGCTCATCTACTTCTTTGATCCTTCTGTTTTTATTATCATCATCTTGATAATAGTAAAACAAGAAAAAATAATGTTAATCAGAGACATAACATCCAATCTACATCTATAGTAACCAGAATTCCAGGGATTAAAGTAAAGAGTACAACATGATGTGTAAGAACTTTACTTGATGTCTCAACTAAATATATCAGTTAATAATATAATTATTTTGAGATTTAACCATGGATCAAGGCAGCTGAATAATCAGTAATGATTTATAGAATACATTCTCTGATTAAATCCTGACAATGACATTTCAGCAGTTATAGCTACTTAATACTGTACAAGGTGACAGAACAGAGCTATTACTACTTACAAATTCAATACTAGTCAATAAATAATATCAACTTAACGCATTCAACACATTTTGTCAGATTGCTATATAGGCTTACAGACACATCATGTTGAAACACTAGTTCCCCATATGATCACTGAAGTTAAGCAAAATTGAGCCTGGACACTACTTAGATGGGTGACCGCTTGGTAATACCAGGAGCTGTAAGCTTGGATGTGCAGGTGGTATAACTGATAACAGCTCAGAATTCAAGATTGGGGAGTTGATTTCAAATTCCAGCTGTGTTTGTTATATTCACTTATGTGCAATTAACCTTGGGAAAGGTATGAATCCACCTGTTCTTTCCCCATCCCCAGCCATGGGTAAATTAGTAAGACTTGTATCACTAAACAACTATTATTAATTGCTTACAAAATATCTAGATTTCGGCATT
Source organism: Acanthosepion pharaonis (assembly GCA_903632075.3). Classification (NCBI taxonomy): domain Eukaryota; kingdom Metazoa; phylum Mollusca; class Cephalopoda; order Sepiida; family Sepiidae; genus Acanthosepion; species Acanthosepion pharaonis. Next base: position 941,731 of record CAHIKZ030003987.1, read on the forward strand.
AAATAGCCCATAGAGGCGTTGATATCCCACTAAACAAAAACAAAATTTCTATACTTGTCAAAAATTTATTGTTTATAACTTTGTTTCTTCTAATACAAGTAAATATCTACATTAACCACATGAGACTGGGATGTTTTTCACTCTTCCTGACTATAGGTAAGACTTCTTTTGAAGTTTAGAAAAAGAAAAAAAAAATGGCACTGCCCTCTCCCATTGAAGTTCCACTATGCTATCACTGTCAATGTGTGATGTAATATTGGTAAAATAACTTGCAAACTGTTCCAGGACAATCATTACTTTCACAACCTTCATCACTATGAATTACAAGGTGCATTCCAGATGTTTTGAGGATATACATTTCTTAATTTCAAAGAAGTACAAAACTAAATCTTCTTCAAAGAAGGATCTAACTTCAATTCACTTGTTGCAGCTCTTTGGCCAGTTCATGAAAACGCCATAAAAGTCATCCAAAGTGGAGGTGTTCAGGACTCCTTCATTGCCTCAAGGTCTTCAAAACAACTGCCCATGAGGTTCTCCTTCAGTTTGGGGAGCAAGGTCTTGACCATAGGGAAGATGAGGGACAGTTTTGATGTCCATCAACCATCTCTCAGCTGTCATCACTGTTTTTCCTTTTTTTTTTTTTGCCATTGAGCACATTCCTTGGGAAGAAACTTTTCACGTATTTTGTCTATGCAGTTCCCACTCCAACTCCAAACTGTATGCTTATTGTCTTTATCGACACACAACAGTCTCCATCCTTGAACCTTTTATACCAGGAAAAAAAAAACAAAAAAAAACAGATGCTCAGATCATACAAGTTAATCTATAAGTAGTCTGGAGCATTTTATAAGTTTCTGTAACACTTTTACCCAGTTTAACACAAAACTATTGCATAGCAAGTTTCCAAACTATTTTTATGTCCTGACTACATTCTGCAAATTAGTCAGCTGTTTACAAGCAGTGTATAATAGTGTGTTCAAAGAGCTGTTACATCTGTCTCCTTCAATCTGGAATAACAAAAGTCAGCAGGTCACCTTATTAGATATATAGTAATGATATACTAAAATTACAATAATCTAGGACAGTTATAATTGCCTCTCCTAAAAAAAAATTTTCAAAACTTTGAATGCACCTTGCATTTTTAATACATATCAGTCCAGTAGGAAGACCTTGGACAATAATTTCCTGAGAGATACTTGTCCAGCTTTCCAAGTGGATCATTGCCTTTCATAACTATCTATGAATTGTCTTGAATCACTGCCTGATTCACTGCCAGTACATTAAGTATTTGACTCCCCTTGCAATATTCTTTACAAGAGCCAGATCAGACCAAATATGAAGTATTGCTGCTATATCTGGGCTGGAGCTGCCCAGTCCTCACTTGCCTGTTTTGATAGAGTTCAAAAACTTTATGAGGCCTTGTGGGTAATGAATTATTTTCCCCCTACATCCCCTTTCCCCCATGGATAAAACATTGTTCTGTCGCTATTTCCATGGCATGTGTTCTGACGAGCTACATTCCTTAGTCCCACCTCACTAACCATTAAAACTTGGACCAAAATGCCACATACACAAGAGTGAATCATCCCCCTTTCCCTTCACATATTCCTATAGTAAGAAGTAAATTCCATTCAGACAGCTTCTTCCCAAGAACTTCTGTTTTGTGAAACAAACTCCCAGCAGGATGTTTTCCCAATTATTACAATTTTGACTTCATGTCAAGGGTTAATCATTGTCTTTCCTTGATAGCCCTACAAACTTTACTACTTGACCCTCCTTATGCTCATACAACACCACCCAGTAACCCTCTACCTCGAGTGGCTCTTGGGTATTGTATTAGGTGAACATTAGTAGGAAAAAAAAAGATCTCAATTGTTCACAAGTATTTTATATAGATTATTAACCCAAGTATTATATATAATACTTGGGTTGTTAATAATAATTTTATATATATATATATATATATATATAATACTTGTGATGTGAACAATTGAGGAGATTAAAAAAAAAAAAAAAAAAAGGAGAAAATTACTTTTTTCCTGGTTTTCTTTTTTTCCTACTGAATACTAATGCGTTTAAGCCTTATCATAAGGAACATGAAACCCCTAACTATACTAACGTTGACTCTAACCACCTTGATACTATCTTGAAGCAGATACTAATTACTGTTGGTTCTAGAATTTGTAAACTGTCATCTAATATATTTTTAATAAAAACAAGAAATTGTATGAAAATGCTCTCCAAAAAAGTGGTTTTGTTAATAAACTATCTTACTTAAACCCCATAAATAACACTAGTGAAGATAAGAGGAGTAGTAGGCACAAAAATAGAAAAAGAAATATATGGTTCAACTCTTCCTTCTGTAGGTTATCCAGAATTAATATTGGACAAGTTTTCTTGAAACTTATAAACATTTTCAAAATAACCCTTTAAGTAAGATCTTTAATAAAAAAAACTATTAAAATAAGTTATTCATGTACAAATAACATGTTTAAAATAATTGACTCCCACAACAAGTATATCCTAAATAAATTCAATGGTGTCAACAAGAATCCTAGTATGGATCCCACCCTCTAATTGTAGAAATAGCAACCTTTGTCCAGTCAAAGGAAAACTTAGAGCATCTAATGTTATTTATCAAGCTACCATTTACCCCAAAGAAAATAGATCAAACCACCATGTTTATATTGGGATTTCTGTGGTGGGAGGGACCAACTTTATAACCATAGACACCCCTTTTCCAACCCAAGACTAAAACTCCAAACTGCTCTCTCCAAAAATATTTTGAGAATTGAGATACCACACTTAAGATTTTATTAGATGATATCAATTGTGATGAAAAGCGAAATTAAAGTTAAACCCTTAATAAAGAATTGTTTTTAAACTTTTCCCTGTTCAATATTTAAATTGAACTTTAAATGAGTTATTTATTTAATTTTTAATCACGTGTAACTACAGTAGTTACTACCTGTTACTTCAGGATTTTTATTATTCACCAAGACAGACAGACATACTTATATACACTCCGCTTTACTTATGTAGATTTAATAAAATTAACAGTCTTACAAAAATCAATCAATGTCTGCCATAATTAAGAATCTAGTGTACATCCAACTCAGATTTTAAATACTTAAAATTAGGCTTTCTTTCAAATGAATTTAAAAAGATTTTTCTCTCAATATTTCTATTAAAAAATAAATTATATTTTGTTACTTCAATGTTAACTAAGCAGAAGTTTCATAGCCACATTTTTCTAAAACCTGACAAACCACCAGATCAAAAACAAAAAAAATTATAGAGATTTGCTATTGCCTTCATCTGAATGTTAAGAGATTTTTTCCACTCCTTTACAACATGTCAAATGCTCAACATGGTCATTTAGTAGCAATCAGGTAGAAAATTTGTTTTGCTTCAGTGATCAAAGAGAAATCAATATTTTTGCAAGATAAAAATTAATATAGAAGCCAAAACTTATTTGATTATTCACACCAAATCATGAAAGAAAGTGATATAAAGGATAAAACTACTTATAAAGCATACAAAAATGCTATTTTTTGTTTTATAGTCTGCTCAGCATAGTTGCAGTATAAACCACAGGTGATTCCATGGATGTTGAACATACACAAATATGCCTGAGGAAGCTTCTGTAAAAGGGGTTGGCTATCTGCACAAGCAAATGGATATGCTTGTAAATGAGTAACCAACCATTATGTTCTTGACATCATGAAATGTATTCTTAAGCTAGACATGATAATTATTAATAAATTGAATAATCTTGCCCTTGAAGAGTGGAATCATTTCTGCAAAATTGAGGGAAGTTTTTCAACTTAACATTTAATGGCTATTTTGGGGTGATGTTCAATGAGTTTTAACCAGGAACTGTCTTCATTTCTTTTTTAATGGAGTGAACTAAGAAATTTGATCAATTACATAAATAAATCTCTAGTTTATAAAATAAATTAAATACATTATTATCTAAAAACAAATGGGCTAAAGTCATCAGAAAAAACTTAATTACAAATTCATCCAAAGTTATACAACTGGAAGCTCTTAGCTTCAACCTAAAATCTGCCACCGAATTGCTGAAGAATGATATTATTTCATTATTAAAAACTACCAATATAATAACTAAGATTTCAACAAAAGATACAGGGTCTAATTACACCCACACTTGAAAAACCACACTTACACACATATCTGAAAACCTTAAAAAATATCAAATTCATTTATCTCATTCTGACAAAGGCAATGGTATTATAATTATATTTAATCAGCAAAAAATGAAACTATATCAACGAGGACAACATCTATGAAAAAATAAATGATCACAAGGCCATGAAAGAGACACAAAAACAAAACCAACAAATTATTAAAAAATGAAGACAGTTCCTGGTTAAAACTCATCAAACATCACCCCAAAAGAAATTATATATATATATATATATTTTATATATATATATATATATATATATATATATATATATATATGCAGAGATCAATAGGTTCTTATATTTTCATACAAGCTTGAAGTCTTCCATGTTATAAAGTAAATCAAAAATGATTTCAAAATATTAGATAGGCATGATGGAACAATTTTCTCATATAAAAAGTACATAAAGAAATCCTTTCCTTACTTACAGGAATAGGCGGAGAGCAATAGATTCTTATATTTTCGTACAAGCTTGAAGTCTTACATGTTATAAAGTAAATTCAGGTTTGTATTTCCAGTATATATATATATATATATATATATATATATATATAAAAATAAACAACACAAATTGCCCATCTCTATTTTGTGGGCTCTTCCAACAGAATTTTCTGCAAATTTAAAATTGCAAAATAAAATACCATCCTCGACATCAAATTGTTTTTTCACTTTTTAAAAAAAAAAAAAAAAAAGATAATTTTGTAATAGAATTTTACTTAGAAAATATCAAAAATTTAATTTAAAAATTAAAGTATTTTCTAACATTTCAATGACACTGATAAACTAATGCATGTATAAATTTGCTAAGCATCCCTAACAATAACATGCATCTTTTGATCATCAAAGACTACTTTCTGAATTTCTCTTTGTACTCTGAGAATACGTCATTTTCTCTTGCTGTGGCTTTTCTCATGAATCAGCAATTCAATCCTCATGTGGAACTTGGCCATATCTGAAGCATCTTGTGGGGTAGAGAAAGAGGCCATAGTTGAATTTGGTAGTTTCTATTCTTCTTTTTCACTCTAAATTGATTTAGTGTTATTGAATGGCTTGCCAACAGTTTCTTTCTCCCCAGGTTTTGAGGGGGAAGAAAAATGGCAAAAGAAAATGTCTGTGACATGGATTCGTTTAAGATAGATAACAACTTGCTTAGGAGTAACCAACATGTTATGATTAATGATACAAGATCTGACATACAGAATCAGAAGGGGAACATCAGACTCAGTATATAAAAGAGTAAATCTATCAAGTAGAGCCCTCTTCAGCACATACAGGTATTGGAATATAATGATCATCTACTGCCTGCTTTTCTATTAAAGACTTAAACATAATTCTTGATCATATCTCTTCCTACTGACTCACTCAAAATGAGTGGCTCTTTCAAGGTGGTGCTTTTCAGGTATTACCCAGAAACTTCATGGGTTGCTCAAGCTCATCCATCATGAAAAGTTGTCAGTTCACTTAATAAACATTAACAAAGATCAATTTAAGTGCAATGAATAGTGACTAAGAATGAGAAACTGGAGAACCAAGTTAAAATTCCAGTCACATTCACTACATTTATTTACACATGCAAAAAGCCTTGGGAATTAATCCATCTCTTCTCCCACCAGCTATATGTTAAACAGCACAGCAGAATATATATATATATATATATATATGAAAGAAAGAAAAAAGGGTTCAGTTTAAAATTCCCAAAGGTTACCTGGATCAACAAGCTTCTGATGAAAGCTGAAGAGTACAACAGCCAAAACATTGATAAATAAAGACAATAGTCCACATGTAAATGATCATACTCTTGTTGATACCTATTAAATACGGTATAAATTGAACAGTATGCTGACTAATGGGTTAAGTTACACCAGTATTGAATTGGGTTGTGATTTCAGGCAATAGTCTTTTACTGAGTGGCTACCATCCTTGCGAGACACAAGCAATTCTATTTTTGCATCACGTGGGCACCTACAGTTTTCACTTTTTACTGTCCAGAATTCCAACATTCCTGGTATGCCCTTATTACTGTTGTTCAAGAAAAAACATGAATAAGTGAACTTTGAAGTTCCCATCTTTATAGCCCCAACAATTATTTCATATTTGATTGGTGTTAACATCTGCACTATAGCTACACTATATCTTTACCTATTATGTCACATTATCCATCTGTGCCCATTTGTAAAAGTGGGCAAATGTAAAACATACAGCATATAGTTGTCTATTTTGGCACTTCAGTTAATCTTATTATAAAACGCAGATTGTGTGTGCGTGTGTGTGTCTGTAACGTTTATATATTGGATCGGATTTCCTACATTTTTCAACCGATTTCAACAAAACTTCACAGGACTACATAAAATTAGCTTGTGGTGGTTCTAACAGCGCCAAAAATGGGAAAAATATAATTGTTTTTGCACAAAATCAATTTGAAAACACGATTAAGAGACATCTCTTACTGTTATATCCCCGGGCAACGCCGGGCTCTACTGCTAGTATTGTATAAACCAACAAGTTCTGTTTTTGACATTTGTTGAGATTAAACATGTCTGATGCCATCTAATAAAAAAATTGTGACGGCTTTTATATCAGTGCGTATTAAAAAAATTGTCAAAATTGTCACATTTTTATTGGTTGATTCTAACATTGAAAACAGAAGAAAATAAATATTTCCTGAATATTATTTTGTTTTTTTTAATGAAGGAGAAAATGCAACAAATAAGATGTAAATAAAATATTTGTGCAGTTTTTAAAAGGAGAGAGAGTGAATGAATGAAGTTTCACTGTTTGCCAAGTTTGAGATTTCTTGCTGAATAATGCTTCACAGCTAAAAGAGACCAGTCAAGTTTGACAGTGATCAAATTAAGACAGGAGTCAAAAATAATCAAGATTAGGAGATGCAAGAGATAATCAACACTCAAAATATGGAGATCAAACAATGAAAATCATTTGTACAAGCTCGATTAAAGCAGCTGCTTTCATGTGCAACTTCTCCATAAATAGACATGTAGCCAAGTGCTAAGGGTTAGCATTCTGACCATGAAATGCAATTTTAAATCTCAGCAAGGTCAATTAATCAAGATCTGTTCTTGATGTCAGCTTGGAAAGATGATACATGTGGCACTTTTGAAAAGTGCCTGAAAGCTGAGCTATGTGTTGAAAAAGCCTTGTGAGTAAAATTGGATAGATGGAACTGTTTGCAAGCTGTTGATAGTTGTGCTAGCAGAAGTCAAAAGTCTTAACTTAATCATTTCTATGGAAGACTGCAAAAGGCAACTGAAACAATTTCTAGTACTTGTTCCATATTAAGAAAAACAAAAAAGTTCTAGGAGCAAGGAATTATAAAATTATCTGAAAGTTGGCATAAAATAACAGGAAAAAAAACTAAGCTTTTATTTTTGCTTAAACTCTTTTGCCAAAAGAGTTTTTCAAATAACCCAATATTAAACTTTAATTACTTTGTAAAAATATGAATCACTATCTTATCAAATATTCCATTTACTGTATTTAATGGCATATAAGGAACACATTTTTTTACTAAAAATATCTTAAAATTTCCCTGCATCTTATATGCAGATTTAAAGTTCATGATAGTCGGACAAAATTTGCTACCTGGCAACTCTTATTAGCTTAGACTTAAACATGAAGGAGCAATGGAACATATGGATGGCAATGCCTGATCATGACCTTACGCTTACAAGAAGAATAAAAAAATCCAGCATTGCACAAGTCTGCAAAAGGGTGCATCAAGCTTTGGATAATATTAGACCAGAAATTGTTGTGAACTCTTAAAGAAGTGTGGCATTAGTAATGCTCTTAATGGAACAAATGATGACATTATTTAACAACAATGATAGTAGTATTGAAAATGAGTATCAGAGTTTTAATAATGAAGACAAATTTTATGGATTTGAAGATGAATAAAATTTTAATGGTAACTGTACTGTTTTGCTCAATTGTAATAATTGCTTGATTTTTCTTTTCTTACCTTTGGATATAATAAAGTTTTTATAGGCTTGTGTTTTTTTTCATATTATTTTTCATTTAATTGTAATCATGGCTTGTTTAACCAAAATAAGCCCTTATAAATATAACCAAGACTGTACCATTTAATACTAATTTTACTAATTACTAGTTTTTTCTTGATTTTCCCTGATGAAATTGGGGTGCGTCTTATACACCCATGCATTTTATATGCTGTCAAATATGGTAAGTATCAAATCTAGGTGCTTTTCTTTCTGAATATAAGAAATCTGTGCTGGTTAATAAATTAAGCACTACTAAAAACTTGGTATCTTATCTCTTCAGATAACTTCTTTTCTCAAATTTATAAGCTTGTACAGAAGTAGATTTTTGTCATTAATTATCTTTAGTATTCACAAAATGGCTACACTACACCTCTCAAAAACCACAGTTAACAATTTATATTAACTTTTAAGTATCTTATAATTTTGCTTGTTCCTCCCTTAGTTAGCACATCTGTACATTATGACTTGCCAATACCTCATAAATAATGGACTATTCTGTTGTAATTGCTTGGAAAGACAGAAAAGACAGAGATGCTACTTGGTTTCAGTGAGAAAATGAAAGAAAGCAAGAAAGGAAGAAAGAAGTGTTTAATGGCAGTAAAATGTGAAAATTATCAATTTCAAATCTTTTCATTTGTACTTCCTTACTTCTTTAAATAACAACCATCATTTATATGTATGATGGTAATTGCAATATTTTGATAAAGTTCAAATATTTAACAATTTGATAGAGTAACTTCTACAGATATTTTTATTGTTGTTGAACTCATCATATTCTATCATTAACTTAAAAATTAAGTTTCATCAGAAAATAGAAATCAGAAAACTATGAAAATTTCAAAAGGTATTTCCAGTATTAATTACTAAATAGTTAATATTAAACCAAATTATGTAATGCTATATAAGTAGTATTACCAAAGCACAACTGTAATCATTAATTCTGTTAGTCATTGTATTAATATCTTATTGTGGAATTTCTTTTAAAAAAAAAAAAAATAATAAAAAAAAAAACCTAGAAGTTTGGCTCGCCTTCATTCCAGGATTATCTCAAGTCAAACTTTGTTTAAACAAGTCAGAGTCTTGTATAAACATCAAATGAATCGTGCCATTCAAGTTTAAATTCACACAGGCTATAAATTTTGCCAAGTGGGTACTGTAGCAAGCTAAAACTAAATTTTAAATGCTTGAATGAAATATTCATTAAGTTTGGTTTCACATTGAACTTTTTTCTTTTTAGACTAAAGAAAATATTCCTTACATCTACTTAAGCACAGAATGGCTTCTTCTGTAACAGAACAAGAATAATAAACAAATTAAGAATGTCAACAGCTGGTGACCAGAGATGGATGTTCTGACACTTTGAATAAAGAGATTGATTCAATTTCAGCAAGAATAGTTTAATGAAGTTCTATGGAACATTAACAGAAATATAAGGGTTATATTACTTATGATAAAATATCAAATGATTTTCAAATTTGTAACTTCCTGTTATGCCTAGAGTATGACGACAAGATATATTTTATTCTAAAATATTTCAGCTATTCATATGAAAGTGTCCTTTTTCTGGTTTACAAGATTTTAAATGCAAAAAGACAAATGTACTGACCTATATTACCATCCAAGAATAAGAGAATCTGAGTAGTTAAGTCTTAAAAAAAATCTTAATTTTATACAACCATCAGTGCATATACTTGTAAAAGAATAAATATTCACTGTATAAAGAAAAGAAATAGAAGTGGGGGTTTAAGAGAGAGAAGTGGGAGAGGAGGAGAGAGATGCATAGAGAAAACTAAGCGTTATAAGGAAAACATAATTCTTAGTACATCTTATCACATCAAGTCAGGACTTTTCAGTACTATCAATATGTTTAACGTATGGCTCTTAAAAGGCTTATGCAGCATGGTGAGTACCTATTGTAAATGAGATCTTTACAAGTGGCATTGTTTATAACAATTTAAAATCAGAGAATCACAAAAAAAGAAATTTGGTTAAAAAAAATAAAGTATTTAAACACTAACTTCTATTGTTACAATATGATGCTTCTTCTGGTTTCTTTAAATAGTCCTACTTCTATAATCTATTGTTGAACTTTACAAACTTTTATAAAGTCTTTTAACACATTAACTTAAGCTTTGATAGCCATTCAAAATCTATAATTCTAATATAGAAAATTATTATTCAAATGAATAATTCAAAATCAATATATATATATAATTCAATAAAAACTTTAGTTAATAATTAAAAGAAGAAACAGGTAATTAATATCATGAAACTGTCAAGACACACCAAGTTGGAAAGCTCTGGTTTTTGGTTTAATTAGCTTACTGGCAGTCCACATTTGTCATTGTCATGGTAATCTAATTTAAATACGTGAAGAGTAGAGACTATAAGTAGACAAGTATATAGAAGTTGTCCATATTCAGCTTGTGTAACGATTTACTCGAGTATTGACCACAATGATATACGACTTTACAACAGCCATAATGTATGCACAGTTACCAGACTGGACTTTATTTGAAAGCTCAGTTCTACTAAATTTTGCATTTCACTACTTGTAACTTTTGGGGATAACTTGACTAATCATGAGAATAAAAAAAAAAATTTACTAGCACTTAGCTTTACAATGTAGCCCCCCCCCCATTTTTTTTTTTCTTACAGCCCAATCAAGCAACACTGTGTATCAGTGGCTCCAATTCTGCATTTATCTTCCTATAGATATTAAGTAATTCTCTGAGGAGACAGTTTAGTTTTCATAATCTATCTTAATCTATAGCTTATTACCAAGTCATTAACGTTCCAAATTTTGCTTAGGCAATTTAATCCTTTCTTCTTATACTTGATTTTTATCAACATATTTCAGCCAATCCATTGTTCAGCTTTCATCAAATTTATAATCCATAAAGAGAGAAACTTTCCCTCTCCAAATAAAAAATGGCAGCAGGAAATAAGTCAGTCATTCCAAGCTACACCATTACTACATTAAGATCAATCTTATAAATTTCTCTCACATAAAACAAAATGTTAGTCTTCTATGCGCTGTCTTCCTTCAAAATGCTAGCAATCATGACTCTCCATAATTTCCTGTCCTTAGTAGCTCTTAATAAACTTTGTATTTTTGTTATCTATCCTAAACCCTGTTCAACCATCCATTTAAGCAAATTTGCTAGCTAGGTTATGCACTTGCTTTTCTCTATCCTTCTTGCCTTCAATCTGTTCTGTGAGTATCAAATTTTCCAAGCTCTCTTTCCTCATTATGTGCTCTAGAAATTTCAACTATCTCTTAAGTTAAGTATAAGTGTCTTTTGTTTCTATTTTCTCTAATACTTCATTGTTGCTCACATGTTCGGTCCATGGTATTTTCAGCATCCTTCTGTAGAACTACACTTCTGTTCCTTCCAGTCTCTTCATCTGTAAGGAGATTATCCAGCATTCACTGCCATATAGGAGGACTGATATTGCGTAACAGTTCATTACTCTTCCCTAAATAAATAAATAAAATCTTCCCATTTTTTAATACTTTTCTTAGCTTTTGGAAGACAACTTTCACTACCCCAATGTGGCTTAGGATTTCATTGTTGCACTTTTCATCCTCTGTTAAAACACTTTCCAGGTATATTTAAATTGTTGTACCTGTTTAAATTTGATATAGCCAATTTGTAATTTGCATGTTGGGTTGTTTCTTTTTAAAAAAAAAAAAAAAAAAAAAAAAAAAAAAATTAAGAAAAATTAGAATTTGCGCATTCTCTGAAATAAAATGCTGTCAAATTATCTTAAATCCTGGGAAGAACATTTTCATTAATTCACAAGACATTTGGACAGGTATCCTCATCTTTGTTATTTTCATCACTATGTTTTGTCAAAGCTCACAATTGGGATTTTTTTGTTTTAATACATTGTTCAACATCTGAGTGACAGTAATTTGGATAAAGAATCCTTCTTGATGTCTAAATTTTCTGACAAAAAGAAAAACACCCAACTGTATAAGCTTAACAGATGTATCTTATTTTATGGGGAATATTGATGATATTTGAAGATACAGGATTACTCCACTACAGGAGTGGGAAGACTAGAACATATACTTCCACACAGTACTGAATTTTAGACTGTCTAATAGAGACTTTCATAAAGTTCATATTTATATTTTTCATCATCATCACCACACACACACACCTTCTGTGAAGCTTCCTATGTATTATTTTGCTATGGTCCCGTTTTATTTCTCTTTATATATTCATTAGATTGTTTCACTACTGTTCTAGCAGTTGCACTGGTCATATCTGACTTAGTTTCTGTTTGGATTATGACTTTTCAATGATTTTCAAATTCTATTTTTTTTGTTTTGTGGAGAGCAGGGCAATCACATTTATATTCCCTGTATCAACTGCATGATTTGTCATTCATACAGTTTTTGCCATCTTCCTCAAATCGAGATCCAATATTTATGATGAAAGGGCAATTTTTCTTTTGACATTCAATTTTCTCTCCTACCCTGCATTTTATACAAGGTAGAGTTATCAACTGGTACTTGGTAGAGCCTCCATGTTTGCCCATTAATTAGCAAATCCTGTTATGCATGTCAGTGGGTAATTATATCCTTGAAAGATTATATATACAATTCATACTGGTGTTGAAGGAAATTATTTGTTTCTTTACATAAAAAAAAAAAAAAAAAGTGTGATTTGAATTAGAATTCAAGTATAATCAAATACCAGCAATTTACGAAGTGCACCAGCAAGTAATAGAGCATATGATACAATTCCAAGAGGATTGTATCAATCACAGTCATTAAGTTTTGAAGTACAAAAGTAGAAGGAACAAGAAGTCAGGTGCCATAACAAAAACAACTTTACTAATGATCAGTTTGTAGAACAAGTGCTATCTGCAACTAGTTTCAAAATGTAAATGTTGAAGGCTAGATCAAACATTTACACGCAGAATATGGAGAAAATCAAGGAAGGTTTTAAAGTTGTAATTGCAAGGAACCCAATTTGGAATTAATGTGGTTGTTTCCTTTAGGTGATATGCTAAATCTGATCTGAATTCCATTCTAAATGAGTAATGCCAAAGAAATTCAAAAGATTCTTCTCTAATATCTCAATCAGGGCCAACCAATCAATACACAACCCAAAATGGAGTTGATCAGCACAAACTTCTGTTATTTTATTGATTACAATTCTCTAACCACACTGTACCAGCCTGTGGATGGTAATTCTTAGCATCCTGTCTTATCTAACACTTACATGGCTATAGGATAAAAAAATGTTATAGTGACTAGCTTCATAAAAAAAGAGAAAGGAGAGGGAGTTAATGACTCCTACTTAAACTAGTTTAGAAAGAAACAAGAGATCCTACCCTAGGATAATTGAGCTGGAGGTAGGGTGGTACCATGCAGTTGTTGGTTTTCCAAATATGGATGTCTTCAACTTAAATTTTCTGCTAGGACACATGGGAAAGTGAACTTTTTTAATATTTTTTTTGTTTCTTTTCCACAGCTAAATGTATCATTGATTTAATAGAGTTCACTTGATCTCAAAGTGCCTGTATATCCACTTGGTAGGACCATAATATGAAGGCGTCATTTAGATATCAGATTTAGATTGTTAGCCTTAGTGGTGATATACTTGATATTCCTCAAAGTATTCTGTATTGAAATTCTATATTACAGAAGACAGCAATGACTTCAGAGCTAAGCTTATATATATATATATATATATATATATATATATATATATATAAGACAGTAGGAAAACTGTATTATTAGCTGACGCGTTTTATCCAATGTGAACTTTTTCAAGGCAAAAACGAAATGAATTTATTAAAAACAAAGTAACTTAACAACAAAACAAAATGCCCTTGCAACTAGAAGAATTTGTTTTGTTGCTATTAGTTACTTTGTTTTTGCTAATAAAAAGTCCACATTGTATTATTAGCTGATGTGTTTCATCCGGTTTTCCTATTATTGTCTTACCTTTATACATAGTTTTTTCTACAGGTTAACTGAGAATTTTTTTTCATATATATATATATATATATATATATATATATATATATATATATATATATATAATTAGTTTGTCTGACAATCGCAAAAGTGTGAAACCCAGAGTCACAAATTCACATCTAAATTCACATATATATATATATATATATATATATATATATATATATATATATATATATTTACACACACACTGAAAATGCTTCTTCTGCATGCACCAGCCTGTCAATGATGGATATTTATTCATTTTCTTATTCCACACTACATCTTGCATTAGATATTCCAAAGGCCTTTGACAAGATGGTGCATAAAGGATTATTACACAAGATCTCTAGCTATGGAATCACTGAAAAAGTCTTCTCAATTAAAAAGTCCTTCCTAATGAGTAGGTCTCTGAAAGTTAGCTGTTAATGGCCAGTTCTCCAAGACCCAAGTGATCAACAGAAGTGTCCCTTAAGGTTTGCTTCTCGGTCCAACCCTTTCTACTTTACATAAATGACCTGCCTAAGAGTACATGCCAATCATTTGTGAATATCTATGCTGATGATGTAACAGTACATGGGTGCATCTACGAAACTATTCTTTTAACAGATTTTGGCAGCTAATCACTTGTCTGATATAGTTCTAACAGTTCTGTAGGAGAGGGACTGGTTGGGTATATTCAATATCTTGAAAACTGAATTAGTGACATTCCATCATCAAGCAGGCCCAGAACTTTCACTGATCATGATAAGCAGGTGTTCCCTAAGGAAGCTCTGTACCTTGAACACCTATTGGGACAAACTCAACACAGACCTCAAGTAGAACTTGTATATATGATGCTGGAAAAATGGTTGGTTGCCTGTACCATTCCAGTAAGTACCAGATTCCTCCTGCTATTCTCTACCTTTACAAGAGCCAGATCATGCCGAAATTGGAGTACTGCTGTCATATATGGGTAGGAACAGCCCAGCCCTCACTTTCCGATCTTGATAGAGTCTAAAAAACATCACCACATCCTTGTAGGTGACAAATTATTTTCTACCCTACGATCCCTTTCTCACAGATGAAACTTCACAAACCTCTCATTGCGCTATCATTATTTCCATGGAAAGTGTTCAGACTTACTACATCCCTTAGTTCCACCAATTCTAACCTTCACAACTAACGCCCACTATGCCATGCACATTGTAGTAAACCATGCTTATTCCCTTCAGAAAATTCAAGTTCCACTCAAGTAGTTTCTTCCTCCCAACCACTGCTTTTCAGAACTAACTCTTAAGATGCTTTCCTGATCACTAGAATCTTAACCTACTAATGTCTAAGGTTAACCATTATCTTCCACACATATCTCTATAAACTGCATATGTAACCCTTTATCTTGAATGGCTCTTGGGCCTTGTACAGGATAAACAGCACTGCAAAAAAAAAAAAAAAGAAAAAAGAAAACAATAAAGGCTTATCTATTCTAACCTTGTTGAGTACTTTGGCAACAATGAGGCTCACATTTGTGATGAAAAATATAGTTTGTTTTCTTTTAATAAATTCCACAAATTAAGATATAATTAAATCACAAACAGCTTCAGTTAAAGGACAAGAATAGCAAGTAGAAGTTGTGAATAATTACAAGCATAGTTACAGTAAATAGAAGGCTTGCATTTGAATTAGGAATGTTTATATATCATTTGGACAAATTCATAATTGGACTCAATTATATATAGCAATTAACATTGGATTATTTGCTAATTGGTTCAATAAATGACCGCTTTAGAAACACAAATTTAGTATGAGCAGATATTAAAAAAATGCTTATGTACATGTATGCACCAATTTGGTCAAACTAATTCTCACACAAAATCATTAGCAAGTTACTAGCTTAGCTGAGTAGTATGGACAGTAGTAATGAAGTTTGAGGTTACCTAACAAGTGGAACATTAAGAGGTCATATACTGCTCCAAAAATAATTAAAAGCCAAACTAAAGAACCGTTTTATTTCACTTAATTGAAAATTAAGTGAAATAAATTAATTAAAATTGGCAAAATTACCTATATTTCATTTATCTCTGAATTTCTGGGATGAGGAGTTATTTACATTTAGACTAATGTCCTCATCTTTGTTGTGATTACAAAATTTTGGCTGTGATGCCCTCCAACCTGGTAATCTTTAGGGAATTTTGATGGAATTCTTGATTTAATCTACAGGAGGAGATTTTTTTCTCATTCCACTGTCCATATCTAGGGATATAATGTCTTGTTCTCATTTAGTATTGCTCAGTTTTCAGAGATATCCCTAGATAAGGACAGCAGAATGAGAGGAATCTAGATTAAATAAATGGATCAGTTTGAATTTCCATGAAGGTTACCCAGATCACAAGCACCTGATAAAAGCCTGGCTGATCTTTGTGGTGACCTCAATATTTACTGGGCTCATTCCGAGATACCAAAGTAGACTTTACGCTTAACTCGAGTATCAGAGGGTTAACCAAGAATATGACCGTATAGCTACCAACCGTAGAATCACACTTCACAGAATATCAGTGTCTGCCCCTGACATGCAAACATGTGGCCAATTAGAATGTGTACATATGGAACAACTGGATAAAAGAAAGTTATATAAGCACTCCACCCAAGAGGGAACAGACAGTGAATTTCTCACATCCTTGAAAGAAGAATATCTATATTTGAAGAAAAGCCGCCCCCAAGCCACACACCTTCACACCAATACTGAAAGTCCAGAAGTAAATAATTTGACATAAGATAATCAGCCTTGTATCATTAATCTTTAGAATAACATTACTGTTGAATTTTAGTACTTGTGGCAATTAAATTTTCGACTTCATATTTGATGTTTTTTTTTCCTCTTTGTACACATCTTAACGCAACAAAGTGATTTGAGAAAAAAAAAAAAAAAAAAAAATATATATAAAGATTTACTTTCATTTTTTTTTTTTCCATGTAAAATTTTATGAAAACTGATTAAGTTGTTATATGTAATTAAAGAGATTTTGGTCAGGAAGTGTTTTTGTTGACATGTGCATTTCACCTGATAATGATCAGTGATTTATTTGTTATTATCTGAACCTCAACTAATTTTGCTTAATTACATGCTGTCAACTGCTTTTTGTTCAATTAATAAAACAACTGAGGCAACTGAAAAGCCTGCAATTAGTCTAAACTCACTTTGCCAAAATCAACCAAATATGGGGGGGGGGGGTCTTCTTGGCCAGGCCGAGAACATTTTAGCATCATCTTCTAGTTTTATTTTAAAAATGAAAATATTCAAGAATGAGAAATTATGTTCTTTATCTCTATAGAATACATTTAAAAGTTCATTCAATTTAGTTTCATTTTTGGTACCTCACCCAATTCATGGACTGGTATCAAGTAACAATTTCATTTCTGATAGCTAAATTATATATACTAGTTTTAACCTGTGAAAATTTCAGATTTCCTATCTGAATTTTCTGATGAATCTTTATTCTTAAATTAATGATTGAATGAGCTCATGGCAAGTTCTACAACAATAACATATCCACAGAAATGCCCCTCTTTCCATGCAATCAAAACAAAATAGTCTATTATTTATGAGGTGTTGGCAGGGCATAACGGTCATGTGAACTAACAAAAGGATGGACAAGCACAATTATAATAAGATATCTATATGGAATATTGCTATCATATATGGTCTGGTGCTCCTGCTGTACGTCTTGATGTCCCTGACAAAATCCAGAGACAAATATGCAAGATGATGGGTCCTGATCTGGCATCTAGTTTACAATTACTATCCCACAGAAGTGTTGTAGCCTCCCTCTGTCTCTTCTACAAATATTTTCACTACAACTGTTCCAACAAACTAGTTTTGCTGGTTCCCAGACTACATAACTTTAAACGTGCTACCAGGTTGGCATCTCGGTCCCACCTTTTCACTGTCAAAACAGTTAAATGTAACCATCTCTTCTCAAACAGCTTCTTCACTTGCACTTTCCATCTGTGGAACTCCCTTCCCCTTACTTGCTTCCCCAATGACTATAATCTTCAAGTGGAATGTCAATCGACATCTGACTCCCTGAGCTTGTTGCCTGTCCTCTTGTTTGGGGTGAATTGCCTTACAAAAATAAAAGATATAAAATTCATATACATAATAAATATATATATATATATATATATATATATATATATATATATATATATATACACACACACACATTCATAATAAACTACACAAGTCATAGCTTTAGTGTTACTATTTTTTGTCTTAATCTTTTTCTTTTTTTTGGGTCAACATACAGAGTAAAAAAAAAAAAATTCATATACACTGAGCATCTCTCTATGGATGTCATGATGGTGAGAACAATAAGTAGTTGTTTTAATTAAAAAAAAAAAAAAATTAAGTAGTGATGCCAAAGGAAAATTTGTTTAGTACTTGGCTAACAAAACTAGTAAATGACCAGGCAATTCTCCAAGATCTCCAGAGACAATCTAACCAGTTCGATGTGAAACAAGGATTTTCATGATGATCAGCTCACCACCAAATATAAATAGAAATGTAGTTCCTGTCGTGACAGCTCTGCTTAGAGCAATGTTCTTTAGGTAATGGTTATAACTAGCACACAGATATCCAACCAATAATGGAAGTAGTTAATCTATGATCCGATTGGTAATTTTGATTAGTTAAGAAATAAGCAGACAGACAACTTCAAACTATTGAGATTTTTACTCCCCCCCCGCTATATTTTAAAACAGTGACTGAACAATTTTTAATCTACTTATGAAAAAAAAAATTTCTATTATTGATGTTAGCTATTTGTATGCGGTTACCAAAAAAACAGGAAAGTACAAATAGTATAATGGTTACTGATACAGAAAGTAAAAGCAACATGCCAAGTTCAATTTATGGTCAATTGTGTTTTGTTTACTTCAAACTAATGCTTTCCAATTTGAAATTTTAAAAAGTTACTCTGAAAAAAAAAAAAAAAAAAAAAAAAAAAAAAGTTTGTCTTAAGGCAATTTAATTATTATATTCTTTCCATTCTCTAATCTTGTACAAGGAAATAGAATTAGTAGTAAGTGTTAAACAAAAAAAATGAGTTAAAGAGACGAGTTAAGTTCTGATTTAACTGAATATAACGGATTTTTATCATAGTTTTATAGCTGAACTGCAACTGACAAAAATGTTTACTGTTAAAATCAGTTAACATTAGATTGTTTCACTAATGTTCTAGCAGTTGCACTGGTCATAGTGCTACAAATTTCAACAGAGGTACAATTCCAAACCTCTTTCAACTATTTTTAGTTTTTTTATTTATAGAAAGCAATTACATACAATCTTTCACACTTTATCAAATAAAGTAAAATAAATCTGTTATATTACCAATAGTGAATTTAGCCTGCCTGTATAAGAATTAACCTGTATCCTCCTGGAGTCAGTTTAAATAGGCACCTTGTATTTTCTAAATATTGTGTCCATTTTGCTCAAATGTTCATATTTCCTTGATTTCAGGAGAAAACTTGAAAATTTTCAAACCTATTTCAGTGAAATTTTCACTTTTCAAAATTATATAATTTTGATATATTGAAAAATGATTTCCTCAATTGAAACTGATGACAGATGTTAAATATGTTTTTGTTTTTTTTAATAGAAGCTGATAATAAATTTGAAAATAAAATTTAATAATACTTTGAGTTAAAAATAAAAACATTTTAAATGAAAGATAAATAGTTTAACCTTTACTTTTACAGTGGGACATTTCCAAAACAGTGTCGAGGTGCATTTTTCCGTCTTTTACAGCACTCGTTCAACATTGCCTCCTCATCCTCCTACAACTAGTACTTTGAGCAATTTTCTCAAAGTGAAAATATGAATATAGTGATATGTTCTGTGATAACAAAATCATAAAGTTAATGATCAATAAATTTTATCTGAACAGGATTTGTTTGGAGGTAGGAACACACTTTAAAAGAGCTTGGTTACCAAAATATAAAGTAATAATAATTTTTTTTTTTTTAAATCATTAATTTATGGTTGGATTCCTAAATACCTAAAGATAAAGTGACCCATAAAATTATTTTTATTTTTTAACAGATTTTCTTTTTACTGATTTACAGATATTGAACCTCATTAAAATATTCACACAAAACATTTTTTATATATATATATATTTATATATATATATATATATATATTTATATATATATATATATATATATATATATATATATATAGCGTTGCCCATGCTTGATTCAAAAATCGTACAACTCATACAGCAATCACTATCACTTGACTTAAAATATTTTGCCCTTCCTTGCCTTTAAAGGAGTGCCCTTTGCCATGCTGATGTTGCTACATGCCTTACTTCTTGCCTATCTCACACTGCAAATTTTTCTAAGCTCTATACTAAACATTAAATCTGTTCGAAAAAAGAACTAAACAAAATGAACACAAAACGATCAGCTTTAAAAAAAGGACTGTAACTGGAAAATCGAATGAAAAAGAATGTTAACAACAAATACTTTTTCACATCCAACCCAGTTCTGTGGAATCAGAATCAACGTTGAGTTTAAGCAAGCAAATGAGCCAACTGGAGTAAAGTGCCATGCAGATTTTAATTTTTCCCACTTGTGATGAATGCAGCTATCGATTTTTTTTGCATGCTAGTTAACATTCGTGTCAGTCAGCTGTTGGCTCTCATGCTGGCCAGTAGAAAATGGCCGCAAACTACATGAAAACTGCCGTAGAAGCATGAAAAAAATTGATTATTTCCACTATCGATGGGAGTTGGGAAATGCAAAGTCGGTCTTGACCTTCCCACTAACTTGGAGCATGTGCATGTAAATTTTGGTGCAAATCTGTTGAAAATTGTGGCCATGCATTCGTTACACACACATCCTGCCTTTTATATATATATATATATATATATATATATATATATATATACACACACACACACACACACACACACACACACACACAGAAATTCTCTATTTTTAATTTGTATTGTAATTTCAAATATAAAAAATAATTAAGGTACATATTCTGAAACTAAGATATATATAAAGTTATTTATTTACAAAAATTGACTATTCCATGGCTTTAATCATAAGCTCCATTATTCTTGGAAATATTTAGGATTAAGAGAAAATTAAAACTTACAAAAGAAAAGTATGACGAATCTACTATTTTACAGAAATAGCAATGTTAACAGAAATATAATTTATTAGTTACAAGTGATTTTTTTTTTTTTGATTTTTTTTCTTTAAATCAAAGAGATTGTACAAGTTATATAAAAGATGAAAGTAACTCTGAAAATATACTCTTTAAGGCAAGGATGGCCAACCTGTGGTGCATTGGATGCTTACAAATGGCACATTGCATCCTTTTGATGAAAAGAAACTAAGTCACTTCTACTCATTCATTTCAGTGATTTTATATTTATTGCACAACTTATATTTATTTCAAAACTCCTGGATAAGCCCAAGGTCATAAGTATATATTTTTCAAATAAATAGATTTTATTATAACTTTAAAATATGTCCATATTACAACACGTACTGAAAGGAAGTGTTTGTGTGGCGCATTTAAATTAATCGTACAAAATATTGGTGCATGGAAGCAAAAGGTTGACCACCTCTGCTTTAAGGATATTTAAAAAAAAAAACAAACGAAATGTAAGGTATAGTTTGTTTTGATTCTGGATCTGACTGAACCTTCAATTTGCACAGTGATCACATTTTAACAAAATTGGTTATTTTAACATTCTCCATTTCGTCCACTTCTTGAGGATGAGTGTAGATTCCATTCCCAGTTTTAAATTCAACCACAATTTGAACTCCAATTCTATTTTCCAAGCTGTTAATTGTTAAGCAACACACACTTCTTGAATTGTTTTAGTTATTTCAATTAATTCATTATCATCAAATAATTCTTCAGAACACCAAATTCATTCCTTTTGTTACATTTTTTTTTTTTTTTGGGAAAAATTATTACAAATGCAAAATTTTCAATAGATTAACTAAGAAAAAGAGTTAAAGTTAGCAGTGGCTCTGAAAATATAATTAGCGAAATATGTTAAAATTCCTATAGCTGATGACCATTTCCAAGTGACTTTTTTTTTTTTTAGGATTAGGGTTGCCAAATTGATCAACTTGAAAACACAACTTCTACTTTTAAAAGAAGCCAAGTTAAATTTGGTTACTACTGAGAAGTCAATTGACGATTTAGTAACACAGTGATTTCAAATGCATTCCAATTTGCTACTTATAGTGCAATCTGGTAACTTTGTTTACAATAGTATCACATTCCATTCAGTTGGTAGCATGGTTTCATCAACAGCAGATTTAGTTTAAATAATGTAAATCTCCCTCAGAATTAACATAAAATCAAACTCCAATATCCAAAGAGAATATTTTATGGAATAAATATAGTGATATTATACTATTTTCTAGTCTGAAACAGATACAAATTCAAAGATACATTTACAGTAATAAATAACCACAATAATATACACTGATATTATTAATTATTTAAATTACCAATGATTAAAAGGAACTTGGACATTTTTTTTTTTTTTTAACATAAGATTTTTAATACCAACAAAATACAGAGCATCTTGTCCTGCAATGCCTGAGATATTGTGTTTACTGAAATGCAATATGGAAGAATTATTTCAAATATGTAAAACATAATAGAACCATGAAAGTACCATGTATAAACACAAAAATGTTTGTCATGCAAAACATTTTAATCCATACACCACAAACAGAAACACAGAAAGACACCAAGTATAAATTTAAACTGAGAAAGTGCTGAAAGAAGTCAAATTCAACATAACATACATCATGGATGGGAAACCGATTATTTTTAACACTTGAAAAAGTTAAAATACAAAATGAATATATATGTCTATATCTCTGAGATGAGGTATTATGATTACTTACATTATTCAGGCTGTTATCCTCATCTTTATTGCCACATTCACAACATTTCGGCCATTATACACTCCGGCCTTCTTCAGGTGATTGGAATTTCAAACTGAACCCTTTACTTCGTCCACCGGGATAGATTGTTGAAGCTCCAAGTGCCATGCCTCTTCCAAATGTCTCAGTTATTTCCCTTTAACTCAACTCTCCATGTTTGGTTCACCACTGCTGTGGCCTGGTATTGAACTCCTAATTCTTTGGGTCTAGTCACTGGATCTAACCAATATTAATACACTGGGCCATGTGTCGGTGGATAGAGACGTTGGTTAGATCCAGTGACTAGACACGAGTTGCAAGTTCAATACCAGGCCACAGCAGTGGTTAACCAAACTGGGAGAGTTGAGTTAAAGAGAAATAACCGAGACATCCGGAAGAGGCATAGCATGTGGAACTAGAACAATCTACTCTGGTGGATGAAATAAGGGCTCAGTTCAAAATTCCAATCACCTGAAGAAGGCCGAAGCATACAATGGCTGAAATGTTGTGAATATGGCAATGAAGATGAGGATACCATATTATATATATAATTTTTTTTTTTTTTTTTTTTTTTTACACAGTGAGTCCACCCCCCCACCCCACCCCCAAATGTATATAGACTTCAGGAAAGGAAAAACTTGTATAAATATTGTAATACTAAATTTATTCAGACATTACAAGATTAATGCAAGTTACCTTTAGACAGTACAGTCTACAATCACAGGAGATGCTCAAAATATTGGCTTTTAGCTTCCAGACATTAGTAAAGTGAACTACTTGCTTGGGCAATGTTGGCCAAAATGTCCAGTGGGATTGCTGCACATTCATTTTCAATTTCTTGTTTAAGTGCCACCAATGTAGTCAGTTTTCTGTGATACACAATATCCTTTAAGGTGGCCCATAATGTTATCGCAATTTGGTAAAACTATGAAAGACAAGTTTTTCCTTTCCTGAAGTGTGTGTACATTTTTTTGGGCAGACTATATATATTGTTTTTATAGGATCTTAAGCTTTCATGTGATCTTGAAATGCAGGTTTTATTTATTATAATTGATAATTTAAGATGAACAATTTTTTTTTTTAATTTACTGAAATAAATTCATAATTGCCATTTTTAAGGAGAAAAAATGTTAATAATGAATTTATTTCAATAAATAAAAAAAAAAAAAATCATTTACCTTAAATTATTATCAATTATAATAAATAAAACCTCCATCCCAAGAGCCCATGCAATCTTAAGATCCTATAAAAATAATATGTTCAGTCAAATACAAAGGAATGAAATGAAGAGACATTAAAATTATCAGTACACTATAGCTTTAAAAAAAATAAAAAAATAAAAAATAATCAATCATCTCTCCAATTGGAACAAGGTTTCAAGTTCAAATATAACAGCTGTTAAGTAAGTAGAATGAGTTTTGGACAATAAAGCAGTTTCTCTCATTATACATCATTAAATATTTTGTAAAATATTAATATCATTTATAAATATTTTATATGAACAAAATGTATTTAATTTCTTTTCCATGCTAACAGAAATTCTTAAATGCAAACATTTTGAGAATAGCTATAAAGAAAGAAAACATGTTATATATTACTGCTATTATAAACTACAATATTTATGTAAAGTTTTTATAAAGGTCAAAGTCTTCATATTCTTTCTTATGCATTTTAGGGTGACAAAATTCTTCAAAATCCAAATATCTGTTCATAATGAAATTTGAATCTAGTATCAAGAATATTTTAGAAAAAGAAGGTGAAGAAAAAAAAAAACATCTTCACTGATTGTAACTCTTTTCTATAAAGTAACAGATGGAAACATAACCAAGTACTGGAACTCCTTGCTGTGGTTCCAAAAAGATGGTGAAACTGCTAATAAAATTTAAATTACCGTACCAGCCAAAATAAATTTCATGAAAGAGGGGAAACATTTTCTGGCAATTACATTCAGAAAAAAATACTAATCATTGTTGCATGATGACATTGTTACCTGGTTGGTTATTTAAAAAAAAAAATAAAAAAATAAAAATAAAAATCATTGCTGCTTGGCGGAGAGCCACATTAAATTTATAATGTTCTCACTTTAACAGCTAAGATCATGTCATGTACCCACTTAAAGAAAATAGTTCAGGTTGTTGAATTAACAGTTCCTTTTGGAGGAAAATATCAATTAGACTCTGAATATATGGGGAATGCTGATTGCAGGAGAAATTTATTTCCTTTTAAAGTAAGATCTCAATATTTTATCATCAAATCAATTTTGGGATACCTAACTTGGAATGCCTATATCAGAAAAGAGTCAATATATAAAGGAGCTGCCAGATTACAGAGTCTGCAAGGATCTGCCATTCCCACTGAGTGATGTAAAACTAACAAGGTACTGCTGAGACACTTGAATTAGTTGTAATGATATTTAAGTTATGAAACCATGCCTGATCAAGGCATCAATGGTGACACTATTACTCTTCTCACATCAGTAGATGAATAAAATTAAATATAGTTACACCACTTCAAAATTCTTGATTCCAGAATCCTACCAAATTATCCATTTTGCTAGACTAAAACTAGTTATTTAATAATACACCTTTTACCCACTAATTACTTACACCTATCTTTAAAGTATTTGGAATGCCAGGAAATTAAATTAAAACATATCTTTCATACTAAAGGCTTTGATCACCCATCAGGCTTTCCAGAATTTAGCACATTAAATGTACACTTCATGAAAAGTAAGCTTTTATAATTTGTTTTAAGGTTGGATATGTACAGTTTAGTGGTAAGTACACTGTATACATCTTGAGGTGGTGTAATGGTTAGCAAGCTTGTCTCGCTAGAACAATTACAGCTGAGTAGTGAGTTCAATTTTCACTGGGTGCCCCCTAATTTCGGCCTTGTGCCACATCTAAGCTATGCTTGGAAAATCACACTGTATACATATAAGTCTTACACAGCTATTCAGCTCTTGGATGGACTGAACTGTTATCTAGAAAAAGAAGGATTCTGTAGTCTTCTGGTAAGCCAATTGTAATGTTATGTGCTCATAAATTTGTCCAAATTAAAACAATACTGTATCATCAGCATTGAAACTGAGCAACAGAAAATTAACTTTCAAGTTTTTTTTTTTTTTTTTTTTAGGAGAAAAGTTTCAAAAGTGTTACATTAATTCTGTATTTTGCTATTTTTGACTCATTCTGAAGACATTTCTTAGAATAATGAATAAAGTTTTGAAACCCTGCAAAGAGGGCTTAATGTCCTTGTAACTAAGTTTGATTAGGTGGACATTTTCATCTATTCTTGTCTATGCTAATTATTACACTTTTATAAATAAGATTAAAAAAAAAATAACAGCAGAACTCACATTGATAACAGTACAGCAAACTAGACATAGATTAGGGGATTCAGTAGAACAATGCCACAGAATATTTTAGCAGCAAAAATTCAGACAATCAAATTTTGTTAAGTTCAGCCAACAAGGTCTATAATTTAACAAAACTCATTTGGACATGAGAGAAAGAGTGAGGACAATGCCTCACACAATTTTGCATATGTATTAGTCCAATCTTTGTCAAAAATATATGCTTAACTACAATCACTTGTGTTCATATTCCAATATTAACATTTCCTACAATGAGTTCTTTCATAGAACAGATAAATTGATCACTCAAGTCTTTTTCCAGATCAACTGAATGCCTTCATCTACCTACTGAAAACTATCTGCTTTTATCCTACTCTACTTTAGTAATACAAAAGGATGCAGGCTCATATGCTAAAGTTGGTTATTCAGTTTCTGTGTACCAAAATACAGCCAATGAAATCATTCCAAATACTAAACTTTTTCTGGCACTGATGACAATGGCTTAACACTTTACATCAATATAAATACATTATACCTACTATTTCCAATTTCAATATTTATTGCTTCTCTAAAATTTTTAATGTATCTGATTCAAACTATATTTCAAAATTTACCATAAAAAGTATTTACTTAATACTAGGCCTAAATATGCTATTCTGTAAATATTTGGTTTGCAATGTGAAGCTCTTTTGAAAAGTATAATGGTTATATCTCTTGCTACATTATTTTTAATAGTCATTTTAATTATCAAGTTCTGATAAACTAACATATTACAAATAAGTTGGTATTATTTTACTATCACACCTGTCTCATCTCTGGCTATTATTTTATGCTCTTTAAGTAGTCTACTGGCCAAAGATGATGAAGTAAGAGCAGAATTGATCATTAAGCGAATCAGGTGTAATAGTAAAATTTTTACCAATAAGTTATTTTTTATTAACATAACAAGGTGATAATCTCTCTCAAATAATGTTATGTCCAATTATTCTTAAAAGTTTACATTCAATTGACTATGAAAATCAAATTCCTCATGTATGGGATTCATACAGAAGGTATTTTTCTGCTGATAATAGAGCAAAATAGAAGTTTGTATGATTTTTTTAAAGAAAACTAATTATATATCAGCATGCTCACAGAATATGGGTCTTGCTTTTTGCATTAAACCAATTCAGATATATTTAAACAGGAGTTTTTTTTAGAAATAGGCAAATGTCTCACGAGTAATAACTAAACTGAAAAGCAATAAATCAATTTGATGAGATCAAGCAGACAAGAGGAACATTATATTGCCAATAAAAGATTATAAGATATAAATGTTGAAGAAAAACTGCAAAGGGAAAATAAGACATGTCCTTAAGCTGTCATGCAACTTAAAGCTTATAATAAAAATGAAACAATAGAGGAGAATAACAAATGAAATATGGAAAGGAAATACAAAGATAAAGAATGGCTGGTGCTGGTAGAGAGTACAAAAGAAGACAGCCAATGATGCAGACAATAAGACTAACACTTTAGGAGGATAATATATATATATATATAACTGTGTAAGCAGAACATCAAAATAACTTAAGATGAAAAATCATCAGAGAAACACGGAACTGAACATTCAAAATAAAATCAGCAAATATAAAAAACAAAATATGACCAACAGACATTGAAGCAAATTTTTCTGAGTGCACAGGTGCATGAATAATAGACACAGCAGTTCACCTGCTACAGAAGCGGAGGTTTTAGTCCTTCGGACAGGGAGAACTGTGGCCACCAGGTGTCCATATGAGGCTTGTTGTAAGAGCTGAGGAGGAGGTGGAGGAGGTGGAGGTGGTGGTGGAGGAAGGTTTATGTAAGACCGCACAGTTCTTCTGTCAATGTTGGGGCTCCATCTTCTTTTTGAACAAAGCACTGTACAAGAGAAAAAGATAGTCTATCTCCATTCGATAACAGTAGCATGATGATTTATGCTTTCAGAAAATAATTTTAATAATGATTGATTTGTGAATATGTTCAGATGTCAGAATGCAGTTCAATTAATTTTTGGATTAAATTGAATCAATGCTTTTTTTTTTTGTGCATTTAGTAACATCTGTAGAGTTTATAGTTCATATATGAAATATCCCAAAAGCAAAACTCAAAAAACATTAAAAAAAAATAAAAAATAAAAAAATATAAATCATCATCTATGAAAAAAGAAAAAAAAAGCCTAAAATAAATCTGATTTTTTTTTTTTTTTTTTTAAACTAAGTATCATATTACAGGTTTGAACTTTTTGGATTTATTAACAGGCTTTACAAAATATTAATGAAAAAAAAGATGAAGATCAGAAAAGAATCTTTAAAAATAAATTGCCTACCATGAATAAGATTTTACTGAAATGTATAAAAAAAAAAAAAAAAAAAAAACCATGCCACATTCATCATTTCATTACTTGAATATCAATAATGATCAGGGTATATAAGAGGTTGCTGAAAAGTTCTAAGCTCTATTAACTTCCCAAAATCTGATCAAATAACCAGACATCAGAATTTGGGAAGGAATCCCATTTTGGATGAGGTGAAAACTTTCCAGCACACTGTATGTGTGTGTGTGTACACACACACACACACATATATATATATATATATATATAAAAAAATATTGGCAAAAATATGGTATAAGTGAAATTATAGCTAAGAAGTATGAAGATATTAAATTTGTTCCCTATAATATTAGACACAGTAAAAGTCAAAATACGTGAGAAAAAAAAGAATTAAAATCCTTTCCACATTGACCTCTGCCACACCCCAAATCTTATATTATCTTCAAGATGATATAACCTACTGCCAATTTGTAAGACACAAAACATGTCATGCTATGCTTTTAGCTTTCCTTATCTATGTGATAAAAACCTGCTTAAATTTACAAGTATCTCATGAGACAGTTGGGGTACTGATGACCAAAAATGACAAAACCTAATATTATTCACGATGGAAAGTCTCTCCATTATTAAAACACCAGCATATAACAGGCAACACTAATAATAAACAGATTATCAATAGTCCACAAAAATTAAGAAAGTGTCATTAGATAGGCTGGGCAAAAGTCAGAAATATATATGTTCACTATAATAGCAATGTTAGATGTATTCTTTAGAATACCAAGGCTCTCAATAAAAATTTAAAAATACAAACTAACATGTATTGTTGAAGCACAATATTATAAGAAATATTCTTGTAGGTATTAACCCTTATACTAGGGAGTACCACAAACATACTAAAAGGAAAAAAAAAAAAACATTTTAAATAATTTAATGAAATAACATTATTAGACATTTTTAAAAATGGATAATTCCCTGATTTTTGGTAAAATATATCCTAGTGATATTGTTTTGCTTGGAGTGTGTCTTTTCACAGTGCACAAACACTGATTTTAAGCAATAAATAATCAGGTCATTTCCTGCAGGTACTGTACTAGTAAATAATAAAGAATGCAAAATAAAAATTGATATTTAGAAAATGTGACCCAGAATGCATTTTAAAATTTAAACAAGCTCTGGGTATGGCAATAAACTACATCTGACAGCAAGACTTCTGATCAGGAAATTTGAGGTTTTGAGGAGCATAGAACCACCTCTCAATTGTTGTCGCTCTCAGGTCCACCCTGACCCAGGGTGGTAGCACCAGTTAGGGTCCCAGCTATGGGCAAATAGTGAACACCAAAACAAAACACTATGAAAGTATAAAAATACATTTTTTTTTTATAGTAAAAATACCAGCAATACATTTTTATATAAAAAAGGACCAAAAATACATATAGTAAAATGACCAACAATACATTTTTAAACAAAATAACCAGCAATGCATTTTATTTGCAATTGAAAGTATACAATTACGTCCAAAATATATTTAGATGAAGCCATAAAATTGTGTTCAGATTATTTAGATTTTGGTATTAAATAACCCATAGAGGTGTTGATATGCTGCTAAACAAAATCAACCAACCAACAATTTAAACAAAGATTATTTTTGATAATATACACCAAATACAGAAAGATTTATGTCAGGTCTATGTTTGAAAAGCTGAAGGAAAAAGACTCAATATGGACATGATATTTAATAAGAATTCCACGGTTTTGTAGTCTAAAATAACTGTACAATGAAGAAATTAAGAAAACTTGAAAATATGTACAAAAATCTTTAAATGATGATTTCCCATTTTAAAATAAACGTTTGATAATGTGTCAATGTTTTTTATTGCCGTAACTCATTTTACCATAGAATTGTTTAAATTCCTTTTTGCCACTTTTTACAAACACCAGAATGCCAAACCAAGTTACATTCATTGTATTTACATATCTCTACAACAATAGCATAAATTCTGTCCTATTTTATAAAAGGAAGAATTGTCTCTCTTATCCAAAAGATTTAGGAAACAAATCATTTTACTATGATATGCTAAGTAGACTAATTTCTAACTTTTTATTAAATGTTATATCCCTTGCACTAGCTATTTATTTAATGACTCACAAGTGAGAACAATCTTTGTAAATACTTCAAATATACCATTTTTTACAGTATAGATAAACTAGTAATGTAACTTTTATACTAAACACTAACTTTGATTTATATTATTAACAAAATTTTGTGAACTACTTCAATATAAACAAAATTCTCCTTTACTGTATTTTATAAATCTGTAGACAAGAGAAAGCAATAGAGTCCCCCCAGCATCACAAGATAGACAGTGGTAGATTTGAAGCAACAATTTTTTTTTTTTTTTGCTATTTTCTTTTGAAGATATAAAATTAAAGCCTGGGAAGAAACCTGACCTGCAACTCAAGCAAATCTAGTTGGCAACAGTTCATCACTTATGGAAGTGATATAGCAAGCAACTAAATAGGAAATTTCCACCAAGGTACTTAAATAAAGTCGAGATTTACAGGCAACAAGCAGCCATGAATATTTTTGTTTGTTTCTATCAAACTTGACAAGTCATTCAATGCCAACAAAAAACCTTCAGTCCAAGATAAATCAAAGAGAAAACCAGTCATATGATTAGATCTTCCATCTCAACTAAAAAAAAAAAAAAAAAGTTGCAATGATTCTTACACTTGGTTTGTCACAAAAGAGGATACTTTTCTAAGGTTATCAAACAACAATAACCTATAGATTTGTTTGTCCACGACAAAACTTAATATTACTAGCAGATGATTTTATAGTAAATATGACTACCTGTAAAAGTACTTGTGCTAAATAATCGTATTCTAAGCTATTGAAAGTGAACTTCATCTTCAAGGAGTGCGGTATATAGGTGACCTTGCACCAAAATTAGCCCAGTCATCAAATATCTTTTATCCATCTGAATATTAGAGATGTAATTATCATCAAAGTATTTGGTAATTGAGCCTTACTTGTGAAAGTTAAGCAAGTAAAAAAAAAAAATAGTGTTAATCCCATTTTTTTTAACCATTCCTTATATCTTCCCCCATTTTATTAAAGTATAAGTGTAATAGGCCTATACACAATGCACCACTGACCAGCATATATAAATCAGTCAGTCAGTTATGTGCTATATGTGATACACACTTAGACGATCATGTATTTTTCAATACATGACTGACGAGGCAGATTTTTTCATGCAGTAGGTTGCCATTTCTTTCTATGTTAGACCAGTTGCCATCCAAGGCTATAGAACCCGGTCTGTCCAGCTATTTGCCCATAGATGGAGGAAGAGGAAGAGGATTCATACCTTTCCCAAGGGTATTAGCATGTAAGTGAATGTAATGGATTTGACTGAAATTCGAACTTGGCTCTCCGATTCCTCAATCTGATAGTCAAGCCAAAACAACACATATGGCCTGACAATTACATTTAAGCATGAAACAGACAATCGCCTCTGGGTGTTGGCCTCAATGTCCATTTTTATATCTACGTACACTATTCCTGATATTGAGCACTTTTACTCATCAGTACAGAATACCTTAAAACTATATTTTTTCTCATTCATACATATGATAAAAAAGAATATAGTTTTATAGTATGCCCATCCTAAAGTAGATTTTGGCCTTCATAATTATCTGTTTCACTTGCAGAGAACATTAACAGTCAAGAAAAAGTAATTGATATTATTTAATGATTGATGCCCCGGAAAGAAAATTTATACAAGACAAAAATAATGATTGCTTCTCATCATATCTTAACTTGTGCATTGGTCTTTGAGTTCATTAATAAACACTTGAAAAATGTTAAAGATTTTGAATATTCTTTATTCCAAATTGCATGATTATAGTCTTACAATTTATTAGATCAATATTTCTAAATTTTAGTACCCTAAGGAAGAAATTCCACTCACACAGTTTCTTCCCCAATCACTACAATCTTAACCTTTCCAACTCTAGGACCAACCATTATATATCCTGCATATCCTCATAATATGCACTTCTTAGTTTCTATCTTTACACTCTTAACAAAAGCCTCGTTCAGTACCTTGGAGAAAAAAAAAAAAAAAAAAAAAGACAGAGAGAGAATTGCATCAAAGATATCAGTCTTTATCATAATTTTATGCACAGTGATCTTATACACTGCAATATGTTTACAAGAATGTCTATTCCTTCAAAATCCAAAGGACTCAACAAGCTCAGAAACGGAATATACTCATTCACTAGGCCACAATCCTGGACAATTGATTCAAGAAATCAGGATGCTTCCTCTTGAAAAAAAATATATCTTAGAGATACATTTAAAAAGATTATAATAAATCCTAAATTCTTCAATTCAAATTGGTGCTCATCTCACATATTCTGAAAGAAATTTTAGACTATCATCCATATACAAAAAGAGAATGTCAACAGAACACAGGCCATTAAGATATCAAGGGAACAATCAACCTAATTTTGATTGTCCAAAGCTTAAAATAAATCCCAATCTTATTAACATGGATTAACTGCTACTGGTAATCATATAGAGGGGATTATAAGGTAATACTGTTTAGAGTCAATTCCTCTGAAAAGTGAAATAATTTAAACTATACTGGGTTAAAATACCTTTCAGGATCATCATTACCTTCTGTTGTGTAATTAAATGGTTTCAAATGCACATAAATAAGGGAAACTAGAAATGTAATGAATAAAAACAACAATTGGGTTTTCTGGTTTCCTGAGAAAGAAGATGAAAAAGCACAAAATCTTTTCTAGGTTTTTGCTTAAAGTCCACACTGAAAATCTATCCTTTTCAAAGCACAAACAAAAATAAAATTTCATATGATATATTCCAATAACAAATGCACACAATCCATAGCCAACAGTTAATATTAAATTCTAACTTCTGTGGATAAATTCTCTTTTCTTCTCCTCCTTAGTACCTCTGTTATATAGTGCCACAGTTTCACCACACTAGGTGTTGCTACTATGGTTTCTATACCAAATCATTTTGGTATAGAGTTGCTAGCACCAAACACCACCAGTTTTGAATTCAAAGTTGTCCTTCTAGACTGGTTGTCAACCAAGACTAGAGAGCACATTATATTTATCCCATAGATTGAGGGAAAAAAAAAAGGAGATGGATTGAACCACTTACCATGCCAATAACTGCTATGCTATGCATACACAAATTCTAACCATGAATTATTAATAGATAAAAATTATATATTCCTCAATAAACAAACCAGATCGGTTCAAAATAATGACTATGGCATTATCTGAGAAAGAAGATGAAAAATAGACAAAGATATTAAAAGAGACAAGTACCAAATTTTTTTTTTCTTTTTGAGATTCTTGACCAATCCCAATGTAATCTATTCTGGCATATCAACTTCAGTCATTTTCCCACTGCTGTGATGTGGCTTCCCACTATCTTTTCAGTAAATATTTTAATGGCTTTCTTTCTTGGTGCCTTGGCTGCATGAATTTAAGCAAACTAATAGACTGGTAACTAGGTCTCACCGTTTTACTCTTGAACTAGCTAGATGTAACCATAAGTTCTATTCCAATAGTTTGTTTACTCACACTTCTCATCGGTGAAACTCTTCCAGTTTCTTACTTCCCTACCATCTACAATCTTCAAGAATTTAAAATGTAGTACCAACCTTCCCATCTTCCTGAATGCTATTCCTT
This sequence comes from Acanthosepion pharaonis, assembly GCA_903632075.3. Classification (NCBI taxonomy): domain Eukaryota; kingdom Metazoa; phylum Mollusca; class Cephalopoda; order Sepiida; family Sepiidae; genus Acanthosepion; species Acanthosepion pharaonis. Next base: position 976,324 of record CAHIKZ030003987.1, read on the forward strand.
TATTACCCTTTCTTCTCACTAATGACTATTCATTTTCTTTCACTCCCAGTAACTCCTTTGGTCTTAGTAGTATTGTCTTACTTACAGTGAAAGTTTTCTTTAAAAGAAAAAAAAAAAAAAAAGAAAAAAGATGACACTGTTCAATAAATAGATAAATGTAGAAAAACTAATAATAATGTAAATGGACTCTGCAAAAGGAACAGTTTATCCTCAATAAGAATTTTACAAGGTCTGACATGACATCAAATCATATTACTTTTTCAAAAGTCAACAATTTGCCAAGAATAAGCACTTCCTTTCCAACCCAACTACAGACTAACACTTGGCTCTATGTCCATTCCTCTTCTCTGTCAGTGGCTAGTTGTATAATGTTATCGCCACAGGTTTCTAACTCTTCATTCTTCCTCAACTGCCTTATCCAATTAAGTACACAACACTGAACAAATCAAGTACTTTTTACATGCTTTAAGAAAAAAAAAAAAAAAAAACTATAATCCACTTCAGTATTTCAAACAATTTCTAAATGCCAAACACTGATCTATTTTCCTTACTTTTCAAAATTAAATTTCTTGACCAAGACTCATATTATGAGTCCTGAAAAGTCATGTGTTTGAAATAAAATGAAAAATAGTGTTTGAGGGGGAACAATTTATTTCAATTATTTTAAAATAAAAACTGGAATTTAATTGTCTGCATAAAGAAAAATAATAACCATATTAATTGATTGCAGAAGTTATTCATTATTTTGTCTTTGTTAAAAGTTGTTTAACAAATGTTCAAATATTTATATACAAGAGCAACAATGTTATTGGTTTTTCAAATTTTTTAAGTTCAGGGACGTTCATAAATATTCATCAGGTTAGCTGAAAAGTCAGGCAAACTATGGAGGACACGAAGTGACAATTCAATTTCTAATAAAGGAAAGTGAGTAAGTGATATTATTGATTTTTTTTTTTAATACAAATTAGTATTTAAATTATTTTTAGTTTGAGATTAATTCATATATATATATATATATATATATATATATATATATATATATATATATATATATAATGAATAACATGAGGTTATGAATTTAAGTTTTCTTTTTTGTTTTTTTTTTAAAAATTCTTGTAGTCATGTGTCTTGGCTTGGGAAAGTAGTAATTCTTTCAAGAATGGAGATATTGTCCTTTTACTGATATAATCTATCTGAAATTTTTACACCCACTCATATTTGTGGCCTGAAAATTGTATTCAAGCATGAAACATACTTGCCCCTTGGTATTGACCTCCGTGAACACCCTGATATTTACACACTATCCTGGATATTGAGCACTTTTATCCATAAATATACCATATTATATATATATATATATATATATATATATATATAACCAACATATGTGTGTGTAAGTACAGTAATGCAAATCCTTTCAATTCTGCATATATACAATGTAGATCTTTGTCTTCACAATCATCAGTTTTGATTGCATCAAAAATGTTCACAATATCAGTAGAAATTGATTTCTCATAAGTTAAAAATGCATCTGAGTTATGCTTTCAAAGTAAAGTGATGTACCAAATCAATCAGACTTTTACAAAAAGAACTATCACCAGTATATAATTTATAAGATGTTCAGCAAATTATTGTGTGATGAATTCAGAATATTGGACAAGTATTGATGTGAACAACCATTGAAGTTGGAACAGATTGTTGAAGCCAATCCATAGTTTATCAACTGAGAAATGGTGTAGTAGTTTAATTCCATTTGCTCTATCAACACTTAGCAACACTTACCAAAATTGTTAAACTTGCAAATTAGGTGCCACATTACATTGATGGACAACAACTGAAATTACTGTTTATATACACATTTTTTCTTGTTCTTTTATATACATAAACAATTATAATTCTCCATAGCTCCCCCCCTTTAAAAACTAAACTGTGCATTACTATGATTGTTCTTAGTATAGTGGAGTGGTTTTCTGTTATCTTCTCCGTGGTTTTAAATTCAGAAATGTCTCTCTTTTAGAGTGGTTGTCAACCAAAGGTTTGAGAATCCAGTAATACCTGAGATTGAATGCTTACAAATTCCAAAAATAACAATAACGTAATATCAACATTACAAACTATCTTTAAATTACGTCAATGTTATATTATCACAAAGATTTGCCATTGTCAGGAAATTAATTACGAGTGATTATGTTAAATAACAGTTTTAAGTGTTTCGAGAAATCAGAAAAAACTGCTCAAACTATCTAGATAAATTTTCTTTTTTTTAAAACCAAACCATTGTTAATTTACCACAAACTTTAAAGTTATGGAGATATATTGTTAGAAAATAAATTATGATCAGCATAACTTATAATCAACTTCACATTGTCTATTGTGAGGGTTGTATTCTATCACAAGGCCAATATATAGACAAATTTTGTACAGAAATCATTCTTTGCCTTCAGATAAAGGTGTTCCCACCTGACCACTAAAGTTGTCCAGAAGATGGCCAATCACTATTTTTGGCATCATTTTAGCAATGCTGGTTGCCAGGAAGATAACAAGACAAGCTGCCTGCAAAGCACCACCCAAGGGGGAGAAGATATTTATTCCTTTTTCAGTCAAAAAAGTTTTGGACATAAATCAACAATTCTAACAGAACTGTAATGTCAAAATAATGCATATTAAGAAGCAAATTAAAAGCTTTAACAATGAAGCACAAAGAAAATCTGAATAATGAAAATGAAGATGAAATACATGTTCATAACTACAATACACACACTAATGTAATTAACTTTAGTCAATGAATTAGATTAAGCCTACGTACAAAACACAAATTGTGTGCAATGTTGGCAATTCTCCAACCCTACCAAATAAACCATTTCATTATTGTAAAAATAATTTATATCAGTTAAAAATTTCATTCAGTATAGTTTTATTCCTCTGTAAATTTTACTATTACTACTGCAACTATATATAAATAATACATACACAAATTTACATATTTATTACCTACTAAATATGTACACCTGAAGAAGGCTGTAAAACAGTCCATCCAAAACATAAAAGCAACCAAGGATCTGTTAAAGAGTCCAAACAACTGTTTATCACCTTTCATACAATTTGGTAGGTGGGGGGTCTCATTTTAATTAATGACAAAAAACAGTAGATACAAATTCTTCATTACATTACAAAAGTTATTTAGACAGTGCATTACATTAACCTATTTATTCAATTCCTTATGTTTTCAATAGAAGTTTATTTCAGTTATTATAAAATATACTAGAAAACATTTAAATAATGATAAACAAAGCCATTCTGTCATTAGAAAATTTACTGTATTCAATAACATAAGACAAGCTCTACCATTTGCATTTAATATCAAGGTATGAAATAAATACTGGCTTTTTACAGTGTCTAGGTAAATATTAACTTACCAGATACCTCAACTTCCCATATAAGACGTAACAATTTTTGTTTTTTTTTCTAGCTATTTATATAACATCAATTATAGTAAATTACAGTGGTCATGTATTGTTATATAAATTATTAAAATAAATAGTTAAAAATAAATCTTCCTGTGGGTCAAGTTTTTATTTCACCTGAAATTGCAGAATTAAAAGGCATGATGCCAAGTTGTAATAAAATCAGCAATAGAAAATAACACCCCTTTCTCAAAAGCATTCAGAGAGAAAAAAAAAATTATAGATATAAATATGTGAAGATATGCTGAGAAATCTTTAAGAAAAAAAAAAACGGGGGGGGGGGGGGTCAGTTTGAGAACTTTTCAAAACTCTTGTATATCCACATATGGACAGAGAATAAAACATCCAGATAAATAGGCATGTATTAAACAAATTGAATTAATTTATACTAAATTATGCTACATTCTGAAAGTGCTAATGTGTTCTTGTTTAAGGTAAACAGTTACATAATGAAAAAGCAAAACAAGATATAATTAAATCAGTATATAATCTCAGTTATTCATCAAGCTTTTAGATCCAATGTAAAAAAGAAATAGTATTGTCTAAAGAAAAAAGAAAGAAACGATTTCTAATAGAGTTTTTTTTCTAGAGCCAATTAGCATTTACAAAAAATAGTTTATAGGCAGCTCACAAGAAGTAATTAGCTTTCATTCTTATTTATACAATTTTGAATGTCACAAAATTAGATTGCTTTTAAAAGCCAAAACAAACCTCTACAAATGAAATACACACACACATATATATATATATATATATATATATATATATAACCGTTTGATACTCTAAAACGAAGAAGTACATACAGAAGCTACTCTTGCTTAATATTTTAGTATTTTCTAATAAGTGAGAATGGTGCTAAAAGAATGTAAGAAAAAGATCTTTTTTTTTTTGCTTTTATTCTGCTATTATTTCATGAGCACTTCAATGTTGTGTAAGGGTTAGCAAACTTGTCTTCCTAGATCAATTAGGAACAAGTAGTGAGTCTGATCCACACTAGGTGCTCCATACTTTTGGTTTTATACTACATCTAACCTAAGCTTAGTAAATTGCTATTCAGTTATTATTTCATTAATTGGCCCATATATGTAATCTATAATATAGGTAAGATTTATTAAAACTCATTTACTCATGGTTACTTGTGAACTGATAAATGTAATTCTTGTGGCAAAGAAATTAAAGAATAAAAATCAATAGTAATTTTGCATCAACTGCATTTGAACCCAGTAAATGTCTGCAAATTTTGGCATTGCTGCTTCCCACTAACTTTCCTGATACTCTATTAAATCATTAATTATGTTCTTCTGACGGTAGAAGACAAAGGTTTAATCATTAAGCATCTAATTTTGCAATATTTTACTTTAAAATTTGCTTGAAGAAATTTCAGAATTCAATCTGTATACTGTATATTGAAAAATATGAAAAAATGAATTGTCAGTGGTCAGGAATTTGTGCAAGTATTACTGATAGGATATGTAATAATGCAGATGCATTGCTAATGATTTTACTATAGGAAAGCATGACAAATAGTTTTGCTACAGAAATGCATTGACGTTGAAAATGGATTGTTAGTGGTCAAGAATCAATAATAATTTTATTAGGGTTAATATAGATATAATGTAAATATATTACTCATAGTTTTACAATAGAAATATATCAAAAATCAGAAAAGAGAAATTGTCAGCTTGTAATTATTCTATTAGTAACACTTATTATACTGTAGATATTTAGATAAATTTTTATTTTCTGCTTAAGATCTGTCAAGTGGAAACTTTTGAATGGCCATAAACAATGGTCCACAAATGAAAATAGAAAAAATTTAACGTTTATTTCCCCAAGACTTTTGTATTCCATTTTCATTGTTGTTCTTTGGATTAAACTGTTTTCACTTTGTAGGTTTTTTTTTTTTATCTTAAAATTTCTTCCTATAAAATTGGTAGGACAAAATAAATGTTTAAAATTTTTTTTTAAAAATACTATTCATTTGAAAGATAATTATAAAACTGTACCTAATATTTACAGATGATGTAAACACCTGATACAAAACTTAATTATCAAATGTACAGATCATGTGTTACATTTCGGTCTAGATGTAACATCTGTCAACCTTCAAGGAAGTGATGAACAGAGTAAGACTAGCTCACTTGTTCTGATAAGCACAGCTTGACATGTAAAAAACAAAAATTAATTTCTGAAGTAGTCAAATGAGACATAAAAACCATCAAATATTAAAGAAAAATTCTAAACCTTGTTTTTTCACTCATTTCATATAATTATTTCTGAAATATAGGGTTAATTATAATATTAAACAAATTTTTCCTTTTATTTTTCAGTTTGTTTTTTTCTTTAAACTGTGCCTGACAGATATTTTTGTTGATCGATTTAAGTATCAGTAAGTGGTTATTTAAGCATTGTATATAAAAAAAAAAAAAACACTGTTATGTAACAATACAGAAGCACAGATGTTGATAATAATAAATTCATTATCTATTATAAATTGCCATCTTTAACAATGACATTAAAATAGCGAAAAAGAGTAAAATGGGTTATTTTCATGAATGTAAGAACTTATATTAAGTTAATAAATTTAATGCCTATAACCATGCAAATTAGGATTCTGTAGAAATTCCAAGCCTAGAACTTTCAAACTGCTTAAGTTGGTCTTTAAGGGGTAGAGATCTCTACATCCAGTTCAGATTTCTGCCAAGGAAAAGGAAACTAATTGAAAACCTACAACCAAGAGACTTTACTACACTCTTCTGGATTATGGCAAGTAAACTTGTAGTTTAAAGAGTAGGAATGTTAAAACTAACCAACAACACTTCACTTCAATGCTATATAGTACAAGTCTTCTATGTCAAATCACAGTGCTATAACAGAAGGAAAGAAACAAGGCTGAAAAATCAAAACTCACTAGTTTTGAGATCTTCTCCTGCAGCAACCAAAAAAATAAACTTTCTTATCCTATGTAAATCTAGTCAAACATCAGCAATCCTGCAACAGATGTGGACTCTCCACTTAAATCTTTTTTTGCTAAACAAAGTCATGAGGATGACCTACCTATAAATATATCTAAATACTCAATTTACTGAATGTATATTTAAAGATTTAAACCCAAAGAGATCTTACAAATTATTAAAAAAATTGTGAGCAATTTTATGATCTCTATTTGATAAAACATTTGAAAGAGTGAAAAAACACCGATACATAAAACGTTTGCAAAGTAGTAAAAAAAATAGATTACCTGAAGAAATTCAGATCCCAAAATAAGTTATTCTATGAATTATTCAAACTCATATGCCCATTTTCATTTACTTTGTTACATCTAGACCAAAATTTAACGTATGATCTGTATATTCATGAGGTTCTGTCATCATGCCACAAGTGCTTGACACATTTGAAAACAGAATATTTTTATGGAGTTCGTAATATTTTTTCTTGCTTTTATCCTTACACCAGTTTAAAAAAAAAATTAGACTAATATGTTAATTACTGTTCTACAGCAGGCATTATGTTTGCAAACAAAATATACTGAACTAATCTTGCTTTTATAGGATTTTAAATCAAAATATAAAACACTCATAAGTATATGATTAACAATACTGAACTCCTTTTAGCCTGTAATAAATTTAAAAGAGAAAATGAAGGAAAAATAACTCTTGATTAATCAGAAAATAAAACCCATATGAACACATCAGCTACACTGTATCTTTCCACTAATTGATGAAAACAAAACAGGTGTAAAGATGTTATCACACCCAGACTATTGTTATTCACATCATATTCAGGGGTTTCCAAGCAGTAGCTCTGCTGTGTAAACAAGTGCATCTGAATTAAAAATCACTATTCACCAGAATTCTTTCCAAGTGTCTAAGATGCAAAAATAGAAATAATAATAAAAAAATAGTCAAACATTTCTTTGAGAAATTGCATTCTTCGGAATCCCACAGAAATAGGTGGATGATGAAATAATAGAAACAAAATAAGATTTAAAAAACAAAAAAATTTTAAAATTTATTAAGAACATATGTGACTTCACAATCCAAGGAAAAAAAGAGTGCTGTGTTTAATCATTGTTGGCAGTTACTGTTAAACCTTAGGCAAGTACTTTACACCTAATTTAGTTATTAGCAAAGCATACATAAAAAAATGTAGTTGGCAAATGAATAACAAAGTGGAAAAAATTCTGTATAATGCATTTCATCCTCTGAAGGACATCCGACTAAATGTTTTTGTTGATGGATTTTTATATCTCCCCCCACTACTATGTATGTATAATTCCAAGTGTTATAATTATTTACAGACAGGAAATGATGATGTTCAAACACTGAAATTTTACATTTTTAAACTTAGAATTTTTTTTTCTCCCTTCTAGTTATGTGTGCTACCCATTTTTGCTGTGGTTGCTGCTAGTGGTACATGAAAAGTTATATACATACTACATATGGAATCACTATTCATTAGTAAGTTGTCCAAAATGATGCTTTTTTTTTTTTTTTTAATGACTTTTAAGTCTGATTTTTGAAAGACATGTTCTTTCAAAAACATGGAAATTGCTTGTTGAAACATGTTACTGCATATGTGTGTGTATATATATATATATATATATATATATATATATATATATAATATATATATAATATATCTTGAAGCTATCGCTATGAAAAAATTTAAACCAACTCTTAATAAAATTATGAATACTGCACAAATGTTTTAAAATGTTTACAGTAGATAGTTAAAATCTAGATATTTTAAACTAATAGTTTTAAATAATTTAAACATTTCATAATTACCTCCAACTGACGTTTACATTGAAATTTAAATAGTACAGTACATAACCTTAACATTTTTCACTTCACAGGTATATAAAAAAAAAAAAAAATACACTTTCAGATGAACACAACAATTTTGGCCTTAGTAAAAAACAACACCGTGATGATGACATTGTGCCAATATCAAAAGTACTCGGAATAAATGAATATGTATCAACAAAGTAATTTTGAGAGGATCATAAGGATAAAACTTGTCCAAATTATTCAGCGAGACATGTTTTAATATATATCCTTAAATATAACACACCACACACACACGTTTTTTGTGTGTAACAATTGAGGAGCAGTGTACAAAATTTTGACATGAGACACAGAAGTCATGACCCAATTCACATCCACTGACAAACTACAAAGCAATCCACTTCTTTCCCTCTCTCTGCAAACTATGATCAAAGCAAAAGGAGTGACTGAATGTAGCCATGAAAAGAAACAGATACACAACTGCAAAGAAAGAATGAGAGAAAGAGAGAGAGAAGGAAGAGAGAAATAAATATATGTCAGAAAAAAATTGGCCAAGGTTTATACTTTATTTCAGCTTGAATGAAATTTCACTTGAGTTACTTTTCTTTGAGATGTCTTGGATTGTGGGATCGACTACAACTAGCCATGATGTTCTAATTTCTCAGCAAATTTGACTCAAAAACACCCAAACGCTATGAGGATAAAATACAGATATCTTTCCTGGGGTGTTTATAAATTGTACACAGTTCAATTATTAACATTAACGACTATTTCAAATTACAAAATTGTACTTGGATTAAACAAAAATTACTTACAATGTAGTACATGTTACTTATAATACATTCCTTGTTGTCAATTTTGATAGCATGGGTATACGAGAGAGAGTGTGTGTGTATATATATATATATATATATATAATAAAAAGGCTTAAACACTACCTGGATTCTTTCCTCTTGGAATTTTTATTCAAAAAATATACATGTATGTGTATGCACCTGATATATTTTGCATATGTATGTGCATATTTACTAATATATATATATATATATATATATATATATATATATATATATATATATATATATATATATATATATATATATATATATAAATTTTCAGTCTGTCCTGAATTTATCTAGCCACCATTTTGAATCTCAATTACCATTTGTACATTCTTGATGTATTTTGGCAGCTCATCAGAGAGGAGTTTATTAATATAACAAAAAAATGTAAAAAGACTTTCCTGTACCATAAAGTTACTTGGTCAGCAGTGATTGATTTGTTTTTTGCAGGTTATTTAAAGCCAGTAAACATTTGGAGATAGTAAAAATTTGGGGGAGATAATGATTTACTGATACAAGTCCTACTAATTAACCCATCGTTAGGGGAAGAGATAGATTCATACCTTTCCCAAGGGTATTTGTGGGCAAGTGAATATAACAAACCCAACTGGAATTGGAACTCAGCTCCCCAATTTCTCATTCCAAGCTGTTATCCACTACCTGCATAACCAGGCTTACAGCACCTGGTATTCCCAAAGAGTCAACCATCTAAGTACTGACCAGACTTGATGTTGCTTAACTTTGGTAATCAGATGAGCTGGTGTTTCAGTGTGATATGGCAATAAGCCTCATTAAGCAGCGAGACATCAATAAGTGAGTTTCTGTACTGTACAACTACCACATTCATCATGACAATACACTTGCCTATTCTTCCCATTTTATGCAGAGGATTTAGCAAAACATCACATCACATCAATGGTACTGTAGTGGGGAGGCTGGCATGGGTAATGTGATATAAAGAACAAAAAAAAAAAAAAAAAAAAAGAAAGAAAGAAAAATGATTCACTACTGAAAATGTGTAGACAAGATGAAGGAGAATGTTACAAGGTAGCTGATGGCAATCCCAAAAGACGACTTTACAGATGATTTTGAAAAAGTAAAAGGGATGCTAGGATAAGAATGAGAAATATCATATGGAGTACTTTGACTGGGGCTAAGGTTCCCTTGTACTAGTTAGGACATTTTTGGCCAATATTAAATGACTAGATAATTTCCCAGCATTGTACATGATATATAGCATACATACAATTTCTTGCTATACACAACATTGATTGCCAAAACTAACATTCATGTAAAATTTAAGAAAAATTATTACTTTTTAACATGCTATAGGAAGAAAATTTTATTTAAAATAGTAGCAAAGAATTTAGAATTAACAACAAATTGCGAATAACTGCTAACATAATCTGAAGAAAGTTTCATTTGTCTGTCAAGGTAAAATGTGCTACACTCTCATATCACTGTTCTTACTGAGTGCTTAGATGAATGGTAGCCTACAAGAAAGATATCTGTTGCTGATAATAGGAACTGGAGGGGAATCAGCTGGCCACATTCTTATACCCTAACTCATTGGCCAGAAAAGAAAGACAGAAACATTACCAGGGACGGGGGGGGGAGCATCCACAAATACTAAGAGAAAATATTCAAACTTTGGTGAATGATCTATTTTAGTAGCCTTATAAAAAAAACAAAAAAAAAAAAAAAAACAAAACAAAAAACAAAAAAAAAAAAAACAAAAAAAAACAAAAAAAAAAAACGAAACAAAAAAAAAAAAAAAAAAAAAAAACGAAACAAAAAAAAAAACAAAAAAACAGAAACAAAAAAACAAAACAAAACAAAAAAAAAAAAAACAAAAACGAAACAAAAAAAAAACAAAAAAAACAAAGCTTGTCATTTTCATATTTATCCTTTCTCCATTATAATTTATAATATTACTATGCTGTATCTTAAATTATCAGTATTTGAGTCATTATACCCAAGAACTTTTAACAGTAATGTCTTCAATTACTTAACCACAAAAAATAAATGGTTCTAAAAAAATCAAGTTCACCTAAAAGTACTTTATTTTTACAGTAAGGATCACCCTATCCACTCCAGGCAGAAGGTTACATTAAGGGGTAGGAGGGGGAAGATGATGGTTTACTCTAGACTTGAACAGGTTAATATTGTCATAACCAGGGAAACATTCTCTTGGGAGTCTGTTCTACAGCGTGGTGGTTCACAGGAAGAAGCTGTTTGAGTGGAACTTCTTGAGTGGAATACAGAGGGAATGTGTGTGGTTTGCTACTATGTAAGTGGCATGGCCTGGTTCTAGCCACGAAGGTTAGACCTGGCGGAACCAAGGAATATAGTTCATCCAAGCACTTTCCATGGAAGCAGTGATAAAGCAGTGAGAAATTCACCACATCCTGCCGGTGAGAAAGAGAGGTTGGAGGGTGAAAATTAATTCTTCTCCAACAAGGACTTGGAAATGCTTTTGAACTCTGTGAGGACTGGGCAGTTCCTACATAAATGTGGCAACAGTACTTCATATTCGGCCCGATCTGGTTCTTATGAAGATAGAGGATAGCATGAGGAGTCAGGTACTTACTGGAGCAGTACAGGGAGCTGATCATTTTACTTGCACTCAATATAGATTTTACTTCAAGGAAAATTAATGAATTAATTTTCTCATCTTACACTTATTAAAAGCTAATAATATGAAACTTACCAATTAATAGAAATTATTTTTACTGTAAAGATTAACTCAAAGTAAATGTCTTTGTATTTTTAGGAGAGTATGTTGAAACATTAAGAATTAACTTATGAAATTTTACACATAGGATTATGTTGTAATGGAATGTCCCACACTCCCTATCACCTATGTGAATTGACTATATCAGTAGCTATATATAGTGAGCACAGGATATACCTGGGGGCTTGCTTCAGGAATTCCTAGCCTGCCACCGGATTCCCTGTTTTTCAGTAGTTTATTCTCTTTTACAATAAATCTCTCTTCTTTCATCTATATGCATGTTACTGTTCCTTCACTTGAGTACCACCTTTGTCTATTTGTAATCTCTTTAAGGATACAATAAATTATATGTAAGAATGTAAGACATTCTATGAGTTTCTTTTTCTTCATTTAATTATTTTAATAATGAAATCAAAATTATTCTGTTGAAATAAAAAAAATCAATTGACTAAATTACATGGCTCTCCATAAGTTCTTGTCTTATATTGTTCAAAATAATTTTTACTACTTTATAACACATTTGTCTTTGTAATGGTTCTGCTATATAGGTAATAAAACTTGCCAAGTAGGTTACTCAATATTTTCCCTTGCTTCTCTTGCCTTTAGTATGAGTATTAAATTCTCCAAACCTTCTTTCCTCATGTAACCTAAACATTTTAGTTCTCTTTAATAGTGTTAACAACAGTTTCATAAACATCTGTTTATATTTCTGAGATGAGGTATTGTAACTATTTACATTTTTTGGACTGTTGTCCTCATCTTTATTGCAATATTCACAATGTTTTGGCCATTGTACACTCCAGCCTTCAGGTGATATTAGACATATGGCCCAGTGGATAAAACATTGGTTGAGTGATCCAAAAAGTGACATGACCCAAAGAGTTGCAAGTTCAATACCTGGCTACAGCAAAAGGGAACAAAAACAAAGTGTTAAGTCACTAAGAGAAACTAACTCAAACTGATATATCCAAAGGCATAACATGTGGAATTAGAATTATCTGCCCCCATGGACTAAATAAAGGGTTCAGTTCAAAATTCCAATTAATTTCACCTGAACAAGGACAGGGTGCACAATGGCTAAAACATTGTAAATATAGTAACAAAGACGAGGACAACAGTCCAAACAATGTAAATAGTGTAAACAGTAGTTTCTTTGTAGTTCCTAATCTTAAAATTTAATTTCTGATTTACACAGTTTGTAGACTTTTAGAGATTCATTTATAGAACTACATTTCTGTAATATCATGTGTTTTCTTTATCTGGTAAAACTGTCCAGTATTCATTGCTATATAGGTGATTAAGCATTACATAGTCTGGCACCGTTTTGTTTATAATGATATTCTTCATTCTTTTAATACCTTGCTCAATATTTGAAAAGTCTATTTCACTATTCCTATGCAGTTTCATACTTCCTTGTCAATCCTTCAATTGTCCATTATTATAAATTAAGTTAAATTTTAGTATCTGCTTCATTTTGTTTACCTCTCTGATACATAACCCACAACTTGGGTTATCCCTTTTTGCTACAACCATCCATTGTTTCCTTATAATTATTAGTTATTTCTTGCTTTCATTGCCTTGTTTTTTTAGTTTCACTTCAGAATCTGCCATTAATAGTGTTGTTTATGTAGCATATGTTGTTATAGTTACATTAATCAACAACAAATCCCGATAGGCCTTCTACTCTTCTATACAGGTTAAATTAATCTGATAAGAATACTTTCTAGTCATACCCTCTGATATATATTTATATTTTTTTTCTGTAATCATTTAACTTATTCTCTATCTGAATATTTCTTCCATAGAGCTCAAACTGACATTTCAAGGAATTTTTCACATCATACTTCTTGAATTCTTTTTTTATAATCTATGAAAAACAGTATAGATCCTTGTTCACTTTTATTGCTTGCTGTAATAGCATTTTATCATGAAAATTGCATTTCTTGTTTCAGTATCTTAAACAAAGCAGTATTGTTCTTGCCCTATTTTTGTTTAATCATTTCACCTCCAACCAAGGCAATAAAGCCACTAAGATGCAAGGAGTTAGTGAGTGTGAAAGAATATGAAAATAAGAAAAACATTACAGAGAGAGAACAACAAATAAAAAAAACAGGAATTAAGACAGAAGATAATAATTGACATTGCATTTAAATTTTTGAAGATCAAAGCTAACTTGAAAGTAAGAAACTGGGAGAAAATTCCACAAACAAAAAGCGTGAGAGAAGAAACTATTAGCATTGAACATTTAGATCTAGTCATTTCAACTGTAAAATGATGAGACCTAGCTGCCAAACTAGTATTGCACTTAAATTTGTAAAGTTACAGTACAATTACCATGAAAATATTTATGGAAAAGGCACATTGAAATTACATTAGGCAGCAGCAAAGTGAGTGAAGCCAAGATGCCAGGTTGGATTTTATCAAGAATCTCTAAATATATAGCAGAAGCACCAGACCAGATGTGGCAGCAATATTCAATGCATGGGTGAATGATAAACTTATAAATTCCAGTCTAATTCTACTATAAGCATCCGAATTTTGTTATGCGGTTCATCAAGCTGATTGTTCAAAGGAGTTGGCATTCATTTGCACCTGTTTGTTTTTTGGCAATACTATGAAAATTGATTTAAGGTTTTCTGATATTTTACTGCTGTCAGAGTCCATTTATTAATTCAATCACTTTATAAATTCCCAAATCCTCTGAAGCTATCAACATCTCTATTACAATCTCATTAGACCTTACTGTTTAATTTCTCTTCATCCTCTCTAGTGTTGAGCAAATCTCAGATTTTAGTATTACAGGCTCCATGTTTTTATGTATTATAGGTTTTTCTCTTTTGTTGAAAAGAGATTTCTGATGCATTTATTGTCTTTTAGTAGGTTTACTTTTCGTTATGCTTGTTCTATCTAGATTTTATAAATCCTGCAAAGCTCATGGCCATATCACATTGAAACACCAGTTCTCGTATGATTACTGAAGTTAAGCAACGTCAAACTTCGTCAGTACCTAGATAGGTGATCACTTGGCAATATCAGGTGCTGTAAGCTTGAATGTACAGGTGATGTAATAGATAACAGCTCTGAATAGGAACTGGGAGAACTGAGTTCCAATTATGTTCATTATATTCACTTATACACAAATACATTTGCGTAAGGTTTGAACTCTTCTCCCCCAGGTATGAGTTAATTAGTAGGAGTTTTATCAATAAATCACTAATATCTCAAAAAAAAAAAAAAAAAAAAAAAAAAAAATCTTATAATCTAAAAAATAGTTTCTGGCTTTAAATAAGCTGCAAAAGGTTGATAAACCATAAAAAAATTAAATCAATCAATATACATCCTGCCAAAGAGCACATTTTCTGTCCTGCTACTTATTTTTATTTTTTTGTGCATACCTACTATGTCTATGTTCTTCAGTGTTTTGATCTGTGCATATTTTTCATTAAGCTAAATTTCATTTTTTTTGCATGCTTTCACTTATTTCTGATGTTTTTCCTTAATCTCATGTTCTGCACAATTTCTGGGCATTATTTAATGTTTTGCTTTAATTGAAATGAAAATTTCATTGTCATCCACTTCATTTTGCTTTTTCTTTCTTGAGCATGGCTTTTGATGCTGTCACTGTAGAATAACAATAGAATAAACAGCACTTACTGGCATAAGGGTCCCAGCTAGCATCCAAACAAACAAAGCAGGTTGTAACTCAATACAAACCCCGCAAACTGACTGGAATCAAGCTGGTATTTATAAAGAAATACCTCCACTCATGTACCAGCAGCCAATCACAGCCCAAGCAATGGACTATCCCACTTTAGCACAATGAGATGCTCCATGGCACCATAAATAGCTCTCTTTCTCAAGGGGGGGGGGTCAATTCACTCAGCTTGTTCCACAACTGAGTATTTATCTTCACAACGTGATTGTTCATCAGTCACTAGTGCTTCTCTTAAAATGTACAATTTTGTATCCCTGAACTGTTATAAATTTCCATATTTGTTCTAAACTGCAATTAACAGTGTTGTTTGCAAATATCTGCTGCAAAGTTTGGCATATTGCAGTTTAGATATCACTTTGTAGCATTTTGCTAATAAAATAAAATATATTTCTAAAAATTGTAATTTTGATTCCAAGAGCAAACAAGACTTGATCCTATATCTACAGATGCATACAGTATAATAAAAAATATATAATTGAAAACCACAAATAGCAGCAAAATTAAAACAGACTGACAAACCAATTAGTTCCTTTTTAAAAACAGCTTCTCAAATTTCTTGGCTACACTGACAGTAAACTTGAACCCATTAACATTTTTGCCACTCAATGTATGTATTTGCGGTAAATTAAAATTTAAGTTAGCATAATTCCCAGTCATATAATACATGTTCATAATCTGACAAGGAACATTATTTAAGAAAAAAAAGTAATAATATTCAAATGATAATTAATCCATGCTTTATATATATGTTTTAAAACATTTTGACTTGTAATCATAATTCAATCATTTATAATCATATATATTTCTTTCTGGAGTCATCAGGGGTTTTAGATGCAGTAAGTTAATCATCAAGGTATAAAATGGAGGGAGATTTTTTTTTGGGGGGGGGAATAAAAAAAAAATTGTACAACTTATATGACAGGAAATGTGGTACTTTGTGAATTCAACCAAATGAAAATCCTTGTCTGTAGATTTATTACATGGCATTTCCTATTTCATTACTTTAGAATACCAATAAGGAAGACATCACAAATACCAAATAAATTTTTAAAATCTACAAAACACACATATACAATATGACCAAGTTTGAAAACATGACAGGAATAATACATTACTCTATCACTCAGTCTGGACAACACCTACCCTCAGCTGCCCCCTCAAAAGGTCCGTCATTGAATTATATATATTATATTTATTTTAGTAGACATTGACACCCAGTGGCAACAGTGTTGCATGCTTAAACAGACTTGTCATTTAGTGCTGACTTCAATGTTCACTTTTAATACACTATCACTGATATTGAGCACTTTAACCCATAAATATAGTATACCTTAAACTATATTTTTATCATATATGTGTGGGGGTGGGGGCATATCTACAATGCCTTTATTTAAACTGAATATATATTCTAATAAATATAGTATTTTAAATGGGGTGGGGAACACACACACACGCAAATAGGTTTGAAATTTTATCCTCTCGCTGTTAGCAAGCTTCTGGTTCAAAACTTCTTAATTTGTGCAACATTCTGAAACAGAATTCATTTTTGGCCAATTGTTTTTTTCATCTTATGGTGGTTTTTTTTTGGTTTTTAAAAAAAAAAAAAAAAAAAAAATCACAATTCTTGAATATTCTACAATCATTAAGAAACATTAATCAAAAAAATAAATAATTAACTTCCAATGATATATCAGTTCTTGGGAGCCTGTCCAACATGGATAATGGCTTACCAATTAAGCTACAGAAGCCAGCCAGTAAACATCATTCAAGCTTTGTCACATTGCTACATTAATCCTTATCAGATGTGACACCCCCACAAAATTTTATATTGCTTGCTAACACCTAACAGCAATAGCAGTTTTAGACATAACATTTATTTTCCAATCTATAGTATTTACTTAAATGGAAATAGCTAATAAACTTTAATGTTACAATAAATAGCAACAGAAACATGATGAATAGAAAAGTAATCAAAAAGTAATAATGAAAATGTTTCATTTTAGAAATTCAAACAACTTAAAATTATTAAGTCTCATTACAAGATTAAAAATTAATAAAAATGTTAAAATGTCAAGAACATATACAAATTGATACTTTTGCTACTATTAATTTAAAAAAAAAAAAAAAAAAAAATAAGAAAAATAAAAAAAATAAAAAAATTGTTTAAACGGTGACTCAATGCAAATTGGTTCATTTTTCCTAATTGTAAAAAAGACAGACAAAAATCTATCAAGTCCATATGAAAGATTGTAAAGATCCCATATTACAAATTTTTTAACATTAGATAATGTTCATACGACAGTAATACATTGACCAAATACACTATAGATATTTTAATACAACAACTCTGTAGTAGAATCATACCATTTAGCAACTGTATTAGTATAATTCTCTTGTGCTTAATCACCAAAAAGAATTACACAACCTAACATGTAAATAGAATAAGGTTTGTTAATATGAACAACTAAGCAAACCATTTACTGCTCTTAACTTCTGGTTTGTTGTTACAAAAAGATATTCTGAAAATTGAAATTTATCCAAAACATCTAGTAATAGTGTATCAACAAGTAGTCAGGGTTTAGACTTCATGATGCGAATATTAGTTTTAAAATAAATTATAGAAATGCTTAAAGAAATATATATTTACAAGTCATTGAAAACACCAACTAGTTTGTGAGATATCTCAAATTTTATTTATACCGTTAGATAATGTGCAATTTTTAAGACCAGATGTTACAGACATTAACCGAATAAAAGAATTAGCCTGTAAAAAGCTTATTTACCATGACCAAACATTATAGTGTGTGTGAGCAAGTGTAAGAGAGAGAGAGATTGAAAGCAGAGAGGTCAGAAGTTTCATCCGAGCAGTTTGATGTCTTTATGACATTAACCTAGAAATTATGAGATAAAAATATGTGAACCAAGTACAATGCAATATTTATTACTTATCTTTTATAAAAGATTTATTATTTACAATTATATAAAGAAATAAATTTGAAAAAAAAAATCTTTTTATTAAAAAAATTCATAAAAAAAGTTTATCAAAATATGTAAGAGGAAGAGATGCTCTCAATCTATTTGAGTGAATTTATGCGGCAAGAGCAATTGAAAGAAATGCCCGGAAAATGCATTTTTTCAAAATTTATACTTACCATTGTTGTTAAGTGTTTATTTAAACTTTCTTTATAAAATGGTAAATAATATTTCATTATATTTGGTTCACATATTTTTATTATCTTGTAAATATGAAATTATTCTTGTAAATAAGCAATCTAATAAATAAATAAGTGTTTAATATCTTTGTTATCAAGTTTCAAGAATAAAGAAAATGTATAAATCCACCTTCATATGTTTGGGTTTTATTAAAATTCTATTCATCACTTTTTAAAAACAAACATTGCCAAGAGAGTAAAAAGTATATACAGTAATAGCAATATCAAAGGACTAACCATCCTTTTGACACTTTTTTTTTTTTTTGCAGGTGCAAAGGTTAATCAATGTCAAAAAAAATCATTGTTGGTTCCAACCAATGTCAGAATGATTGAGAGAGAAAAAAAAAAAATCTCTCTCCAAATTTATAGACAAATCATACAGATGCATGCTGATATTTCTTCCTAACCAATAAAAGTGACCACTTCTTGGTTTCATCAAGTTTTGGTCCACCACTGCTGTAGCCTGGTATTGAACTCACAACCCTTTGCTAGTTGCTGGATCTAACTTTATCCACTGGGCCAGTTAGAACAATCTACCTCAGTGGATGAAATAAAGGCTTTGATTTGAAATTCCAATCACCTGAAGAAGGTCAGAGTGTACAACAGCCAAAACATTGTGAATATGGCAATGAAGATGAGGATAATCTTATTCTTTTTTTACTGTTTATTGGAAAATTTGTCAATTCTGTTTTTTGGGCATTCTTGCCAATTATTGTATAATCATTGTCAGCAAAATAAAATTATTTTTAATGATCAGTTGTATACAGTAAAAAATAAAAAAATAAAAAAAAAATAAAAATAAAAAAAAAATAGATAAATTTTTGTGTAAAATACAGTGAGATGATTGGTAACCAAGAAATTATCTTGTCCAAAAACTTAGAGGGTATCACAAGCTATCTACAAAAAACAATTTTAAAGAAATTTGAATAAAGCAAGAAAAATTATTTAAGTAAAGACTAAAAAAGTTTAATATTTGCAACATCCTTCATACCAAGGTGATATAAATATCTAGATCAAATCTGTTACAAATGCTAACAGTTTCTTCTCTAGTATGTCTCACTTGTGAAGCTTTTCTGGCTTTTTGCTTTCCAGTCAACTTTGATCTTCAAAAAATTTAAATGCAGTGACAATCGTTATCTTTTTGTCTTCTTAATTCCTGTTCTTTTATTGTTCTCTCTTAATTATTTTTGTTTTTCCTCAGTCTGTTACACTCAGCAACTCATTGCTTGAAGCAATATGATTAAAAGCAAAAAGATTATTCACAAATAGGTTGGGTTTTCTGGCTATCAGCAAGAAAGTTCAATGTGTAAGCTATATATCGGGAATGTCCAAAATAAAACAGATATAGAAATTAATTTCTCTGAGGAAATGTGACACAAATCCAAAGGCAAGGCACATAGGAATAACAAAAGATGTCTTCCAGAAACTTAGACAAATATCAAGAAACAGGAAAATAACATTTGAAACAAAATACTTTTGAATTGCTATGTAATATCTAATCTAAAGTAATGGATTTTTTTAATTTATTAATCCAACAGTTATCGCTTTAAACTTTATTTTAGCGGATGCCCATATTTGAGTAGACACTATTTAATATTTAAAGTGATAAAATATCTAATCTCAAATATGGTAGTGAATACTGGACATTTCTCTCATAGTTGAAGAGACTAAGTGATAGATCTGATTCTACTGAGGCCAAGAATACCATATAGACACAACATGTGAGCAAAAGGAAAATAGGAATAGCAAGGAAACTTATACTTACACTCAAAGAGAGTTACAATTCCTAAGACATAATGAAGAGAGAGGGAGCCTAGAGAATTTAGCACTCACAAGATATAGTGATACCAAGAGAAGCAGGGGAAAACAGCTATTAACCTACTTAATGAGTGTGTGAATCAATGGTAAAATAAGAACAAAAAGAGATGGTAATGGGTCAAAAATTACCTCGATCAACACAAGACAAGAAGTTGCGGAGAGCCATGATCTTCTGTGTCCTGGAAGGACTTGGCACATAAAAGATAGGTTAGGCTTTTTAAAAAAAAAAAAAAAAAAATTAATGAGAATGCTAATGACATAGTTTGTGTTTAAATCTCACAGGGGAAAAATTTCTTTGTTTAGCTATTTAAATTCTTTGGAAGCTAAGCTCAAATTATAAAATAATTGCGTGTGAAAATTTGAAAAGATTAGCTCTTCCTTAACCGTCCTAATCAGGAAAAGCTCATCTGTATATGATCAACATCTGAGAAATATCAAACATATGGAGAACAGACATCAATGAAGCTGATGATTTTACACTATAGTAATGACTTAATATATGTGCCAATTATGGAAGCACTTAAACATCTTAGAATACTTTCTTTGTAAATTATTTTCTTTGTGCATTATGACAAATCGACAGTAGGCTGTGTAAGCATATTGGAAATACCTCAAATGTTTAAAACCAGCTTGCAAAAAATCTACTTAGCATTCCTTAAAATATCTGCGATAGAAACTTTGTTAAATGACAACATTTTTACAGAGAAATATCCAACATTTAAAATGAATATAATGTAGGTCCCAACATTAAAAATATATCTTGGACACATTGAACTAATATTTTATTGTAAAGTTAATCCACAGGTTATGTGCAAAACAGTAAAGCACACACAAATAACAAAAAGTTGACAGGAATTGAATAATTTAGAATTCTGTTCATATTCTAAAGTTTCTACAACTAAAATATGGAGGGATTTTTTTGACGCTTTAAATAAATTTAGAATTTTTCTTTTTACTAATTAAATACCAGGTAAGTTTTATACAGAGGCTTATTTTAAATGGAAATCTTACAAGATTACAATTCTAAAAGCTTACTACATCGGACTATTTCAAATATTAGCTCACTTAAAAGTTTTGACTGAAATACATGAATAAAAGCTAGGAAATTTACATAAATTGCACAAGTTTATGAATGTAGAATTTGCTAAATCATTAAATTGTATATTCATTGAGCTGATGAAAAGCCTACTTATATCTACAATAAATCTACTTTTAGAACTCTGAAGTTAAAAATATGGATAGCACATGAACTTGAGAAAGAAACATCAGTCTGTATTGAAATACTTTTCTTTTGCTTCTTGCTCAAACCAGAACAAAGGGATTTTTGGATAAAATAGTGACTGATACCGAAAAATGGATTTATTATGAAATTTCAAGGTTAAACAGAATATACTGAGAAAAAAGTGTTCCGTTTTTGATCAGATTTAAAGAATTTTTTTCTTAAAATTTGCAGAAACCTAGACAAAATTATTGTAAAATTTTAGAGTGAGCAATTAATTTTTTCTCTATTTTTTTAATAAATTAAAAAAATAAAAAAACGAAAAAAAAAAAAAAAACACCATTTTCTGTGCAACAAAAGCAAAAGTAAATGTTTACACTGCTCCTGGCAGGATGCACAATTTGCACAATTGATGAATTTTAGTCATTGTGCATTTTCATGGACCAATGCATTTACACAAGAAGCCCAGACTTGCTGGGTGACCAATGATTTTCTCAAGTCAGTATTTCTAGAACAGTTGCCAACCAAGACTATAGAATTCAGTCTGTCCTGTTCTTTAACCCATAATTGGGGGAGACGGATTCATACCTTTCCCAAGGATATTTGCATGTAAATGAATGTAACAAACTTGGATCATTCTGAGTTGCTACCCATTACACCTCCAAAGATAATCACTGATTTTAGTGCATTATTACAATTCTCATTTTCATGTTGCAAATATGACAACTAATGAAGTTGGAATGGAAAATTTTATACATGGTATATTCTCCAAACCCGTCACATTCAAACTATTACTTGTCTTTTACACTACGTAACAATCCATAGAGTAAGACAGATAAAATTGCATGCTACAGTAAGAAAAATATCTATCCATTACACAATTTATTATAAATTGTTCTATTTTTAGTTATTACTATTAATCTCTCATTATACACAATATTATAAATTAAACTTTATTATAGGTATAAAAAAAAAAAAAAAAAAAAAAAAAAAATTTTTTAAAAAGTCAAAGTTTTGACATATTTGTTGAATAAAAACTATATCATAGGTTACATAAACAGTGAGTCATTTAAAATAATTTTTAAATGAATTGATACAGTATAATAATTTCCAATTTTATATATGCTTTTAATATCTGCTATGTTACTGTGTCAGTGTTAAAGGTATTTATTTGATAAATCCTAAATCATCTTTAACTACATAAACTCATGCACATGGATTGGACAAAAGGTTAATTTTAATTTTAAAAATACTATCTACAATGAAAATAATTTGTTTTTCATGATTTGATGCATATTTATTCTCCAATACACAATACTTCTGATACTCATACTCTGCTCTTTGCAAGCAACATTTGATACTCCTGCCTCTTTCATCCCAATAACCTAATTTTTTTTTTTTATATATCAAAAGTTTGAAATTGATTTTGTCTGCATAAGCATATAAAAGCTTTACTCAGAATTCAACAACTTATATGCAGAGAAAATTGATAAGGATGTTTTATGGAAGAGTTGCCAGATAACTTTGAAGTGATTATTTAATGAATATGCAAAACATTGTATACTGTTTTATGATTAATACTTATAGTAACAGTCCTGTCTCTTTTTTTGCATGAAGTAGAAAGGGAGAATTGATTTTTTTTTTTAACACCAACCTTTTGCAAGTTATTTAAGACAAGAAAACATTTTTAGATTTTAAGAATTTTGGGGGAGATAGTAATGTTTTACTGATACAAGTCCTACTAATTTATCTATAGGTGTTGGGAGAAGAGGTGTATTCATACCTTTCATTTTTTTTTTTTTTTTGCCCATAAGTGAATATAACAAACTTGATGAATTGAAACTCATCTCTCCAATCATAGAGAAGGAAAATACACTTTTTGTTTATAAATAATAGTGACTTCATAGTAATTTTCTTTTACAAGCTAAATCTATCAAGGCCCAATGAAATAACAATATTTTTTATTATTTAAAACCAACTAAGAAAAAGCAGAGAAAAATCAGAAAAAAAAAAAATTAGGAATGACCAAAATTTAGAAGAGTTCTCCAGCAATTTGACCAATATTGTTATGGATATTTCCCTTTTAAGTCATTCCATGTCAAATCAACAAGAGTGACCATCATTGACATGGATTTCTTTTTCCAAATTTGGTACGCTTAGAGCTTCATGATAGAAATTGGATGGTACCTGTTTTACATCTCTAGGTCAAAGGGTTCCCAAGATATGATCCTTTTCCACCAAATTGTCAACATTCAACCCAAAAAACACCACAAATTCTGTTCACTTATCATAGTTCCTATGTGAATATTAATCAACATTAAAAGAGCTTTCTATACAACTTGACCATAATGGGAGATATGAAAATGTTAGCATATATCAAAATCCGCCATTTTGAATTTTGCCCAACTCAGTAAAACTCTTGCAACTCAGGCTACAGTCAAAAGTCCACCACAAAATTTTGTACATATTTTGCCATAAAGTAGATAAATTTGTTGTCAAATTAAAAAAAAAAAAAAAAAAAAAAAAAATTAAAAATGTTTTTTTGAGAAATTAAAAGATCAAAAGTTAAGGTCAAATTAACTTATTTGACTTTTAAACAAGAAAATAAATAGTTCACCTTTTAGATCTATCCAAATACTTTTAAAATGCATAGCTTTGTAGGTGTGTGTGTATATATATATATATATATATATATATATATATATATATATATATGGATGGATGTGTAATAGATATCAGGTTGTAACGATAAACCTGAAAGCTAAGTTCAAATTCTAGTTGAGTTTGTACATTCACTCATGTCGAAATACCCTCTTACCTAAACTATGGGTGAATAGTAGGATAGACTGGGCCCTATGGCCTTGGTTGGCAACCAGTCTAGGAAAAAGAAAACTGAAGTGTGGTTGGTTGTGCACAAAGCTTTCACTACTGGACCCTCATCTCAAAAATGATGAGAGTTCATTATACATATATATATATATATATATATATATATATATATATATATATATATATATATATATATATATATATATATATATATATATACACACACAATAGCTACAAATAACTGCATTCTGTCCTACAATTATTTCTACCTAACAGCTTTCAGAGTAATTTGAAATATAACCATTGCTGCCTACAAAATAACACTTAGGTTAATACAGGTTGTGGCAGAAATACCGCCCAGATAATAGTAAGACATTAGCTAGATGAAGATATAACTGATACTTGCCTAAGTTCACTCACTCCACAAAAGTCCCAATTTAAAATGTGCGAGTTATTTCTGCTGCACCCTGTACAATAATCCGGAAATATCTAACCTTGTTACCCACAATACTTCATTGACCAGCATGTATAAATAATCAAACCACCACACAACACACATGGCCTGAAGATTGTGTTCGAGCATGAAACAGACTGACTGTGCTAACCTTGGTGTCCATTATATATATATATATATAGTGTGTGTGATAGGTAAACTGTTGCCATTTTATATTTTTAATTTTGCACATGTGCATTGTTCGTTTTTGATTTTGTCAACAATACAATAGTGGGGTCAGTTGGGCACCATCAGTGAGAGAAAGATGACGCAATTCACTCTGCCAGAAATTTGCAAACAGCATGCTGTACTGCTTGGCATTCGTGCCGGAAGCTCCAATACATACATTTCAGAGTGTTTGAATGTCAATGTGAGAACGGTGCAGAGGATTTGGAAAAAGTTGGAGGAGTCTAATGGTGATTACAAAGGTACAGCAGTGTGGCAAACTCACTCTGATCATTCTGATAAGAAAAGAATGCCCGAATTTGTTGGTGAGATCTAGACTATGATTGACAACAATCTCTCCAACTCAATCAGGTCCATAGCCAGAGATACAGGAGTACCTAAGTTTCTTATCAGGCAGGTAATGCATGAAGACATTCAGTATTTCTTATACAAGATGAGAAAGGGTCAATTTTTATCCCAAGCTATGAAGGCCAAGAGGAAAAACCATCCTACAGAGTTTTTGAAGAAACTCAAGCTTTCCATCCAACCAAACATGCTTTGGTTTTTCTCAGATGCGAAAAATTTCTAGCAGGATAAGATGGTGAACACACAGAATACCTGTTGGCTCACTGTGTCCCCAAAAGATGTACCAAGAGTGATGAAAACAAATATCCAGTCAACATCATGGTGTATGAAGTGATCACTAGTGATGGCGATGTTATGCCTCCATTCATCTTCCTACCGGGCTTCAGACTCAACATGGAAGATTACATCAAGTACTTTGAGAAAGTAGTACTGCCCAGAGTCAAGAGGGTGGCTGCTAGAAGACCTTATGTCTAGCAACAGGACTCTGCACCCTGCTACACAAGCAGGAGAACCCAGTCATGGCTGTTAGACAATTTCTACGACTCAGACTGCAAACCCCTCGTTTATTATGTGTGGGGCACAGTTGAGCAAGAGACCAACAAAACTCTTTGTAACACCAAAGATGAACTGAAGACAAGGATTATTTCAAAGTTGTCTGGAGGCTGTGGTTGAAGCCAATGGTGATTTTATTGAATAAATTTACTCTTTAATATTTCAAAATATTTTTGTGTAATTTTGTTAAAATGAGATGCAGTGTTATTTTTTTTTTTTTTTTTTGCATAATTTAGATGACAATTTATTCATCTCACCCTATAGATAGATTTATTTTTATTTTAATAAAATTTCCTTTGTTCAAATAGAGAGCAGTATTGCTTAACTTTGGTGCTTAGCCAATACTGGTACTTTCAACATTGTCATATCTAAAATAAATAATTGCTGTTAATTAAACCCATTGTTTCTAACCCCCCTCCCCCCCACACACTCTCCTGGAAAAAAAAATATTTAAGCTTGTATAATGGCTATAAAGCTACATGTATCTTTATTGATTAATTCTTTCCTCTTTTTACAGGAAAATAATGTCAAGATACAAGGCAGTTTAACAAGTATGAGCACTTCCTGCATTGTACAACTGTAAGGTTTCTGTTATTACAGTAAAGCCAAAATTATAGAGTTGCAACTTTTATAGAACTTAACAGATTTCCATTTGGCTAACAACCAAAACAATTACAATGGGCAGAACTAAATGTTCATTATTCATTCATTTAGGCATCTAATATTTAGAATACACAGCTATTCACAGAATGACTGCAGGTCAGGCACTAATATTCACACTGATCAAAGAGATTATTCAACAAGTAATTATTATTATGAAAAATAGTTCCCATAAGGCTAATGGCCATAGCAAACTGAAAAAAAAAAAAAAAAAAAAAAAAACATTTCTTTTAAGCAATTCCCCTAACCCTCACTATTCAAGAATGCAAACAGATGCTGTCTCTTCTTTGAGGTAATTCAAAGAAATTGCAAATTTATTCAAGAGATATATTCAGCTGATTTCATAGAAGTCATATAGTAAAAACAATTATTTTTATGTTCATAAAATTTTCTTTTTATGTTGATGGAAAAAAAAAATTAGAGATATTACAATTAATAAGCAATTAATTTATTATGAAAAATGTTCTGGAGTTAATATCTAAAAATTCGAGAACGACATATCTAGTTTCCAATTCAAATGTTAAAAAGTTACTTAAAAAAAATTCAAATTATAAAAGTTGATTATATATATCATATACATGTGCATGCGCACACAAATACAATTGGTGAAAAAGGCTCAGCCCAGTGAAGAGTTTCCAAAGCAAGTTCTAATGATTTGTCATTTGTTTGGTCACATTTTAGGAAGTTAGTTAAGCTGAAAACTTTTCAGCACCCCCTTGTGTGTATGTGTGTGAAAATAAAACTGCAGCACACTGAATAAGTTTCAATTTACTCAAGGTTAAACATATTAATAACAGCTTGATTAGAGTAAATGATAACATATACAAATCACTTTGTGCTCAGGTTCCAAAATAAAGGTTGTATAAATAGCATTGAAACACCATTTTAATGAATGCACTATATATCCTTTTTGGACATTAAAACATTGTATTCTGATATGCATACAATCGTTCAAATGGTGAATATTATTCTGCAATACATTATTCAGTTCCTCCTGCACCTATCGACAATACAGAAATGGTTCTAGGTGGGCTAAGTGAATGAAACAGGTATTATCCTATCGTGTTTCATGCATATTCGATGGTGGACCAGTCTGGCAACTGTGCCGACTAAGGAAATTTTCCAACATGTCTGAATGGTACAGGTATAATGTGAATGGCAATTATTCTAATGGAAAAAATACAACCTTCCTAATGCAAGACTAACACTAAAATATGTAGAACAATATTCTGGATGTATATGGCTTTGTTCAACACACTCTCCACAAAAAGGGATAACTTACACCTCACACCATAATGACAAGAATTTGTGCCTGTGTATCATGGAAAAATACATTTTTTAAATAAAAAGAAAACTATTTTTCACCTAACACAAGACCCAAGAGCCACTCAAAGTATAGGGTTACTGAATGAGGTAGTTTTATATACTTAAGGGGAGGGGCTAAGAAGTGTATATTATGAGGATATGTAGGAAGATAATGGTTGACCCCAGGTTAAGATTGTAGTGATTGACAAACCATTCCCTTGAGAGTGTTCCAGAAAGCAGTGGCTCTTTGGAAAAAGCTGTCCAAATGAAACTTCTTTCTTGTCAATGAAATAGAAAGGGAATAAGAATGATTTGACCTTGTGTGCATGGCAGGGTAGATCTTAATTGTAAAGGTCTGAACTTGCAGAGCTAATGAATGTAGCTCATCAGAATTTTATTTCATGGAAATAGTAATAAAGTATAACATTTTGGAAGATGCTGCTCCACAAGTTTATGTCATACATGCAAATGTCCATCACTCCAGTGTGCAATTTGATCCTTCTGGTGACCCATTTGCAACACCCATAGAGATGTACAGGACAGTGTTATGGCACAAATGGAATCTGGTTAGGGGCACATTACTAATCCTGCTGTAAGTGAACATTTCCCAACAGTCTATCTTGGCACTCCTAGGGCCACATTTGCTCTGATCTGTACTGACACAATGCAGTCTACTAGAGATATTCTTATAATGTATCTATCTTGGAAAGTGTATGTACTGTGTGGAAGGAGGCATAACTTTTGGAGCACCTCTCGTAATAGAGAGAATACTGAAAAGTTCTCAACCAAACTAAGGGAATACAAATAAAAATTCTGATGTTTTGTCATATTCTGGGAATGGATTGTGTGCACATATTTAAGGCAAATACAATTAAAAATCAACAGACATTTTGTGTCAATTTCACTGATCAACTTTTCCAAATTATGAATAATCCTTCTCAGACAAGGAGGAAATTCAGCCAGTAATTATCCAAAGTTCTTTTTAGAAGAAAATTACAAGAAGTATGGTTCAAGCTTTTGACATTTAAGTCATCATCATAGTAGGTAGAGACAATTGGTGAATTTTGTATAACTAGTGAGTGTTGGGACATAAGTGAGGTGCAACAAGTTTTTTTGTTTTATATTTTCTATATAAATAAATGCAAATATCAGTATGTCACACTTTCTTCAACTTTACTCCTAGAGGCTGTAGCCCAACATATACCATTTTGGAATCAGACCGACTCCATGAGCAACTTAAAAACATTCTGAACCAGATCCACAATCTGGAAATTTTGGATTCCCAAGTTTTCATTATTGCAATTGTTTTCAGCAATTTCTTTGTGATTTTTTGCAACAATTTTTTTTGCACAATAATTTTTATAACTTGGAAATAAATTTAGAAATAATTAAAATTAATTGCGGAATCCAGCGAAAGTCACCCATGAAATAAAAATAATTGTTATATGAAAATTAAGGACCTACGTACATCAAATTGCCTTTAAATTAAGTAGCAGCAGGAGAATTATCATTGGACTTTTAAAAGGAAACCTTAAATATTAATGCAATACTTAGATGCAGCGATCAATTTTTATGTTCTTCTGTAGTTTATTGTTGCCTATCACATACGATAGCAGTATGCCTCGCAAAAAGAAAATGCCACCAACAGAGGACAAGGTAGCAATCAAAAGAGCCAAGGCTGCAGCGAGGAAAAGAAAGTTTCATGCAAATGAAAACCCAGATCAAACAGCAACCAAGAGCTTCCAACACTGAGAATATGCAAAGACTTAGGAACTCTCAAACTCCTGAACAAACCAAAAGTGCAATTAAGTGTCCTGCACAGGAGATAAATAAAATGCCTTCTGAAGGGCAGCTTTTAAGCTATAGTGTGCGCATATATATATATATATATATATATACACACACACACACATATATATATATATATATATACACACTTGAAGATGCAGGTCCTTAAGTCATAATTGTTTTTATTTATTGATGGTTGTTTTTGTTGTACGAGTATTGCTTCAAGGATCATAAGTCTGTTTTTACTATTTGATTTGGCTAACATTTTACTATTGTTTGTGAGTGGGTGTCTAATGTTATTATAACCTTATGCAGCTTATTAACATGTCTGATGGCACTGTGGCCTAAATACACAGAATATATAACACACACACACAATCTATGAATATGTAACATTTATTCACTTATAGGAAATTCAAAAGTGTAAAATGAAATGTTTTGGGAAGATATGTATGTATGAGGAAGACTGCAAATATAATGCCTCCCATTTATTTCTACAGAAATTACAAGCAATACAGAAAGCTCAATAACACTGAGTAAGTTTTCACCTGCAACACTATTAGAGCAAGCAAGTACCAATTACATTTGATTTATAGATTGTATAGCTAAAATGTCAAGGTATTTTCCTATATACAGTTACAATCAACAAATAAATAAATATCCACCCCCCCCCCAAACCATTATACAGTGTACGGCAAAATGATGAGACATTTGTAGGTTTAATAAAAGTGAAATGTATTAAAGAATGAAAAAAAGTGTTTTTATTTTTTAAATGTACATATACTGCCATTTCGTTTTCAGATGACAACATGAATTAGATGGGCAAGCATCGCGCTTTTATTGTGGAAATGTTTATCAAGAACAACAAATTGGTAACTGCAACACAAAGAGTATTGGCCCGCCCAATCACTGGATTTGAACCCATGTGATTATTTTTTTCCTGTGGGGGATACCTGAAATCAAAAGGTATCCATCATTCCCTCAATCTATTGAACAATTAAAAAGATGCCATTCATCAAGAAATTGCTGCCATTCTACATGAAATGACCTGTCGAGTTATGAACAACTTTCGTGAATGCCTTCGATAGTGTGTGGTAATTAACAGCATCCACTTGACAGATTTGATTTTTAAAACTAAATGAAACAAAATGGCATTATATGTACATTTCAAAAATAAAAACACGTTTTTCGTTCTTTGCTCTATTTTACTTTTATTAAACCTACAAATGTGCCAGATCTTTTTGCTGCACTCAGTATGTCACATTTCTCTACATGGACAAACATAAAATAAATTAGGCACAAATGCAAAAGTCTTAAAATTTCTTAGATAAAGCATCATCTATTATTAATTTTTTTTTTTTATTAATAACTTTTTATTTTATTCCTGTTACTACACTTACTATTCTAGCAATATTAGAAGCTATATGATTTGAATTTTCGTTAGATGAAATCAAAACTTAATAAGAATGACAATACTTCAGCTAAGAAATTCAAAGACTATTAGATCTCATACTACAAATGCAATTACAGGAACAAGATGGTGGTCTAGTGAGTGGAGAAGAAAGAAATATAGTTATATAGTTTATTTGATCAATGCCAACTCATGAAGCCTTTGTGGCACCATCAAAAGAAGACTAAGATAAGGAATACAAGTTTGAAATCTCCCTAGAGCATTTGCTTAATATTCACAGAATAATGACCAGAGTTGTGACAAAAAGCAACAAAAATAAAATTAAAAACAATTCTTTTTGGATGTGCCATATTCCTTCAGGACATTGGTGATCACAGCTCTCTACAACTTCCTGTATTTTGTCGTTCTGAGTGATATGTCTTTCTGCTAACCCCTAGTTCCTGTTTGGCCAACCATTTATGCAAGTTTGTTAGGTAGGGTATTCGCTGCTTTCCTCTGCCCATCCTGAGAGTGTCAAATTTTCCAAGCCCTTTTCCTCATTATGTTCCCTAGAAATTTAAAATATCTCTTTCTGATTCTAAGTACACGTGTCCTTTTTGTCTCCATTTTCTTAAAACTTGTTTTAAGTCACTTATTCATCCATCTGATGTAACAGTTCAGCAGTCTTTTCTTTGTTTCTAATAAAACTTTCCTGTTTCTTAATACTTTGCTTAGCTTTTGGAAGCCACCTTTCACTATTCCAATGCACCTTTAAATTTCAGCATCATATTTTCCATCCTCTGTTAAAACACTATCTAGATATTTAATTTTTTTATACATGCTTGAGTCTGATGTCTTCAAGTCATAGTTTGCATCTTGGACTGTTCCTTTTGCTAAATTGATAATAATTAGCTAACATAAATGTTCTTTTCAGTTTTTTTTTTTTTTTTTTAATGGATACCATATTTGAGTAGACATTCCATTTATTTTAAACAGAATTTTATTTCATTTACCAGCTGGTAGACAAAATATCCACTAAAAATAATATTTAGAGTAATAAAAATGTCAGATTAATAAATAAAAAATACATTATCCCTCCTCTATTCAATCAATTTGAAGTACTAACATCCACAGCACATAAGGCTGAAAGCTTTGCTCGGAAATTCTCATCCAACTCAACACTTGACACCACCTCACCACCTACGCAACGGCCCACACCTGACTTTCCCCCCTAGAACTGAGGCTTTACTGAGTGATATGTGCATAAGCCTGTCATTGGTCTTGGACATCATCTCTAAATTAGGCTCTCATAAAGCAAGCAGAAGTGACTATATACCAGTCATAGTCCTTAAGAAATGGGCTCCTTAGCTGGCTCCAGTTGTCTCCAAACTATACAACTATTGCCTTGCTGATTCTTGCTTTCCAGCCTGTTGGAAGTCCTCCTCTGTCATCCCTGTTTTTAAGAACTCTGGAGATCCTTCTGACCCCTCTAACTACCACCCTATCATTCTCCTACCACTCTTCAGCAAAGCCTATGAGGATTTAATCAATGCCAAAGTGGTTAAGCATCTTACCTCCCATGATCTACTCTCTGACAAACAATATCGTTTCCGTTTTGCCCAGTCTACCATTAATGTGCTTACAGCCATAACTGAACATGTATACCAAGGTATTGATAATAAACGGCAAAGCCCAAGCTGTGGCTCTAGATATCTCAAAGGCATTTGACAGGGTTTGACATGTCAGCTTCATGGCTATGGTATTACAGGATGATTATTTGACTTAATCCAATCATTCCCATTAAATCATGAAATGAAGGTCATCCTGAATGGGATCTCTTCCAGTTCCTTTCATACAAACATGGGTGTTCCCCAAGGCTCTGTCCTGGATCCTACATGGTTTCTGATCTTCATCAATGATCTTCCTGATGTCATCAGCTCTCAAGTAGATATCTATGCAGACAACACTACCTTTTAATCGTCTCGATGCTGACAAAGCTAACCTGGCTGTTGATCTCAAAAAGGACCTCCAATCTGTGGTTAACTGGGGCAGGAAAAACAAAACTGCTCTCATTTAATCACCATAGAGAAACTTCCCTGTCCCCTATCAGCATGGCTGATGCTCAACTTTGCAAGGGTGTCTCACTGTGCCTTCTTGGCCTCATGTTTTCCACTTACTTGAAGTGGAACAACTACATTGACTCAATAGCTGCATCTACTGTAAAAAATAGTTGATTCTCTGTATAATGCCAGAAGATTTTTCTCGTTTCAGTCCATCCTATACATCTACAAATCTACCATTCATCCATGCATTGAATACTGTTGCTGTATATAGTCTTGTACCCCTGCTGTTCATCTCAAGGTCCTCAACAAAGTCCAAAGAAGGATCTGCAATATAGTCGGTCTTGACTTGGTATCACAACTCCAGTCACTTTCTCAAAGACATGTGGTTTCCTCCATTTTGTACAAATATTTTCCAACAAGCTATTTTCTCTGGTGCCCTAACTACATGAATTTAAGCATGCTACTAGGTTGGCATCTAGGTCCCACCCTTCTACTTTTGAAACGGTTAAATGTAGCCATCACTTCTACTCCAACAGCTTTTCTCGCACATGCCAACAGTGGAACTTCCTTCCTCTTACTTGTTTCTCTGATAACTACAATCTTCAAAAATTTGAATACAATGTCAATCATCATCTTCTGATGCTTTGATCCTCGTTATTTTTATCCTTTCTGCAATCCCCTATATAACCAGTTTTTTCTCTTACTTTCACTCTTTGTAACCTCCTGCATACTAGTGGCACTCCAACTTTACTTGGGGTGAAATGCTTAAAAAAATTATATATTATAAAAATGGCGTACGACTTGTTCTCCGAGTACACCCATCTACTTGGGTGATTAGCTAATTCTTGTTGCAAACATCCACCCAGGCTTATTCTGTGGCTATTCAACACCCATAGAGCCAAACTGTAGTTTATACTATAACTATACAGAGCAAACCTTAGTTATAGTTTCTGGGAGACAGTGCATAATCTCATTATCAACCGTTTGAACAAGGCCAATACTCAAATCCTCAGTCACAAAGACTTGTGACTTCATGCTAACATAACATTCAATGGGTTTTGAACAGTTTTGTCTATCCAATTTCAATTACAAGGCTTGGATCAACCCATGGTATTGTTTTCAGGGACTTTTCAAGGGTACTATATGCTAAGATTGCCTCCATTCAGGCCAGTAACATCAAGAAGTCCCCTTGACAAATTGACAATAGTGAGATTTGAACTTGGTCTTCATTGTTGGAATGTAAACATTCTAACCATTCAGTCACTTACACACACACACACACACAGTGCTGTTGAAAAGTTCTTCCTAAATAACAATGTAAAATTTGTTCATTTGTTAATATTTATTGATGACCTGTGTAACAACTATTACACCCAACAAAAACATGTAAATTACTAAAATTTAACATCGTAAAAATGAGATTTTTTAAAGTAAGTAATCAATATAAAAAACAGCAAAATAATCAAAATAAAGAAGTTTAAAAGATTTATCTTAGGACCAACTTCAAGTTTCAGATATACCACACACCAGGACATATAAATACATTGAATTTATTAGCAAACACCATATTTATATATACTGCATAAGGAAATTTTAAACTTATTCTAGGCTAAAAAAAAAAAAAAAAAAAAAAAAAAAAAATACTATTCAGTGATAACATAAAATTTAAATCGCATAATATTGGACTTAAATTGATTGATTTTTAAATTGTTTGCCAACATGAAAAGGTATTTGAAAAAGAAAAGAAATGCATTTGTGTAAAAATATATATAAGCAATATAAAACCTTTCCAGAATAAATGAAATATTTGAAAACCATTAGATTTTAGTTCAATTCTCATGTCCATTTGTGCTTTACTTGTGCATTACTATACTTCATCTCAAACACAGCCACCAGAGAGATTATATTGTAATAATTTGTCTAGCATGAAAAGCCAATATTTGAATCCAGATTTTTATCTGAAAACCAACACTACTGAAAAACAACTATTTACATTTACAGCACTCAGTATTCCCAAGTAGTCACCCATCTAAATACTAAATAGCATTGCTTAACTTCAATGGTTAAACAAGAACCAGTATATTCAATTAAGTATATAATGGTGAATAATACAGAGATACAATCATTCTTCTATATTGTTCTTGTAATGTAAATTACAAGTCTTGTAGGCTGACAGGAATCTCTCCTCACCACTATTAAGCATTGAAAGATGGCATGGTTTGGTCACGTCACAACAGCCTCTGCAAGACCATCATGCAAGGCTCTGTGCAAATGTAAGTGGGGATGGCAATGCAAGAGCTGGTCAGACAACATCGAAAAGTGAATGGATATGATAATGCTGGAACTTCCGAGAGCCACAACCAACAGATCGTCCTAGAGTAGGTTGTCCGTTTCTTCTGCCCTTAGGTCTCCATTCAATGATTGAAGCAGTCAAGGGACTGATGATGATGATGATAATGTAATGTAAATAAAAGCTTTATATTCTGACAGCAATCATCAGTAATTTGATAAGTATGAAAAGATGCAACCAAAGTTATATAATATCATAAACTGAATGAGTGAGTGAAGACAGATAAAGAACAATATATTTTCACTTTTCACCTTAAAAGAAAAAAAAAAAAAAAAAAAAAAAAAAAAGGAGAGAGAGAGAGAGAGAGAGAGCTCTCCTGCATCCTATGGCTATTCTTGGCAGTGTGCAACCATGTTTGACTACTGTGAGGTACCAATTCACTGCATCAACTGTTCTTCAGTTGGGTCCACCTATTGTCTCAATGACAGCTGAGATATATTTTCTATCTGGATTGGACATGCTGGATGGATTGATTTAAGGCTCCTGTTTATTTATTGTAATTAAAATAACTGATCCAAGTGCGACTTTTGGATAATAAGTGCGACATTACTGTAATTATTGAACAATATAGTTCATGCCACTTTGACAGAAAATTTACCAGTAAAAAATTCGTATATCACCATATTTGTACATGAACGCAACTGTAAAAAAATTTAAAATCAAACTCAAGCGTTGCTACTATGCCGCTCAAAAACAATAACTCATTTCCAATAGCATTTTCGGATACAACAATACATATATTTTCGTTGTCCTCTTATTACTAAGAGAAAAAACAAGAACAACATCTATTCCATACCTGAAGATGTCTGTAGGAACAGACGAAAGCTTGTAGTAAAAAATAAGAACTAATACGGCAGAAATTTATAGAAACAAGGATCATTTCATTCATAACGGATTCGGAGGTTTTGTATATTATTTGAATTGTTTTGACGATGGATTTTCATAAATTAAATCATTAACCTTTGCATTTGTTTTTGTGTGAATAATTCATGAATATATATATATATATATATATATATATATATACACACAAAGATCAAATTCTTATGTCAATATCATTTATTGTTAATGTATTTAGAAAAGGTATGAATTCTGCTATCCATGTAAATATTTCATTACTAGTTTTTTCTTAATCTTCTTACAAGTGATATCATTAGCCATCTACATTCTCCATAATTATATGTACAAGCAATAACAGCATATAATCACTATATTTACTGTCAATTATGACCAATGAAGAAGAATTCATAGAGATAGGGGCATATTTAGACC
The DNA here is from genome assembly GCA_903632075.3 of Acanthosepion pharaonis. Classification (NCBI taxonomy): domain Eukaryota; kingdom Metazoa; phylum Mollusca; class Cephalopoda; order Sepiida; family Sepiidae; genus Acanthosepion; species Acanthosepion pharaonis. Next base: position 1,013,351 of record CAHIKZ030003987.1, read on the forward strand.
ACATTAGTATGTACATGGTTAGATAATTATTGTTCATTTCTGTGTATATGTATAGCATTATAAGGTCTTCTTGCTGTAATGACAATACTTACAATACACTGACATTCTAACTAACCTGTTTACTATTGTTCATCCAATACAAAGTTCAAGTGCTATTAAATGAGGTTGTTATAAAGGTATACAAAGAGGGGGCAAGAGGTTCATATTATGGGGATATGTAGGATAGATAACTATTAACCCTAGACTTGAAGATGCTAAGATTGTAGCGAAGCATTTTATTGGGAATCTGTCCCACAGAATCCAGTCATGGGGAAGGAGCTGTAAGAGTGGAACTTCATCCTTACCAATGAAAACAGGAAGGGAATGAGGATGAGTTAACTCAGTGGATGTGGTCCGGTGGGTCCTAGCTGTGAAGGTCAGGTCTGATGGAACCAAAGAATGTAGTTTGACCAAACATAAATCAATGTGACTTTTTTATATGTATCAGTGACACAGCTTGATGTCTTCTTTGAGATGAGATTCCATTGATCACAGAAGGCATTAGCAATTCCTCAGGTTACCACATTAACAGAACACTACACTCTGTATGCAACTTCATTTGCTGTACAAAAAGTTTATCCTGCCACTGAACATGACTGATCCCTGAATAATAGCATGTTTGAATTTCATAGTTGTGGTGTCATATCCTGCTATGACAACAGAAAACAAATTTGAGTGAAATTAACAATAAGGATACTGCAATTGAGAGGGCTTGAAAAAGAATGCAGAGTGCTAAAGGTTAATATTGTCATCATTTTTTTATATAGATCAATTAGTATAATTATAAACTTGTTTTACTTGTATACCTAAAGTGTTTATAAAACTTTAATATTTTTTCACATTAACTATATCACAAACATCCTTACTACTTACCAATCCACTAATGAGTGGTAATTCAGTTAATAATGGGGGGGGGACTGGTTTCAAGTAATATTTATTGGCAATATTAACCTGTTATCCAATTAATAATATTAACAAAATTAATTACTATTATCTAACTTGAGTTTTATTTTAATATCTAAAAAAACAAAAACAAAACAAAAAAAAAAAAATTTTCAGGGAAATAGTTGATTCATTTTCTACACCTTAACCCATTGCAGGTCATTTAAAGCTAGAAAATATTTTTAGATTGTAAAAATTTTTTGGGAGATAATAATGGTTTAGTGACACACATCTTATTAATTAACCCATAATTGGGGGGAGAAGTAAATTCATACATTTCCCAAGAGTATTTGCACATAAGTGAATATAACAAACCCAACTAGAATTGGAATTTGGCTCTCTGATTAACAATACCAAGCCACTGTCCATTAAATAACCTGCACATCCAAGCTTATAGCACCCAGTATTCACAAGCGGTCAGAAAAATAGGTTTTTCAAGTCCAGTAGTTGTTATTACTATTTCCAGTATTGATGGGGTATTTCCTTGGCAACATTTTATTTGAAGTAGTGTAGAATGTCAACATCTTGATTATATCATTATTTTCACTTCGAGTTACATGTGATATCCATTTTAGTTGTTGCTGATGTTGGTAGTCCTCGAGTGATGTGGTTTCTATTATTTGGTACAGTTCTTTGTGATTATGTAGCACCAGTCCACAATGTTCAAAGAAGGATGATCTTTGCCAAGACTCTAAGGCTTCACTTGCTCAAAGTCTTTTTTTAATCATTGATCTTGGAAAGTGGTTGTATACAGCTGACAGTTTAGGTATTTCTGAACAGGTTTGGTGCCACACATGATATCCATATGAAAGTCTTAATAAAACAAGGCTATTTAAGAACATGACTAAAGTTTTCAGGTTGATGTTTTGATTCTGTAGCAATTTTCAATGTTGAGCAAAACTACTTCTGGTACAGCCTATTCTATGTTCAATTTCCTTTTCTCCTATACTAAATTTGTTATAACTGATCCCTATACCAATGTATTTGAAGTGTTTAGTATTTACTAATTCCACATCCTGAATTTTTATAATGGATTCAGAGAATGTACCATAACTTTCACAGAGTAATGGTAACAGTTAAATACAGCAACAAAAAGATAGGAAGTTGTGGAGAGTCATGATCACTCACATCTTGAAAATAGCATATAAAAAAAATATAAATTACCATGTATTATTATTCAATTGCAAAATATGCATCACAAAATTTTTACAAGTTCTGCTTATTTAATATAAACAAAATTAACTACATATTCTTGTTTATTAATCAAACATTTACAAGTATATTTTCCCCAAGTAATTTTCATATAATTTTTAAACTGATTATAACAGAGCACATTCATACATATTTATGTTTTCATGTGCATTTACAAAAAAATTCACAACTATCAATTAGATTAATTTTTTGTCTTAGCAATTCATCCCTGAAGATGATCTTGGATGAGGTTGAAAGTACTTAGAATAAAAGAAATGAAAAAAAAACTACAACACCTTCCTTAATGAATTTAATAACATTAAGAAGTTAATCAGAGAATTTGAGAGGATTAAAATAGTCATAATATGTCCAGATTATTCAACCAAATATATTTGAATGAGGATATGAAGCATTATATATATATATATATATATATATATATATATATATATATATAATTTAAGCTCTACTTCTGTATGGAGCACTGTTTTTTAAAAATAAAAACAAAAATACTAAGGAACCTCCGGATTATTTACCTAATGTGTTCTTTCCTATTATGTATGTATGTGACCAAAGTTTATATAGCATAAACTGAACGAGGGAGTGAACAAGACAAATAAAGAACAATATATTTTCACATGGATGTGTACATGCAAAAAAGGGTTTAATAGCTAATATAGAAAACAGATGACACTCGTATCCGGGTCCCCACCCCACCCCCAAAAAAAAAAAAAAAAAATTAAATCAATAAATAAAAATAAGAGTTCTCAATATTTAAAAGGTATAAACTGTGAGCAATAGCCACTAAAGATTGACCCTGGCCTGACAATCCCTCATTTTTAGGGTGAAACTTGAGTTGCCTCAGTTTTATTCTTCATTTATCTTAAACTTTATAAGCTATTGTTTTTAGCACTTTTAATTGCCAACTCTATCATAGTTGGAGTTTACCAACTACAACTGTGTTAGATATAGGTATATATATATATATATAACATACACACAGTAAAAAAAATTGTATGGCAGCTTATGAGCTAGTACATTTTCACATTTTGGTTTACCAGGCTGCAAGTACCAGGATGTGTGAAATGGCATAAGCAGTAGCAACTAAACTGTCAAGCTAGAGCCACAGACATTACAACTGTAAGTGTGGGAAGCATATAAGGTTGAAGGTGTACAGACAGTTCGCAATGAGAAATCTGTAAGCCAAGTTAAGATTCTAGTCAAATTCATTACATTCATTTATGTGAAAATACCCATGTGAAAGGTATGAATCTATCTATTCTTCCCCATGTACAGGTTAAATAGCAAGATAGACTGTTTAGCCTTGGTTGGCTAATCAGTCTAATTACAACTCTGAATTCAAAACCTGACGAAGGTTATTTGAAAACCTCATAGCACCAGTTCCCTGTATTCAGTTCTACACAAGCCTTCACCACATTAATCAAATATATTCGACATAAACTGACTGTTCAGTTCTAGTAACTGAATTGTTGAACTCTCATATGATAAAGATAACAGAAGAGTTCCTTTTATATATATTTTAATCATTTCACTCCAAGTAAGGCAATAAAAGCCACAAGAGATTACTGAGAGTGAAAGAAACAACAATAAAAGAACAAGGTTCAAGGAGATTGACAATTGACATTGTATTTAAATTTTTGAAGATCATAGTTGACATGAAAGCAGGAAGCTGGAAGAAACTATTAGCATACAACTAGCAATTTCAATGGTGAAAACATGAGATGTAGTTGTCAATACACGTAAATTTGTAATGTCTAGGTACTAATGAAGAAATCTCATCAGAACAATTACTATGAAAATATTTGTAGAAAAGGCAAGGGAAGCTACACTAAAAGTGACTGAAACCAAGATACCAGGTCAGGATTAATAGCATTGTAGATTCTTCTTTGGACTTCATCAAGAATCTCTAGATATAAAACAGAAGCACCAAACAAGATATGTCAGAAAGATGTGTGTGTGCGTTTTCTTCACTGTTAGATTTTTCAGATTAAAAATAACCCCAAATGCAAAAGAGGCAACATTAAACAATGTTACTACCTAACCAAACTAAAACTAAGCAAACTTTAAAAAAAATAAAGAGAGAGAAAAAATAAAAAATAAGCTGTCAATGCAGAAAGAATCATAGTAATTGATTGGCCAACAAAGTCAAGAATGAAAGCTAATTAAATGAACACTTTATACAATAAACACTTGAAACTGAAAAACATCCTATAGAAAATGGCAAACAGAATTCACTAAATAAAGATAATTTTCTCTTTATAGGATAGTATTTCAGATTTGACATGACTAATTAGTAAGAAAAGCCCTTTGTTCTAACAAATTAATCTTTCCTTTTTCCAAGTCAAAATGGTAAAAACTGTGTCACTAATACTCCAGATCACTGACAATTTCCTAACCATACAATTATAGATATACACAGTTTCATATAGAAAGAGTTACAAGACATTTCAACATTTTTGATATTTATAAAACATTTGAGTGTAGTTTTATGTAATATTGGGTCAAATTTTCAGGCATATAAACAGTTTTATAGACTTAGTAAGACAACACTTTCATTTTTTGTTTTTCTTTCATTACCATCTATGTAAATGGTCAAACATCAGCTATTTTGTATTAGGAAATATAAAGTTACCACACAATAACAATGCCTGAAGCAAGTCTCTTTTCTTACTATCAGTTATAAGAATAATACAGACAAGACAGAAGCACATATTCTTTTTTATATCCCTGCAGGCAGAAGTAATCAAGAGAAAATATCAGACACTGCAACCAGAACGACAGAAAGAAATAAAGAGAAAGTCTATACATTAAGATAACATGTCGATGCATTGTAATGTGCTTGTTTAGTCTATTCTTGCAGACTCTTTGTGAAGAATAGGGAGGGCTACAACCACAAGTTTTAATGTTGCAGTTTCAGAAGTAAGAGATTTTTTAGCCTGACATCCAAGTTGGACTACCTGACAGGGCTAAAGAACTTCAACTTTCCTAATATTTAACAATAGCTGGGGGTGAAGGAGTGGCGTCATGCCTTCCTAAGGGCATTAGTACAAATTGTGTATAAAATGCCCCATCTGGAATTTGAACCCTGTTTGCGAATTTCTTTTTCTAGGTTGTTAACCATTAGACAATATCTCTACTGTAATATATATTAGGTTGTTATATATTCATTTGTTTTTTTTTTCTGATGTTCTGTGAATGATCTCTAACAATGATTTTTCACATCATTTTTTGCTTTGTAGTAACTCTGGTCATCCTGTGAAACTGTTGTCTAACATTATTGAAATTTTATTTCAGATTAGACACCCCATTGAGATGGAAACCCAAGTAGACAAGAATGAGCATGTTTGACATCACTTTGATTTTAATTAAGGTCACAAAGCTGCTAGAGACATTTGTGTTGTATACAGAGATGACTTCATTACCAACAGAATGACACAGAAATGGTTTTCCCCCTTTACAAGTTTAAACTCACACTCTCTGCATTCTGGCTAACCTGTTCAGTTTGATGAAAACCAATTGCATGCATTGATTAAAGAACCATGCCAGACCACTAGGGAATTGGCTCAGAAGATGGCAAGCTTTCATGTTACTGTTGCTCATCATCTTAATCAGTGTTAAGGTCCAGAAACACAGCACATGGGTGCCACACACATTGACCAAGAAAAAGAAAAACTCCAGCACTCTTCCATTGCTGTCAGTTTACTTGCCCAACACCAGGCTACTCAAGGATACAAAGAAAAAATTCCTTTACTATATTATCACCAGGGAAGAAAAATGGTATCTTTATATAAATATGAAGCAGAGAAAAGAATGGGTAAGTTCAGGCAAGCAAGCAACAGCCCAAACCAAGCCAGAGCTGTATCCATGCGTGAATGATCTACATTTGGTAGGACTGACAAAGACAAGTTTAATATAAAACAACATGACCAAACATGCAATTAAAGAATTCAATTAGCAAGTTCTGCAACTCCTACCATATTCTCCTGATTTAGGCACCTTCAGACTACCTTTTTCAGTTGTGTTTTAATTTAAAGGGTGTTTCATTCAACAACAATGTGGAGCTTAAAACATGACTTGATGAATGTTTGAGCCAAAACCTAGTAATTTCTAACAGGATGGTATTGAACAGTTATTGAATTGGTGGAATATATTGTTGAATGATTCAAAGCTATTAATAAATAGTAACTATTAAAATGAATTATGAAAAAAAAAAAAACAAACAATGAATAAATTTATGTAACAATCTAATATAACTGACAAATTTATAAACAAATATGGGTAACTGTTTAATATACTCTCAGGTTGCTCCCTTGTTATGGCCTTGTGCTAAACTGGATAAATAACTGCTTATCCTCTGGTTCACACTCCTCTCTGGTCTTTTGAACAGAAGTAAAGGTTTATCCAGTTTTTTTTTTGCTTAGGATTGCATTCTTTCTGGTACGAAGAGTTATTATTTACAGTTTGACTAATATTCTCATCATTGTTATTATCACATTTCAACTGTTCTACCATCCAATATTCATCAGGTGTTTTTCAATCTGCAGAGAATTTCAAATTAAACCCTTTATTTAATCTACAAGATAATAGCCTAGAGGATTAAAGTATTGCTTTATGAATTTAGTGGCATGGCAGTTGTGAGTTCAATCTCAAGGCCAAGTAGTACAAATACCGATGCAGTGGAAACAGGACTAGCAATAACCAAGATGATATATCCCAAGACATGGACAGCGGAACAAGAACCCCCAGCAATTGGTTAAATAGTAGAACTTGTACCTGGAAATATCATTGTTATTCTCAAAACAATATTACCTAAAAAAAAAAAAAAAAAAAAAAAAAATTTTCTGCTTTAAAAAACCCGCAAAGGGTTGATAAATCAAAAAAAATTTAAAAAAAAAAAAAAAAATAAAATAAAAAAAAAAAAAAAAAAAAAACAACAATAGGATACAATCAACTCTTGTAAATTAAATAAAGAATTCAGTTTGAAATTCTTTGAAGGCCAAACAAATCAATAAATATCTGAAGATGGCCAAACAAATCAATAAATATCTGAAGATGGCCAAACAAATCAATAAATATCTGAAGATGGCCAAACAAATCAATAAATATCTGAAGATGGCCAGAGGGCACAAATGTTGAAACATTGTGATAATAATGACATTAATCCGCCTGTAAATGATCATCAAACCATATAATAATTATCAATGTGTATTTATTTATATATTTCTTGTCCCATTTGTGTAATCAAATCTACATAGATTACACATTTATGAACAACAATCTCACTCTTTAAATTCCTTAAATAACAAGGAAACGTAAGCTGTAGTTATTGTAAAACTAAATATAAACTGATTTGTAATCTTCTTGAAGGCAATGCTTGAATGACTACCAAATGATTGAGGAACTGAGAAACTAACACTAGAGCCATAAAATATAAAGTGATAGATGAAGATAAGATTTATGCAGCTCAGGAATTGGTTTTGCATTTAAGTGTCAAACACCTCCAATAATCTATCAATCACACCATAAGTTCCATTTTGGTAAAGAGAATAGTAAAAAATGAAACAGATATAAAAATATCTATTTAAATTAGCAAAAGTGCTTGTATGTTGTGGAATGTGACAGACACATAAACACCCACTTGTGTAAATACCATCAAATATTTACATCATTTCAAAGATTACAAAGAGTGTTGCATAATAAAATCAACTTTTTTTTTTTTGCAGTTGTATGTTTCTCTCCAAAGATAGTATACATACAAATCTTAATGAAATCAAATGCTATTGACAATTGTACAGCTTTTTTTTTTAAACCTAAAAATTGATGTTGCAGGTAGCCAAATAATTCACCTGACCTCATTCTTGCCAAGAATCTTGGAGCCATCATGGAAGAGCATATTGAAAATGTCCTTGCCCAAAGACCAGCAGTATTCTTTAGAACATTTGGTGAAATTTTAGAAGAATTACAAAATATATATATATATATATATATATATATATATATATATATATATATATATATATATATAATAATGGACTTTCAGTTGATTTTGACCTATGAGGATCTGACAGCATAATTGATTCAGTTATGAAATTTTGTGTGATAATCTTAAGTGGCACTTAAGACCTGCTAGTGATTTACAAAGAAGGCCACATATGGAGCAAGAGTGAGGATTGTGAGAGGAGATCACTGTTAGATTGCTGACCTTTTAGATCTTGCTCTTGCTTCTTGAAGATGATTCAGACAAACAGATTGAAAACTGCTGAGTCCACTAAAACATGTTGATCTCCATATATATATATATATATATATATATATATATATATATATATATATATATATATATATATATATATATATATATAAATTTTGGATACATAGCTGTGTGCTTAGAACAATAGTGTTCTAACCACAAACTGATTTGTGAAGGACGTGACTTCTTAATATTGGCTGGTGAAGATGATCTCAGCATGCAACATCATTTGAAAGCACCTGAGGAATTATTATTGCATGCCTTTCTATTTGGATTTATATATTCATCTAGGTTGTTATACTTATGTTTCAAATGTTGCACTCTCCAGCCTTCTTCAGCTGTTTATCATACTCAGTAATCATCTCAGGATATTGAACCAAACCCTTTATTCAATCCACAAGGAATACTGTCTTATACCAATCTTCCAAATTAACATTAAAAAGAGGTAGTGTATAACTGAGAAGACCAGTTAAGTACAGTTAAAGAAGAAAAAATATTCTATTTAATTTATTATTAAAATTGTCTAAGCTAAATGTTAAAAATACATACCAAATCATACGAAATCTTTTAAAGTAAAATTGGGTAAACAAAAATGCCCAGAAGCTGCCAACAGTTGTACTAGCATGAAGTCACAAATCATTGTGACCAAGGGTTTGAGTGGACTATCCTTGTTCAAACTGTTCAGCATGACAGATTATGCAGCTTGTCCCATAAATTTTAACTAGTTTGCTCAGCAGAATTAAAGTATAAACCATGGTTGGTTGAACACAAACATGCCTGAACAGGTGTCTGCTAGAGGGATTAGCTAGTCGTCCTAGCAGTCAGCCATATACTAACCCTTTAAACAACCAACAAGGAAAATAACCTGTTTGATAAATATTTCATGAATAAGACAACTTTAAATTTTCAGGGCACATTTTACAACTTTTCCATTTTCTCATTGCCACTATCAACCTGATATTTAGATCTGAATATTATACCTTTCAACAGTCATGTAAAAGTTTCCAAAACTATCAACAAAGACACTAATTCAACTATATGAATTATTCAATGACAGTTGTGATAGTCACAACGATGAGATTTCAATCAGATTACAAATATTTAAAAGGTTGTTTTCTTCACTGAAGAGATATAAAACCTGATCTTTTTATACAACAAGCTAACATTTATGCTTCCCCTCAACCGACAATAACTATTTTCATCACTAACAACAAAAAGCAACAAAAATGTTTCCCTATCAAAACAAAGTACATTAAATTTTGGCTACAATCTGTCAAATTCCAGTTGCTCCATAAAGCTCAAAACCAGTGACAAGCAAACATTAGAGAGATTAAAGAAAAATCATTTGCACTATATTATTGGAGGAGACAGCATGCAAGAAAACCTAGTGTTGTGAGAAAATTCTAGTTTATTTACATTCTATCAAAGGAAAGATAGACACACAGACACATACAGAGTATTAATTTCTGTCTACAATGTTTAGATCTACAAATGCACTATGACTAGTATTGAGCATTCTTCTATTTTACATACACACTTGTGTATTTGGGCAGCAATCCTTCTCTAATACATATTTTGATAAAAATGACTGCCAAGGTATTTTTGTTAATTCTTTTTGCTGCATTTTTCTTGTATGCAAACAAGCTTTATTTATTTATTTATTTAGTGTGTATAGAAGTTGTCCAAATTATTGTTCATTCCAAGCACTTTCAGCTACTATTAGCTGTTCTCAATTCGATTTGATTCATTCGTTTTCAACAGCTTAAATCCTTGCAAGTTATTTAAAGCCAGAAAATATTGTTTTAGACAGTAAGAATTTTTTGGGGAGATAATGATTTAATGATACATATCTTACTAATTAACCTATAAACTAGGCGAGAAAGAATGGTGGATTCATACCTTTTCCAAGGGTATCTTTGTATAAGTGAATATAACAAACCCAACTGGAACTGTTTTCAGATTACCAATTCCAAGCCATTATCCATTACACCACCCACACATACAAGCTTACAGCACCTGGTATTCCCTAGTGGTCACTCATCTAGGTACTGACTAGGTTTGACATTCCTTAACATTGGTGATTGTGAACCAGTGTTTCAAAATATTACTGTAAGAAGCTATTAAGGATTTGGGTTGTATTATTGTAATTGATATGTAAATGCTATTGTAAACAGTTTAAAAGTTGTTCAAAGATAGCCGTATTCTTAATTCTCAAATACAGCCAGTACATTTTGGCCGGGTTCATAATTAAGGTTGTTATGGTTTTGTTTTATATACAAAGTAGAAATGTTATTATTAGATAGATATCAATTAATTAGGACAAGTTTCCGGTTTGTTGTTTTTTTCTTGTTTCAGCTGTTGAACCTTCCAGCTTTCCTTTGGTACAAGAACCAAAGCATTATGGTAAAAACAGCAGAAAATCAATTCAGATTAATCAAAGTATGAAAACTCCCAAATAATACTGGTGATTAAAAAAAAAAAAGTTTTTTTTTTAACATTACTTGCATCTGTATCTACTATTATAAATGGAATATTTCAAACAAAATAGATCAATACAATAATACATTTAGCTCATTAAAAGTTATGGGAAGTCACACAAATTGCATTCATTCATTCATTTTATATAAAGAAGTTTATCATATTTGATATCATAAAACCTTCCACTCCACCCCCACAAAAATGACTCAAAAATGTCTTCCAGGTCTTATATGAGAAGTGGAGGCAACTGGTAAGCTCATACTTAACCAGATAATGTAGACTACCTGTTTCACACAAGCTAACTCCTTTATATGATGTAATGTCAAATGTACAGTAAGAGGCTAATATAAAATTAAATACTGTAGTTGCTTAGGTTTAAAGTTAGGCTGTATTTTTTTTTCTTTTGTAATATATATTTGATGACACTCCAAAAAACACTACAGTGTCATATTATGTCACAAAAGTTTATAACTTTTTGGAAAAATTGAGATTATATATATAGTGAGAGAGAGCTATATATATATATATATATATATATATATATATATATATATATATATATATATATATATATATATATATAAAAAACGTGTGTGTGTGTATACATATGTAAATATTTAGAAATCTGTTATATAGTTTAACATTTCATAAGAATTCAAATAGTGATAGCTGGATTTTATTGTTAAATTCCTTTAAAATATTTACTTGTTAATATTCGAATTAGGTTCGGATCATCACATTTTGCCATAATGTGCCATATAGTGTACTGCTCTGTTGAACCATCTCCCAACAGGAGGTCTCCCCACCACTCCAATCACTACAATCTTAATCTGTTTCGAGTTAGAGTCAACTGTTATCTTCCACTCCTATACATACAAATGGCCTCCAAATGTAACCCTCTATCTCAAAAGACCCCCAGGCCTTGTAAAGAGTGAGCCTTGCTGTAAATAATAAAAAAAAAAAAAAAGAAAAAAGAAAAAACAAGTGTCTAGCTAGAGATGCCGCATACATCAGTATTTCCTCAATATTTATTATATCTGAGTGAAAATAAGACTCAGGATAAAAAAAATTACCAATAAGATATCTTGTCAGCTGCTTCTAAGTGGTTAATATTTGTTTGTAGCCCATAGCAGAAATTAAATATATTTGAATAGTATTTTTGTTCTCTGAAGTAAAAAGAGGATTGAGAAAAAGAGAAACAAAGAAAAAGAAATCTGTTTCTTCCATGTCTATATCCTTACTTTCTTGAACCTATCCTTCTTTCAAGCCAATGCTTAAGTTGAAAGAAACCACTCTTCCTTACCACCTAACAATTTCTTGTATTCATTGAATGATTATCTCTTTAGTGTCTAATTTATACAAACTTTCAGTCCTTTTCTTTCATGTTAGAGCTGTGACAAAAATACCCAAGTGAGAAGAATAGGCATACCAATGTTAAAACCATGAAAATCTATCAGTTGTTATCTTTTATAATTGAATGCTTCATTTTCTTTGGTTTGTCAAATGATTATTTCTACTGAACTTAGTGTGTGAAAACTCATCTAAATAATTTTTCAAGATTAAGTATATTTTTTACAGTAAGGTTTGCCCCGTACAAGGCCCAAGGGCCACTTGAGGTAGAGGGTTATATTAGGAGGCAGTTTATATAGATAGGAGAGACTTGAATAGGTTAAGATTGTAGTGATCAGATAAACATCCTCTTGGGAGTCGGCTCCAAAGAACAGTGTTTCACAGGAAGAAGCTGTTCAAGTGGAACACTTCTCACCAATGGAACACTGAGAGAATATGGGTGGTTTGCTACAATGTAAGTGGCATAGCAGATACTTGGCTAGACAGTCCTGGTGGAGCCAAGGAATGTACTTCGTCCGAGCACTTTCTGTGAAAGTAGCATTAGAGCAGTGAGAGGCTTGCCACACCCCACCTGTGAGGGAGAGGTTAGAGGGTGGAAAATAATTTGTCACCTACAAGGACTCAGAGATGCTTTTGGACTACTGGAGCTAAAGAGCACAGTCTGTGCAGCTCCCACCAAAATATGGCAACAGTACCCCATTCTTGGCTTGATCTGGCTCTTGTAAAGTTAGAGGATAGCACATAGTGTCAGGTACTATTAAATAGGCAATATCATAAATAAAGCTCTGTAATTTTGAAAGAACATGCAGCACTGTAGTGATTACTTTTAACAGTAATCATCTTAAATGTCAGATATTCAATACAATATGTTGAAATATCTGTTAAACATAAGATTCAAACATTTTATTATATACTTTATATGAGGGTGTGCTGAAAAGTTCTCAACCTGATCCACTTCCCAAAATTTAGCCAAATATTAAAAAGAATTTGTGGGGAAAGGTTTCTTGGTCATTTTCAGAACTTTTCAGTGTATGCATATATGCAATGCATATGCCGTATGAAATTGGGTTGCTAATCTCATAGTAGTCTTTCCTTATAAAAGTTGTTTACTGTTAATTTAGTCTACCACCAGATGAGCTAGAAATAAAGTTATTTTCTCCTCCCTCCTTACATATTCATTTAGACAGTATTAGGATTATAAAGCACATTCCCAATGTTTAAGAGAAAATTGTAACATTAGCACTGTAGGCCAGCATTTTATCACTAGGCCACTGCACCTTGTTCATAGAAATTGTTAGATAAATAACTTCAATGTATATTTCATCTAGTGTGAAAGTTTTTACTTTATTTGAATAAAACTATTATTAGCATACCCAGATTCCATTAGGGAATTAAAAGAGTATTTCCAAGTCTTTTAGTCTTTTTATTCACATTATTTATATTTGGACTAATGTCCTGATCTTCGTTATTATTATCTTTTAGTCCTATTTGCAATATTATATCAACAGTTGGGAAAGGCTTTTGAGTGCCTATATCTTGTCTGTTGTATATCTATTTTTGATTTTTCTAACCTGATCTTGTTTTGTGATTATGGCAGAATGTCTGCCAAGTAGCTTTGGAAATTCTTGGCAGAATTCTGACAATTAGCCATTTTGGTAAGATAGACTATTTGAAAAAGAAAAATAAGCTAGTAGATTTACATCAAAGAAATATATAAAAAGAAGTTTTAGCAATGGTGCTGAAGAGTTTTAACAAATGAAAAGCTTTTCCAAAAAAAAAAAAAAAAAAAAAAAGTAGTGTTTTTTATAGCCCTTTATAATATCTATAAAACTTTAATATACTAAAAGGAAAACAGTGAATGATTTTACAATGTTTAAAGCAAACTATGAAATTTTGCACACACGTATGTGCTAGGAAAAAATATATAGTATTTTTGACTAGGAATTTTTTTATCTATACCTATTTGCTTAAATACCAACAAAAATTCACAAGGACATTTCTTTATTTTTTCTATATCTCAGACCATTTTCTTAGTTTCCAGTGAAAGCTTAAATATATATTATCAATGTTTGAAAACTTTTGGTGCTCTTAAACCATTATCAAAGAGTTGTTTTTTTGTTTTGTTTTTTTGTATTACGTCAGTTTCATTGTTTTTTGAAATATTGCATCTTCATGCATGAAATAATAAAAATGTTGATGATTACAAATAAATCTTAATTTTTTAGAAACACAGTGGTGATGATCAGGAATGAATCAACTTATGCAAAAATGCTCATCATATAGTCCTGAATAACCTATACCAAAGTGAAGCTAATATAATATATAACTAAGAAATGTTTATTCCATAATTTGTTTTTTTTTTGTCAACAAAATGAGTAACCTAAAAGAAAAGTTCAAAACTAGTTATAATGACAGTAAACAGATTCCTTAGTGCCAACATTGAAGTGGTTTTCTTAATTCAATCTGCCTTACTTTTTATACCAAAGTGAAACATATGAAATGTCTATTTTACATCAACAAAAACTTGTTATTGTCATGGACACAAAATAGCCTAAGAGAAAGTTTAAGACTGGTTATAATGACAGTAAAACAATTTCTTAGTTCTGATGATGAACTGGTAAACCTTTCCATCAGAGTCAAGTTATACTTGAAAAATAAAGGAGATGTGGAAAATGAATAAATACTAGTTGAATAGTCTACACTGGGTAAGAGTTCAAGACTAGTTATAATGGCAGTAAATTGATTCCTTAACACCAATATTAAGCTGGTTTCCTTAAATCAATTCAATCTGTATAACTTCTGATAAAAGGGAAGCAAATGAAATATATAAATAAGAAATGTTCAATTTACAATCTTTTTTGTCAATTAAAAATTTGTTATTCTTAATATTAGATGGTGTTCTTATTTTAAAACGGTAACTTTATAACAATTAGTAACTGAAAAGAAAACTAAAATAGATCCTTTTTCCTCCTGATAAGTTTCCAGTGAAAAATACACGTAGGATTTATTAAAGAATAATTACATATATAGGAACACAAATTCTAGTTGTAGAAAAAAAAAGTTTTATTTTAGTACCAACTGTATTTGAACCTGGTACTTTGTTAGAAAGAAAGAAAGAAAGAAAAGAGTACTGAACTGTTACACGATATCTATCCTCTCATATGACAATGAATGCAAGACAATCTCCTCAACGATGAAGAGACAATAGAAATGTTATTCTACAGAAAAATGCTGAGGATACCATGGACCAAATATGTAAGCAATGATGAAGTTTTAGAGAAAATGGAAATCGAAACAAAAAGTACACTTCAAGAAGAGAGAGTTGAAATTTCTAGGGCACATAATGAGGAAAGAGGCCTTGGAAAATCTGATACTCACAGGGCAGAGTGAAGGCAAAAAGGATAGAGGAAAACAACTCATAACATACTGGGATTGAGTAAATGGATGGTGAAACAAGGTTTAGGAGAAACAAAAAGACAAAATTTATTAAGAGCTACAAAGGACAGGAAATTGTCGAGAGCCATGATCATCTACATAGAAAAGAATATGCAGGAATGTTCCAATTTCTTATTGGTACACAATGACTAAAAGTTTTACTCAACCACTGAGATTCAATCTATTTTTTTTCTACAATAAAAATTAGATGATTACCAGCAATATTATCTAAATTTTTACCTAAATTTGTTTTACCAAGTTTTGGCTGCCAATCTATAAACAATCAGTACAAAAAAAGTATTATCAATAGTCAGGAATTAATACAGGGATTATTGACAGAAAAAGGTGTATATAAATATATATATACATACACACAAATGATTACAAATCTTGGAGGCACTTTATATAAAAAGAAAGCAACTTATTAACATTTGGTCTAATCTAGGGCCTCACCTGTTAATTGGTAAACATGAACTTTACAGTTTAAGTGAAATTCAAACTTCCTATTATTAACATTTGAACCAATGTTCATTTCAAACTTTAATACAAATGCTATCCTGACTTTCTGGATTTTTCAATTTTCTTTCCTTGAAAACAACCAACAATGAGATGGTCAAATGACTGATATCAACATTTGACAAGTTCCTTTACATGTTTCCACCGGAGAAAAATTCACCTTAATTCAACAAAAGTTCACCCAAAGAAAAGTTTAATAGGCACTCTTTGTCTGTTCTATTCAAAAGAATTTGTTTAAGGATTGCTGTCTAAATATATCAAAGACATGCGCACATATATGAAAAGTTTCATTTTTTATGGCTTTACTTAATAAAGATAGCAGTTCTTTAATCAATCATGTTAGTCATAGTGAAAGAACATAAATATGTACTTTTTTTAGTATGTCTTGACAACTGAAGAATCTTCTGTCCAACAGGATTCCTCTAATACATAAAATTCAAGAAATCCAAGGAGGCTAAACATCCACCTCCAGGTAGGAAAAATATGACCGTAATAGAAAAACCTAAGAATTATTATCCATTATTGATAATGCCCTTTCTGAGTAATAATTGTTCTAATCTGTTTATTTTTTCTTTTCTTTTTCAACATGTTATATAAATGAATTTGAGTATAAATCATTAAACAATAATGGATAGCTATTGGTTTCTGACTGTCATTAATACAAAATTCCCACACACAGCACCTGAAGGAATCATTGCCTAAGGGTAACTGATTGATGTATTATGCCCAAAAAAAAAAAAAAAAAAAAAAATTATTAAATCACGACATCTCCATTCTTATAGCAAGCTGCTTAACAACTATTTTCAACAGCCATGATATATCATTTAAAGAATTTGAGAACAATGACATATTCAATCAAGAAACTTCCTTGTCATGAAAATCTATTCATGACCTGACAATTTTAGATATATGGTGTTGCAGATTTATAAAGTTGTTTCATACTATTCATCACATTCTTTGCTTTCAACTGAAGTTCAGCAATCATCAAGCATCTATAAATGCAAACCTACCACTCTCTCTAGATCATCAACTACTTCCCACACTGACTATAATAAAAGATACCCTTGGTGCTGAAGCAGTCCAGTCACATTCCTTTGGACAATTTTAGTAGAAGACTACATTTTGTTAGGAGAAATTCTAAATAGAAATAAAGTCCTGGGGAACATTTGCAAAATATAGACACAAGGAATTGTAACCTGTAAAGATTCCTAATCAGAATACTTTGGAATGAGATAGAAAACAAAGTAAATGATTGTCTGAGAAAGAATATGAAGTTGTGGAGAAAACTATTTGAAGTATATAGAACAAGGGTTTTTTCCTTTTTTGGAAATCAAACTTTCAACTTCCAAATGTTAAAAGCTAAAAGAAGACAGAACTAGATATAACAGAAGTTGTAAATTAACTGAATATATCGAACTGAAGATGTTCTTTTGACAATTGTTTCTGGGATCAATACTTAGTGAAAGGATATAAAAAGAAAAGAAACTGTATCAACTGAGGTTATCTAACCGTTATTCTATTTTATATTTCAATCCATGTTTTCACCTTAAAGTCTTTTTCATGTTTTTAACCCTTCCAATTCTCCAATTTCTATATGGGGAAATCCTAATTTCATACTAATTCATATTAATTTCATACTACCAGTGTCACAATTTGCTTCTTTCTTCATATTGGTTTACTTAATCAAGATGGCAACAAGAATAGGTGTGAAGTGTAATTGAATTTTCTTTACATCTTGACACTGAAGACAGAATTGAAAAAAAAAACAATATCAAACAACCAAAATCTTTATATATGATTAACAATTGCTTAAGATCACAAATAAGGCTCATTATTTAGCTCTTCAGACAAAAACACAACCGACATGTATCTTTCAGATTACGTCATTAATTCTGAAATTTCCTTATTAAGTAGTATCATTTCATTAGTCTCAGTCCCCTGTTTTAATTTCCACTCAATTATACCACCTTATTTACAGAAGGTGCAAACAATCTCTCCTATTGCTAAATAGTCACTTACACTGCACCTAAACATGATCTTTTGTTCTATATTGGAGAAGAAATTCATAAGGAATTCATTCACAAATCCTTCCACAAATACCACATTTTTAAATAGCCTGTTAACTTGCTGCAGTTATTCAAATTTAGCCATATAACTATTATGCTTACTTGATTGTGGGTTTTAGATATTATGTTACAATATAATGACAATGACCTACAACTAAGTGTCCATTGCAAATCAACTAATAAAAATTATCATATCAAATATCTATTCTGATCAAAACAAAATAAAATGTAGAATTATTATCAGATTTTATTTGAGAGCACCCAAAATTTGTAATCCTCAATATTTATAAGAGGAGAAATAAAATACTAAATTAAAATACTTTTAAACTCCTCCAATACCTTAATTATTTCATATTCAATTAAAAAAAGAAGGTCCATAAAATATTTAAAAATAGAAGAGTGGACCATTTTGGTAAACCCAAGGAATTAAATATATTATTTATTCTACCAACTACAATCAATAGCATGCAGAAGTGTGGAGACAGAGGGTGCAACAGCCACGGGCATACATATCATGAAGGCATCCTATCAAAAAGTGAAATAAAAATTTAGTTTATATTTAATTTGAATAAAATGTTTATTTTATGTTTCATCCGTTTTTAAATATGTTATTTAAAATATCTTTCTCACATTTCTCAGTACTAGGACCTATGGGACTCCCTACTTGAATCTTAGGTGTATACAATCAAGGAGTTGGCTCTGGGTATCAACAAACATCACCAAACCTCTGCATGTCACTGACTAAAATTGAAATGAATTAACAAAATTTGTTGTAACTACTTCTAATAAAAGACTTTAAATTCAAAACAAAATAATAAGCTAAAACTTAAGGAGAAATTTACTCTATCACCTGCAATAATTGACACAAGGAATACATAGGAACTGAACTGACAGAAACTGCTGCAAATATGTGGGTAGATTTATAAAGGAAAAAAAAGAAAAAAAAAAAGAGAAAAATATGGACACAAAGTACAAATAATAGTAAGAAGAAAGCCTGCTACCTTGTCAAACTTCTTTTTAAGTGTTTGATACTGCAAATTAAGCAAATAGAGTGGGCATATAAAAAAAAAAAAAAAAAAAAGAAATAGTATGATCCAAGTCAGAAAGTAATTAGCAAAGAAAAGAATGAAACTATTACAACTAATCAGAAGATAGAATTAATTTATTATTTATAATAAACCTTAAAAAGTTATTATAAAACCTATCAAACACTAAAGATGAAGTCCCATAATCAGAAAATAAAAAAATTCAATGGCAAGCAAATCAGTGAAAACTTATGACAAATGTGTTCCAATTTATGACCATGTGGCATTACAAAAATAGACTATGCTTTTTTCCCTCTTTTCTTAATAAGACATGTAATCTTATGATTCATTTTAATGTATGGATTATAAAGTTGTCTCATTGACACCAAATTTGATATTCACTGGTAGCTTTATAAAATATATATTTTTTCATCTCCCCCCCCACCTTTTTGGTTATTTAAGTTTTTTTTTTTCCAGTTCTCCTTTGGTCTTGATTGTTTGATTATAATTAATGTGAAGCCCAGAGTTACTGTTTTAAATTGGTGACCCTGGACATATTCCAGGTTGCTGTCATGGCTTGGTCTTGGTTTGGTTTCCAATTTCGAGTTTTTTGATTCTATAGATATTGAACACTGTAGATTTTTGTTTAGGTAGGTGTCTTTCTTTTTAATTGTCACTTTGTCAGGATTCAAGGTGCTGAACATCAATCAGCTAAGTGACAAATTTTATTTGCATTAATCACACACACATTACATTACACCCACGGTGCATCAAAAATATTTTTACAAACTTTGGGAGTGGGTCCCTCACACTAAAACCAGGACAAAAGTTCATATAAACACATGTCTGCAAGTCCTCTGTTTTAAGTTATTAAGTTTAAAGAAAGTTTGTGGTAGATGGCACTGTGTTGCCATGTAGACAAAGTTACATTTGTCATTCATGTACATTTGCAGCCAGTCTGTCTTTAACGTGTGTAGTAGTGAGTTAACTGAGAAGTGTTTAATTTAACAATGGCAAGATATTCATAGCAGCATGAATGTTAATGGATTCACGGCTGTATCAGATTGCGTTTCTAGACCAAATCAGCCAACCTTTACTGCTGTTTATTATTGTGTTGCCGAGACAGGATCTGTGAACCACAAAATAAAGATTGAGATCTGCTCGTATGCCTGACCACATTCTACATGCTGTCAGAAACGATCCAGATATCAGCACATGTCAAGTGGCCCTAGCATGTTGTACATCTCATAGTACTGCATGAGGGGTACTTCAAGAGCAGTTCCTGTATCCATACCATTTCCAATGTGTGCAGGTTATTTTTGTATTGTATCTTGGATTGTACATTTAACAGTGTCTATTGTAAACTTTAAACTTAATAACTCAAAAATGAAGGATTTGCAGATATGTTTATAGGGACTTTTGTCATCGTTTTGGCATGAGAAACCTGCCCACAAAGTTTGTAAAAGTATTTTTGAGACACCATATATATATATATATATATATATATATATATATGTGTGTGTGTATGTGTGTGTATATACTTGAATGTATGTATCTAAGCTTAGTCTGCCAAGTGGAGGAAATCAATCAGGAATTACACTTTTACAATAGCTTGAAAGACTAATATGTATATACTACACCCAAGGATATATTCCATCTCTCCATTCCATTTATCTCCATACACATGTGAATAGGAAAAAAAAAAAAAAAAAATGACTGTAACTTCTTTGGATCATTTTCAAAAACAGCACTGGGCATGATAAAGTGTATCAAGATTTTTTTTTTTTTCCTTTTTTATCATTTTTTTTTATTTTACATTTAAATGCTTCCTTAATCTTTAAAGCTTCCTTGGATTCAAACATTTTTCTTTTTACATCCAAACAGTGGAATTCTGCTGCAGCACAAAAAGGATTTTTTTTTTTTTTTTTACTAACCACATAACCCAGTTTTCCATACTAAGATACAGTACTATTATCTTAGCCAGATTTCACAAACAACTATAAAGCTGAAAGAGGTGTATTGGTTTTCCAACTTTATTTTACTCATTGATTTTTAACTGTGAAAATGTTAAAAATGAAATGACCAATAAAAGTTGATTATATTGGGAGCTGATTAATCTTTAATAAATAAAAAGAATTTTTCATTTGTGTTTAATACACAAGACCATCAATTGTATTTAATACACAAGACCATCAATCTGTAAAATTATTTAACAAGAAATTTTACACTTAGGCCTCCAGAATTGTTTCCTCACTCTTTTTCAACTGTTAACACATTAACTGCAGTAGATATTCTCATCATTTAAAACTAAGCCATAAAACTACAATGATTGAAATCCCTATCATCTCCAGTTAATGAGTTATGGCTTTGAAACAGTGACAAGAATTGTCAACATCAAACTAAATCTAATGAATAAATCCTTTTAAACCTCATCAAAAGCAACTTCATTAATGCCTATTTATTATTATTTTTTTTTTTTTTTTTTAAATGTATCGGCCATCTTGAAATCTATCCTTAAAAAAAATTCATCTCACTTACATACACATAAATATAGGTGTGGAGATCTACATTAAAAGTGTAATTTAACATACATTACTTTAAACATTTCAGTCGGCAAATTTATGAGTAAGAATAAAGAGACAATGAAAAGTGAAAGAGGAAATAAGGACAGGTTTAGGTTGATGACAGGTGACAGTTGATGACAACAAACAGTATGCGGTACAGCAAGTTAAATAACACAACCATTTTATACCAAAGGATTTAAACAACGAATAATTTAACATTTTTTTTTAAATTAGATCTGTCTCAAAAAATAAAATGAAATAAAAATAACATTTAAATGAAAGAATTTTTTTTTAGTACATTTAGAAAAATATCATTCATTTTTTGTGAACTATTATAACCTAGATAATTATGTAACTACAAATGAGTAGGGTTTATTAAACAAATCATCAAAATGTCCATTCCATCTAATAATTATATATAGACACAGCAAATACTAAACTCATATAAAGGAAGTAAGAAGATAGCAAAATTTACACAGTATATTTAATATGCAAACCAATATTACAAGCTAGAAAAGGTACATTTAACTTCTCATAAAAACATTTGTAATACCATTCACTTGGTGAAAGAAGGTGAGAGTCAATCAAAGGGTGAAATGAAAATTCATTATAGTAATATTAGTACTTAACAGTTAAATTTGGTGATATAACTACTAAATTTTACAAATTTAGTATTAAAAAATGTGCTTGTGAAAGATTCAACACTTAAACTGTTTATTTTTTTTAATACCATGTCCCTCCAGGATCATGACTGTACACAGATTCCTTTACTATATGTGAATTGCCATGCATTATTGGATTATTGGGAAAGACAGTAGAATGGTTTCTTGTTGTTTTCTCTATGGTCTGAAATTCAGAGTTTTCCTTCTCTTAGATCGCCTGCTACTCAAGGTTAGAGAACCCAATTTACCCTGCTAATTAACCCATAGTTAGTGGGAAGAAGAGATAGGATTTATGCTTTTGGAAAAGGCATGAATTTATACACCTTATAAAAAATTCAACAAGATTTCATTATTATTGTTGACTCATTAATCTCTTTGTCCAAATGGTGTATATGAAATAAATAATAAACTTTTATCTTATGCAAGATGAACAAGTAGTTTTCTTTTTCTGTATAAAATATGTTAATGTTTATATGCATGGTTTAAGTTTTATTGCATAGAACCAGGAAGAAATAGATTGTCATTCAGAAATTAATGCAATTCTTATTGATAGCAAAAGACTATTATATCTATAATGATTTGATGAAAAAAGCTTCAACAGATAAACACATGTAATAAAAAGCATAAATGATCAACTTATAAAATTGATCATATACACTAATATTTTAAGCCAATGAATTCCTTCAGTTAAGTTTTAAAAAAAAAAAAAAAAAAAAAAAAAAAAAAAATTAAATTGTTTCACTCTGGTATTCTGTACTCCAAAGGCACAGTGGAGTAATGTATAGCAGCTCGGATCGAGGAATTGGAGAGACGACTTTGAATTCCAGTCAAATACATTACATTCACTTACATGCTAATACTATTGGGAAAAGGTATGAATCCTCTTATTCTCCCCCCAGCTATGGGTAAATAGCAAGACAGACTCGGTTCTATAGCCTTGGATGGCAACTGGTCATCCACAGAAAGAAATGGCAACCTACTACAGGAAAAAAATCTGACTCGTCAGTCATGTATCAAAAGATACATGATTACCTAAGCATGGCACATAACTGACTGAAACCCAAGTGAAAGGGATTGAGGAAAAGAAAAAAAGATGAACGGGATGCAAGAAGATAAATAGCGATTGATGTTGCATTTAAATTTTTGAAGATTGTAGCTATCGGGGAAGCAATTAAAGACTGGAAGTGTGGTATAAGAAACTGTTGGAATAGATGTGGCAGATGCATTTAGCTATTTCAACAGTAAAGGAGTGGGGCCTAGATGCCAATCTAGCAGCACACTTAAATTCGTGTAGTCAGAGCCCCCGGGGGGGGGGGAAGCTAGTTAGAGCAGTAACCATCTGGAAATATTGGTATTTAAATGGGTATTTTATATTTTTCATGTTGTATTAGAATAAGTCACAAGTGAATTTCATCTTCCAGTCAAATATACAAGTCTTCATTAATGACATTATTAAAAAAAATTTTTTTTAAATACTTAATCCCTGTACACAGATTTACTTTCAATTAATAAACAGTACCTGACAATTTCTAGTCCTATTCAAGATAAAATATATCAGGGTTATTAAATTAACACAAGAGAAGACTCAAGAGTTTTCAGCCCAATCAAAAAGGGATTCAAATAAAAGCATTTGATGTTTGGTCATATTTTAGAAAGTGGATCAGGCAAGAACATTTCAACAACCCTAGTATATTAGGGTTTATTAAAGTGTTTTTTTTCTTTTGTTTTTTTACAGATCTTTACCATAGAGCTTATTTTTTGTACATGTGTAGACCATGACTTCACTATATTTTATGTCATTGTCAACACTTTTCAATTGTACCTTTTGCTTTAAATATTATAAGTATTCAAATTCTGGAAATTTTGAGACAGTATTTAAAACTGGATCTCAAAGCCACAGAATTTGTCAAGTGGAAGGAAATGAAACAATCTGACCAGCCTAAAACTGGTTTAAGAATTCTAAAGGTAGTGACTTGTCTCTCAAAATAAAGCCCCAGGAGTGGATCAATTCTGATGCTTTAAAATACAAGGAATAAGAAAATCTGACCACAAGCACTTGAAAATTTCCAGCAAACCATATCAGAGGTTGAACCAAGCCTTGCGAGTGAAATTGGGTAGAAGGAAGTGTTTGGTAGCCATCAGTGGTTGTGCTAGCACAAAGTCACAACTCATAGTAACCAAGGGTTTGAGCATACTGGCTGTGTTAAAACAGTGGATCACACCAGATTATGTGCTCTTTCCCAGAAACTGTAACTATAGTTTGCTTAGCATAGTTGCAATATAACCTACAAATGAGATCTTTGGGTGTTAAACAAACGTATATGATTGAGCAAGCATTTAAAACAGGGATTAGTTAACTGCCCTATAAAACTAGTGTGCTAGGGAATAAGTAGCTGGCTATTATATAAGCTTAAAAGAAAAAAAAAAGACTTTCTGTACCTCATGAGATCCCCCCCCCCCAAAAAAAAAAATTTGATTCACCTTTATATTCTGTACAGGGGAAAAAAAAATATTAGTTTATTCTATGTAAGATTAATTTATTATTTATTGCATAGAAAACAACCTGTAACAACAATAATCCATTGGTACAAGGTGATTGATAAGTCATAAGAATAATAATGAGGATTTGTTGAATTACTTATTGGATATATAAAGAAGTCATTATTCCAAACAGAAATAAACTATTAAAGCATAAAGGTTAATCTGCTGTTAATCTGGATAATGAACTAATACACTTTGTTGATTGTATACATAAAAGTTGTTTTTAGTAAAAGAGCAGATAATACTGACAATAGAACAAGTCAGGAAAAGCTTATAGATCAGGCAACTATAGTAAAGAATAAAAAAAAAATATCTATCCCATAAGTTGTTACATAAAATGTATATTAAAATCTAACAACTATTATAGGATAGATGCAATGCATAAAAATATATCAAGATAGTGAATAAAATTTTTATGTATTTTTAATGTCTCTAGGCTTAATCTTTTTATCATCTCTCTTTTCTTTATAAAAATTGCTTATATGCATTATTTAAAAAAAAAAAAAAAAAAAAAAAAATATATATATTCGCTAGAAAACACTAAAGTCATTTTATCTACAAAACACAGTGTTTATTTTCAATAAATTTGTATTAACTCACAAATTAATACAATAGAAACCAATTAAGATAAACATCATACATAAAGTAATTATATATTCTAATACATATATACATTAATTTTCCGAGATTGTTTCTATAAAAGAGAAAACTGATTTCAGATATCTAAGTTAATGATCTATGACGCTACTATTTATGCTATCAAACTAAAATTTCCCATCCCCATAAGAACCATTTTGAATATTGCTGATGAAACCTGATCACACACAGCCTATGACTTTTGGGGGCGGGAAGTCTCAAGGGAAAGCAGATTTTAAATGACAAAACTTATTCTCTATTTTTTTTTTTTTTTTTTAGAGACAATCTTATATTTATCATAAAATATATTATAGTTTTATATTATACATAAACTACTTGCTCCAGTCATAGCATTATTTGTTTTAAGTAATATAGATAATTGGTAAAAAATATTTTGGAACCACCAATCAAGCTACTACCGTGGAAATAGAGGTGTATGAAGTGGTATTCGGAGGTGGATCAGGGGCTGATCAGCTACGATTGGGTCAACCTGGAAAAGAGGGATGAGATGCAGTACCTTTTCAAAATTTGATATATTTAATACTTAATAATTATATACAAATATTGATTGATTGATGATGAATTTTGTATTTGTTTGCAAAGTATGTTTTTCTGATGTACTGGTGATGGGAAGGTGATGTTTATAACTGGGATTATTGGAGGGGTGTTCAGGTTTTACATCTTACCCCCTTTCCTGAATACACCACTATATTCGATTTTGTTGTCACTTTGTCTCAAAAAAAAAAAAAATAAATAAATAAATAAATAAATAAATAAATAAATAAAAAAAATAAAAATAAAAAAAATAAAATAAAAATAAATAAATAAACAAATAAAATAAAATAAAAACAAAAATAAATAAACAAAAAATAAAATAAAATAAATAAAAAAAAACAAAATAAATAAACCTTCATCAACCCATTTACTTCTCTTTCCATTCCCCTTCAGTCAAAGAAGACCAAACTTCAGAAAGAACCATCTGTTAGATATAAAATAGAAATCGTAATAAAAATCACACCTTCCCCCTCAACATGGATGCCCATAGTGTCCCACAATATGATTATTGCTAACCACTGAAAGGAGATTATACTAAAACATTTCTGGTGTCAAATTTTTTCTTTTTTGATGTTTATATACAAGTATTTTCTCAATTGTTACTTCTTGCCAGATATATAAAAATGAATAAACAGTACCCATTTGTATTCCTTTCTAAATTCAGTGCCTTGTGTTATGCATGTTGCTCAAAAAAAATCTGATAAAATGAAATGAATCTGAACCTATTCAACAGGTATCCAATTTGTAAAGAAAGAATTGATACAGATTTTGATTAAATAGTTCCATAAAAACAATAATGGGAAATGCATGTAAGCCTACTTGAGATTTTCCAAGTGAGTAACAATTATCAATTACTGAAGGTTGAATAGAGAAAACTTGACTCATATTTGCTTAAAGACCAGCAGCTTACATCTTCTTGGCTGCTGTCAGATAATAGAGATGCAATCACAGCTGCAAACTCACAAAACAACAAGTTGGTAAACAACAAGTTGGACAACAGCATTGTTTAAACAATAAAACATGAAGAAAGCCAAACCTAAAAAATGTTTCATCAATTAGTAAGTGTTATCGAATAAGGGTGTAAATGAGAATCTAACACACACATATTATATATATATATATATATATATATTATATACACACACACGTGTGTGTGTGTGTGTGTGGGTGTTTAGGGAGTAGTTATTCATTAATCTAAGCTTGATTAAAGACAAAAGAAAAGGATCTTTTTTTTTTTTATTACACTTACTAAATACACGAGAATGCATATCTACAATCGGGGAGGTGATGGTATTATATACTTACAATCAAGCACATGCCCGCCCGCCCGCACACACACATATATATATATATGTGAGAGAGAGATACAGAGAAAGCTATTTTATGTCAGAATTTATAAGATGAGGAATTATTATTATTATTATTACATGCCTTTCCATTCAGACCAAGAAACTTATCTTGGTGGTTAGATTTTCTATAGAAGCTGGTTATTATAATCAAGGACAATGTCATCATAATCAGTCAATCAAAAACACTTAAGTTTTAAGAAGTCAAATAATCATTTCAAGTTAATAAATATTGAATTAACTTTTTGATTATATAAAGAAAGTATTTATACCAATGAACATATATTATTCCAATTTTTATGCCATTTGCTGGTTATTCTTATCTAATGTCTTAAAGGGATCACTATAAACGCATACATCACTTCTTCAATATTTGCAGATATTTCATAATAATGCTAGTAAAAAATATCTGCGCAAAATTATTTAAATTCTTCTCATGTTGCAGAATTAAAAAGGGAAAAGATTTTTGTACATCTTTTATGTGCTTCAGGAACAATCATGGCTCTCCACAACTTCCTATCCTTTGTAGCAATGTTTATCTTTTCTCCCCCACTCCATGTTTTACCATCTATTTACACAAACTGATTAGATAGGTTACTTGCTGTTTCCCTCAGTCATATAGGAGGATTGATATTACATAGCAGTTCAGCAATCTTTTCTTTGTTTCTAAAATTTTTTTCCTATTTCTTATTACTTTGTTTACCATTTGGAAGGCATCTTTCATCAAAATAATCAAATAGATTTTTTATTATTTTAAAAGAACAAGGTTATTTGTCAAGAGAAAAACTTTTCATCACTCCTTGATAGATAAAACAATATAAATTTTATAATACATTCTAGCACCTATTTCTATCACAACAAACAAAAGTGAACAAAAAAAAAAAAAAAAAAAAAAAAATCACTTCTCGAAAAATTTTAGTCTTATTAAAAAATAATTCTATTTCTGTAGTAATTGAGGCTAATTAACTAATTTACTTTAATAATAAATTATTTTTCATAAATTTATCCGATGGAATGACATTGATGGATGTTATCTTCCCCAAAAGACTTGTCAGAATGTTACATGATCTTTCCAAAATGTTGCAAGAGAGTTTGAATTAAAGTGTTATCCTGCTCTTAAACTGGCTAAGCTCCCAAATGTAAAATGTTCAATCTAACCTGCAACTTAACCTCTAAATGGAGTAGAGAAGAAATCATTGGTTGGTTGATTTTGTTTAGCGCCATGTCAACCACAATGGGTTATTTAATGCCGTAATCTAAATAATTTGAACAATTTTATGGCTTTAACTAAATATATTTTGAAGGCAATTGTATACCTTCAACTACAGATAAAATGTATTGTTGGTTATTATATATATATATATATATTTTGCTGGTATTTTTACTATAAAAATAAGTTTTCATACTTTATTAGGATTTTTTTTTTGTTTGAAAGTTCACTATTTGCACATAGCTGGGACCCTAATAGGGACTTCTACCCCCAAGAGAAGAACTGAATTCAGGCTTTTTCCAAAGGTATTAATGAGCAGCTAATGCAACAGCTTCAGATGGAAATTGAACTCTTGATTCAATTATCCATGCTGATAACAATTATGCCACCTCAAAAAAAAAAAAAAAAAAAAATTATACAGACTTCAGACTTTATGCAATATGCAAGCAAGACAAAAAAAAAGGAACTAGTTGCTTCTCATGTCTTGTGATGTAACTTTTGTTTCATTTTCTCAGATAATCCATGATTCCCAATCATTGTTTTTAATTATTCTGAATTACTGAAAGCAAGCTTAATGCTCAAGATGGACTGTGTTAAAAGGTCAAAGAGTATCAACTACCTTATTATTTACCCATAGATGAGAGAAATAAGTAGATTCTTTCCTTTCCCTTGGCTATTAGTGTAAAGTGAGTTTGAACTCAATTTTATGACTATTCTTCAAGTTTTTAACTATTAAGCCACCTGGATCACAAGTAAGATAACTAAATAATTAACAAAAAATTTACAAGCAAAATTAAAGTCTAAAAATGAAATAATTTTTAAACTGAGAAATTATTATTGCATGCCTTTCTATTTGGATTTATATATTCATCTAGGTTGTTATACTTATGTTTCAAATGTTGCACTCTCCAGCCTTCTTCAGCTGTTTATCATACTCAGTAACCATCTCAGGATATTGAACCAAACCCTTTATTCAATCCACAAGGAATACTGTCTTATACCAATCTTCCAAATTAAAATTAAAAAGGGGTAGTGTATAACTGAGAAGACCAGTTAAGTACAGTTAAAGAGGAAAAAATATTCTATTAAAATTTATTATTAAAATTGTCTAAGCTAAATGTTAAAATAAATACATGAATAAAAATTTTAAAAAGTTATGCAATTTCTTTGTGGAGAATCATGCTAATTCAAAATTTCTAATGTAGTGTACTTGACTTTGCAATTATAGGCATAAACTATTAATACTATTAATGTATACACCAACATGTACACATCTATATGTTGTAGAGTAGTTT
Organism: Acanthosepion pharaonis; assembly: GCA_903632075.3. Lineage (NCBI taxonomy): Eukaryota > Metazoa > Mollusca > Cephalopoda > Sepiida > Sepiidae > Acanthosepion > Acanthosepion pharaonis. The sequence continues at coordinate 1,043,473 of CAHIKZ030003987.1, forward strand.
CACAGTGGAGGCTTGTATTTCACTAAGTCGGTCCTTAAATAGTTTCGACGTACAAAACGTTAGGAACTTGATATAATAGTTAATGACGCAGCAATCTAGTTGTGGTGGCTGATACTTTAATATCCGACTGACGGTCGTCCGACATCGACTGACTGACCAACTCACTGAGACTTAGCAACTACTCCTACTTATTATAGGTGAGAGAGTCTATTAACAATAGAATAGGTGTGTTTCACTATAACACTATAGCAATCTAAATTTTAATAAATATCCCTTAAATAGGACCACATCCAAAAAACAGAAATACTGTTCTGGCCTTAAAATTCTGAATTTGAAACGCTGGGCTGAAACAATTACCAGTGGAACTCACAAGAAATATGCAACTATCTTAACTACCAAGCTGAAGTACATCATGTAAATCTGGCTATACATTCATATTTTTGTACATTATATATGTACAAACACACACAGTAGTAAATCCCTGGTGGGTGCTCTTCTTCAAACATATTCTATTGAATGTATATTACCAAAATTTCTAAAAATAGTAAACTTTTTTTCTCCACCCATAATCTTGAAGCTCTTTCAGATACTAGAGTTCAGGTAACATAACAATTCTTTAAATGCCGAGTACTTCACATTATAAATTCTTTTGATAAGTTAGGATCTGTTGTTTATATTATAAACTATAGATAATCTGTCATTGAAACCTCCTGACAAGTGGACTAAACAATTACAAAAATGATTGGTCTACAAAACTCCAGAGTTGAGGAGCTGAATATAACATCAGCTAATTGCCAAATAAATAAATATATTTTTTACTTCAAACATTGTTATAGTAAATACTTTACATTTGAAATAAATGCCCCATTTTTATTTATTAAACAGTGTATATTACATCTACAGGCCTGCACATTTGAGAATCTTAGTAAACAAAATGTGTTCCATGGCAGGATTCGAACACCTCCTCACTTTATAGGTGAAAACCACCATTTGATATGTACATATAATTGTAATTTAAATTAATAGATAATTTCTTTTAACCCAATAACATTTTTTATTACTATAGATATTATTTTATTGAATACATAAGTGAGTAGACATCCCTGTCAAGAGGTACATTTTCTTTAACAAAACTTTCATTGATTAGCCAGTAGATTTTAATTTCACTGTAAATCAACATGTATCCACTAAAATAAAATTTATAGTAACAATAAACATGAATGTATGATGTAACTTATCAATAAAGCAAAACAACTTAATTCTGAAATGAAAGTGATATAAATTTTTTCTTATGTCTTCTAATCATTAGTATTCATACTGAGGATTTACAAATTATTCTATCTGCCTATATATATATATATATATATATATATATATATATATATATATATATACATACATACATACATACACACACACATGATAAAAATATAGATTTTAGGTATGGTATAGGTAAAACTTCTCAATATCAGAGATGGAGGGTATGTAAATATAAGGTCAACACCAAACAGGGATAGTTTACTTCATGCTTCAACATAATATTCAGCCTTGAAGATTGTGTTGAAGCAAGAAACAGACTGTCGCTGCTTGGTGTTAACTTCTGTGTCCACTTTTATATTCATACATACATACATACATACATGTCATGGTTTTGATTAAAAAACAAAAAGTTTTGGAAAAAATACTATGTCTATTTTAAATGGCCAGTGCAACCCACATGAAACTGGCAAATTTTCCCACAATGGCTGCAAGAGGTTTGACTAACTCTGGTTCTATAGTTTTGCCTCTTTCTTTCAACTATCTCTGTGGCTGTCATCTCCCCCTACCCTGTGCACACATAATTTGGCAACCTCTATTGCCCATTGGTGATAGCAAACTTCACAAGAACATTTTTTAAAGGAGCCTCTGGACAAGTCTTTAACCCTGCGTTATTCACATGGGGTGCTTTATTACCTAAAATATTTTAAAGTACTTGTAATTCATAGTTGGCAACTTGTTTCTTTTACTCACTTAAACTATTCTCCTGATGCAATGTGGGGGTTGTGTAGCACATGGTGTGGCACAGTTGTAGCTCAGTTCTCATGGGAAGCAGATGCCAAGGGACTATCCATTTTCAGAAATCTGATGTGACTAATGCTGGGTTAAGAATTATTTGTTTTGCCAAAAAAGAAGATCCTTGGAAAATATTCACTCGGGTATCATTTTATATCTAAATTTCTTATGTAGCTATTATTTATCATAGTAAAATTCAATTTCTATTTCTGACAACTTGTCATGAAATATCCCGACACAATTATTTCATTAGAAACAAACCAATTTGTCAAAAACTTGATACTATCACTGATTTTCATACTTTGCTAAACTTGTATTACATTTCAGCAAAAAAAGCCAAAGATGATTTGACATTAACCAACTAAAACTACAACAGATCTTTTTCCTTGTGAAATAAATGTTATGTTATTTTGAGTAATACTTTAATTTTTTTTATACTATAAATTCTGTTAGTGATTTTTTTTTTGTAAGATGTAATCAGAACTACCAAAAAATAATCTCTGGAACTACTGATCTCAAAACTTTAGTAAGTGCCTATATGCCAATTTCATATGAAACATATGACAATTGATCCCAGGCAACACTAGATTAGACTACTCTCCTAGCAGATTTCAAACTGAATACATGAAGTAACTGTTTCTACTTTCCAAACATTGATGCTTTTACTTGTGATTCATGCCAAGATTGAAGAATTTCCTGTTTTCAGTTGACTGAATTGACAAGCAAGGTAACTCACTGCAACGGATAATACCAATGCACTTTAGCTGCATCGTTGGGAGTTAGATGAAGTCATTACTAGAAAAAAAATTATTCTTTGCATTAACCAAGACACTTAGCCTTGTTCTGTCTATAACTAAAAATCTTTCAACCTTACATCAATATTCTCAATGCACATAAACTTATATTCTATTTATAGTCACAAAAGGTGTGTGTATATATATATATATATATATATATATTCACATCACTATTTGAACATATGTATAGCTACACGAGCATGCACTTCATAAAGGCACTTGAATACACCTGCTGCAGTTCACAATATCTTCCAGATTCCCATAAATAAATGGAATTCTTCTCTATAAAGGAGTTATAAAATATAATAAGTGGAACAATGAATGAATGAATGAATAAAAAGGAGAATTATTAAATAAATTCAGTGTATTTTTTTTTAACCAAAAAGTATAGCATTGTTCATTATTCTGCAACTTTTTGTAATAATTTCAAATCTGAAAAATGTCTATGAATAAAAAAAATCATAAATATATTGTATAATTATGTGAAAAATTTCATCGACTTGGTTGGTAGCTTTCATTGACAAAAAATATTGGATATGAAAAATTTTATGAAAGTCGTTTATGATGGTTGTATTTTTTGTGGGGGTGGGGGATACATCAGTATATTATTACACCAAAGAATTTTTTAATGATTTATCTCAATATGAAACCAGTTTGATAATAAAAATAGCAATTCATATTCAATGTAATCATTAAATGAATCCCGTACAGTGGTATATCACATGGATGACTAAGGATAAGGAAGCTATCCCAGGGCAAAGAATACGGCATAATACTAAACATCGCTTTTTTACTTACAAAAAGATGAAATGACTCAAAAATTTTTAAGTCTTTTTCTTAACATTGTTTTTCACTGGTGATTCTAAGGACTAAAAATAAAACAGCTTAACAACTTACATTCTTACAACCTAAAGCTTGGCCATCATGTCATAGGCTATTTTTCTGTATTTACTCAACAAGACCCTCAACAATAACATGATTGTACTACAGAGTACAACAGAAATGATATTTTTAAATGTCAGAGAAAATAACCAACTTCAATTGCATTTGGCTGGTCAGTGCATTCGGTTTGCTACTAAAAAGAGACAAGAAAATAGAGTATAGACATATTGAAGGTAAAAAAAAACTAAGGGAAAATTTTTTCGAGATGTATCAAGCAAGAAGACCAATCAATGATAGTTTTATTTTTTTAATTAAAAGAAAAAAATGTCCATCGATTATTTCGAATTCCTTAAAATAAGGAATTTAAAAGTTCTTTTAATCGACTGACAATTGTTAATTTTCTTCTGACACCTCGATTTTTTTGCACTAAGCTACAACTACTACAAACAATAAAAATTATAAAGAAGAAACAGAAACTAAAATAAAATTATTCTATTCATTTTTTAAATTTATCAACTGGCAAAACAGAGACCCCCACAATCAAAAGCCAAATATCATGATTTAAATATGCTAAATTAAGAAATAAAAAATGCATCTATAACTTAGAAAAATAGGGAGAAAGTATTTTGTTTTGTTTGTTGTTACTTAAAATAATTAAAGACGGGTTTGGTTTGGAGTCTAGTTCACAAGTACTTTCAGCTGGGCGCGTTTTTCGTATTCCGAGGAAGTGTCGTCGTAGAGAGAGAAAGCTGATTAGTGATTGCACACACGCAATTTTAAAGACACGAAAACTTTGAATTTCCTCAAAATCTTTATTTCTGTAAAAATGTTTTAAAATAATCACGTGACAGAGCACTTCCAAACACACTTCTTAATGTCTATTCCCCCCCTCCATTCCAAAACAAAGTGTATCTTTCTGTAAAATGCTTTTTTTTTTCTTTTTTTTTTGTTATTGTACGTATTCTACACTGAAAAACTTATGTCCTCATGATCTCCACCGTTTGTTAGGGATTTTATTGGAGGCGAATAGAGTGTCCGATCTGAATACAGTCGAAAAGTCTTATTCCTGATATGAGGCCGAGCACAAAATTAACTTTTTCTTGATCATTTAAAGTTAAAAACCTTAAAATCAAAAACAACACACACTTCAACTCCCAACTAATGATGTACTTCTTATTTTTCCTTTTTAAAAAAGAAGCCATTCCCACTAAGATTTTTTTCCGGATCACAGCGGAATGCATACAAGACACGAGAGAGGAAATAAAAAAATTATTTACACACTTTTACATATCGAATAGAAATCAATCAATCTGTGTATATATTATGAAAAAAAGAATTGCACAGCTGTATATTGATTATATACATTTTTTTTTACACGACAGCTCACGTGTGTTGCTGCATAATTTCGATTATTACCATTAAAATATAGGCGGGCTTAGTGTTATAGAAGAAAAAAAAATACTTTTATTACCCACTTAGTTTGTCTATAATCGAAACACTTTAGTGAAAAACAGTTAATAAACGTTTACAACGGAAATTTAAGAGATCGAATGATTATGAACCCTTTAGTAGTGTTTGTTTAAAAATATATACTATATTTTTTTTTTCGGGGTTTGCATTTTTGTGCCAAAATGTATCGTGTATGTTTCTATTTTATGACGATATGAGTGTTAACACTTGAATTCATAAAGTCTTTCTTGCGACAGACATTTCTGTTGTTGCATTAATTGAATATTATTGTGTATTTTTATATGACATGTAAACTAACTACACGTAAACACGGCCGTTACACACATACATACACAAAACAAAAAGCAAGTATTTTTTTTATCCAGCAAGAAAGATTACGTTTGTAATTCTCATTTTTAAAATCTACTTATTCAATTCGGCTAAATTATACTTTAATGTAGCGTGTTGCTTATTATTATCTATAATAAAAATTACTTTAGTATACAAATTCTCAAAAAGATATACAAAAGAAAAACAGGGTGTGACACTAGTAGTTTCTAAGCATTTTTGTTTACTGTGTAAGTGTATATATTGTATTCGACTTAAAGTTAATTTTTTATCAATTTTGTCTATTTTGTCATCGTTACAGAATTTTTAAGTTATTATATCACAATTTAGGGAGTTAAGCTGAAGTGTACGTATAATTATTGGCATACACTATTCAATTCACCGATTCGTTGTTTTTTTTTAAGGTGTTTATGATGCGTGTGTGTGGCGCGGAACATGTTTAACTATGACTGTGTCAAGAGCTATGCATAACGTTTTTATATTCTTTGGGGTGTGTATAATTGCAGGGTCCGTGCAGCTATTTTATACAGCAGTGAGTAACTATGTTTGGTGCAGGTTTTTAAATGCTATATCAACATTGGAGGGAAAAGTGTGGACGGTGGTGGTGGCCATATTGACAGAGAAGCTATGGTCCGAAAAAAAAAAAAAATTTAACCGCGAAATTTCCCTTCTCTGTCAGTCGTCTCTAGTTAGTAATCGGGGAAGCTGAAACGAATAACAACTTACCATTTTGAACATTGAGGGCATTAAGGGCCTCTATAGCCGGTTGTGGGTCGCTGTTGCTTCTCTGTCGCTGGTACTCACGATTTTCGACTGTCACCTCTGTTTGGGTGGCCATTTCAACGTCAGCCATGTTCAGAGTTCACTTCCGGCATGACCTCACATCCCGAGGTCATCTGCTCGATGGGGGCAATTACAATTTTTCTTAAGATTATTTATATATATATATATATATATATATATATATTTTTAATTTTAGTTCTCTTTCCGAAAATGCACCGATAAATATGATCTGAGAGTTTTTTTTATAATTTGAGTTACGCTAGCAAGCAGAAAAATATCAGCAGCAGAAATATTGTGTAGTGTAGTCAGTGTTCTGTTCTGAGTGTGTGTAATTTTCTCTTTACCGGGTACCCTACTCTTTTCTTTGCTTTCACTTTCTTCTTTTTATATTTTTTATGTTACTCTAGTTCCCTCTCTCTCTTTCTCTCTGTATGTATGCATGTGTGTGCGTGAGTGTGCATCTGTGTGTAAGTGCGTGCGTGCGTGTGTGTGTGTGTAATGTATATATCCCACTCTCTTCTTTTTTCAAGTTTTTTCCTTTTTACACTTTTTCTTTCTGCCTTTCATACTACTGCACTTGCCAATAACAATTCTCTATCTTTCTCAACAACCTAACGGTTCAATATTTTATCGAGTTCGATCTATATTGCGATCTGAATGAATATCTATCTATATCTATCTATCTATCTATCTATCTATCTATCTATCTATCTATCTATCTATCTCAGTCTGTTACTAAGTATCTATCTATCTATCTATCTATCTATCTATCTCAGTCTGTTAGTGTTACTGTTATCTATCTATCTATCTATCTATCTATCTATCTATCTATCTATCTATCTATCTATCTATCTATCTCAGTCTGTTAGTGCTATCTCTTCTTTATTTAATCCGAATCACATTCATTCTCTACTTTTATATTTTATTTCTTTTTAAACCTAACTTCATCGATTCAGTAATGAAGTTCAGTATTTTTATCGAATTCAATTTGAGTTAGATAGATAGAGATGTCTTCTCTTCATTACTCGCATTCTACATATCATTCTTTAAATTACATTTAAAATTTAAATCACCTTCATTCTTTCTTTCTTTTTATCTATATATCGGTCTATTCCCCATCTCTCTCTCTCTCTCTCTCTCTCTCTCTCTCTCTCTCTCTCTCTCGGAGATTTTAAAAACAAAACTCAAGTCATTGGGATGTAGAGGAATGAGGGTGGGAAGATCCACTTCAAGTTCTTCCTTTCTCCAAGCCCCACCACCGTATCTTCATCCTTTGTTCACATTTTTATTATTTTATTTGTTTTTTATTTATTTTGCTTAAGCTTATATTCTTTGTTTGTGTCTCATCTTTACTGACGAGGATGTGTGAGCCAATTCTTCCCTATGATAGCAGAAAATGAAGGAGCGGTATCGATTTTTATCAATTTGCGGCATTTCTGGGCCTAATATCATCAGCACTTTAACTGTAAGGATTCCTCTTCTTCCTTCCTCAGCAACTTTCTTCCTTCCTTCTCCCTCTCTTTATCCCATCCCGATGTTCTGTTTCTCCTTTTCTCTTCTCTCACTTTCTTTCCTATTTCTCTTCTCTTCTGATTGCCTCTCTTTCTCCCCCTCTCACTATCTCACTTTCTTTTCCTCTGTCTTATCCTTTAGTTTTTCTTTCTTTCTCTCTCTCTCTCTCTTTCTTTTGTTTTTTTTCTTTAACCTAGCTGCTTTATCTTCTCTCTTCTCTCACTTTGCGCCATCTCTCTCACTTCCAATATTTTTTCTCCCTCTCTTCTATTTTAATTTTACTGTCCCATTCTGCTTCCATCCTCTTTGAACCAAATACCGGTTTTTCTTACTGTTATTTACCTTCTTCACATTATATGAGTTTGTTTTCAAAATCTTGTCATGGGGTGCACTTAAAAAAAAAAAAAACAGTCCTACTTATATTATCTTTCTATCTATCTATCTGATCTGCTTCCTTTTGTTTTTCTTTTTATCCACTCTTCTTTTTTATTCACTTTCATCTTTTCCTTAACTTATTTGTATTCTTTCTTTCTGTTTTTTTCTTTCTCTCATACACTCTATTTACCTGTCTGTCTTTAGTTCTGTTTGCTTGTAAATATTAGGTTATATATATTTTCTCTATGAAATTTATACCTACCTGTGGCCACTAAGTCTATCAAATATTTATATACTACTCAATAGATTGGTAATCAATCGATACAGCAATGTATTTGAAACTGTATGCTCACATTGATATACATTTTTATTTTTTCAGGTGTATATTTATATACAAATTCCAAACAAGATATATACAAAATGAGATTTGTTTTTTTAAGATATCAACAAAAACTAACTATCCTACTAACAGAGCAGACATACAAAAATACAAAGGGATGTCTTCTCACCGGATTTATTCAACCTATACAGCAAGACATTTCTGACAGAATTAGAAGTCCTACAAGGATTCATTATTGGTGTCCACAATCTTAACAATACAAGATATGCAGATGACATTGTTGATAGCAGACACAGAAAGGAAACTACAAAAGCTTCTACAGAAGGTAGCAAAGGAAAGTGAGAAGAAAGGACTAAGTATAAATTACAAGAAAGGAGAATGCATGGTTATCAGCAAAAGAATGAGCCCAAAATGCAAATTACAAATCAGGGATACTAAAATCAAACAAGTACAGGAATTTAAATATCTAGGAAGTGTTCTAACAGAGGACAGAAAGTGCGGCACTGAGATCCAAAGATGTATTGGGATAGCCAAAGATGCCTTTCAAAAGCTAAGCAGTGTATTAAGAGACAGAAAAATTTCATTAGAAACAAAGAAAAGAATACTCAGCTGTTTCGTGATATCTGTCTTCCTTTATGGCACCAAATGCTGGACAATCTCCTCAAAGATGAAGATAGACTTGAAGCAACTGAAATGTAGTTCTACAGAAAGATGCTGAGGATACCATGGACCAAACATGTGACTAGCAACGTTTTTGAAGAAATGAAAACAAAAAGGAAACTTATACTTAGCATCAGGAAGAAGCAGTTGAAATTTCTGGGGCATGTAATGAGGAAAATCTGATACTCATGGGACAGATTGAGGGACAGAGGAAAGCAACACATAATATACAGGATGAGCTTGAGCAAATGGATGGTAGAACTGGGTTTGGAAGAAAACAAAAAGATAAAAGATATTAAGAGCTACAAGGGACAGGAAAATGTGGAGGGTTATGATTGCCTATGTCCTGAAGGGACACATCCCATAAAAGAAGAATAGAGCACAGATTAGTACATTGGTATTACGTTAACCAATAAATTCAGCTTTCACTAAGGAATACCAAAAACATGTCCTATGTATAAAGTAAGAATAATGCAGTATGAATGTGGAGATAAATTATTTTGAGGGTGTGTATTACAGATGATTTTTATCAAGAAAGCAAAAACAGCAACAAGAAAGAAGCCAAACAAAATAGAAAATGAAAGCACATACATGAGGTGCAAAAAAATACCTTCTCTCTTTAAATATACTTGCATAAATGCCACCTTCAGTGGTTTTTCACTCAACATCAAGTTTATTTTATCTATAAAATTCATATTCTAATTATTTGCAAATATTAATTATCACTCAGCACTATTATTATTATTTATTCACTGGTATGTCATTATGGCTGACAAATATTGCAGACAGGTCAAGGGAAAATACTCTGTAATTGACAGTTATTAAATCTAGAGTCATCACCCTTGAGATTTTTTTTTTGTCATACATGCTGTAACGTAAGCCTAATGGAAATTGCTTTATTACCCAAGTTAGTGCATTTTAATTGTATTGCACTAACAAAAATTGTGCTATGATATAATTTTTACTGTGATATCGTAACAAACACAAATATATATATATATATATATATATATATAATTTAGGAAAAACATTCATTAAACTCATACACAAACACCTCACCCCATCAAGCCCTCTCCACAAGATATTCAACAAAAACACAGTAAAAATCAGCTACAGTTGCACCAAGAACGACACAGAAATAAAAAGGCAGAACTGGAAAACAACCAAAAACCACCTGGACAAATCAAACCCATGTGTAACTGCAGAACAAAGAATGAATGTCCCTTAAATAACAATTGCTTGCAGAACAATGTAATATACCAAGCCACTGTAAAATCAGCAGATAACAAAGAAAATATATACATAGGAGTAACTGAAAGACCCTGGAAACAAAAAACTATGCACACAAAACATCCTTTACAAATAATAAATACACAAACAGCATAATAATTTCTAAATATATATAACTGGGAGATAAAAAATAAATTTTTCATAAATGACCTTCCTGATGTCATCAGTTTTAAACACAGTATCTATGCTGGTAACACAACTGTTTACTCCTGTCTTAATAGTAAGTCTGATCAATTCAATAAGGTCAAATTGGGAGCTGATCTAAAAAAATTACCTACAATCTGTTGTTAAATGGGGCAAGGATTGGCTTGTTAATTTTAATGTTTCTAAAATGAAACTGCTCTCTTTTAATCATCTGAGAAAACTTTTTTATCTTCCATCAGCATGGCTTCTCTAACACTCACTAACCCTTTAAGTTCTAGTAGCTTTATTGCCTTATTTGGGTTGAAATGATTAAAACAAATCTTGATTAAAACATAGAGGAATCAAATAATGTTGTTATATTTTCATTAGATGAAGCACGTGAAACCATTCCAAGAATACTTAGAAGGGAAAAGGTATATCCATGGGATGACAATCCTAGGTTGAAAAAATTGATGCAAGAAAGAAATAAATGGAAAAGGAAAAAAAATGAAAGGGAAAATACCAAGCAATTCACAAAGAAAATAAAAAAAAACTAGTTAATTCTTTGAGAAACCAGTATCTCTGGCTGGAACATTGAAAATGAAATTAATGAAGTAAAGCAGCACAGCAACTGTGTTAAAATGTGGGGAAAAATGAAAAAACACAATAATATCATACATACAAAAACAATTCTTAAAAATGTCCTTGTCTTAAAAACACTTTGAATCACATTTCAATCCTGACCACACTAAATTTAAAATGCCCACAGAAATGGAACATATACCAATATACATCCAATCATTACAAAGTCCATCTCCAAACATAAACAATAATGAACCCACTGATGAGAAAATTAAGAAAGCTATTAAAAAACTAAGACATTGAGCCTGAACTTTTAAAAATAGCTTACTTTCTTTCTTCATGAATTCAATAACAAGATTCTCTATTTCATGACGGAAATCTGGAATCAGAAATGCATCCCCAAAAAGTAAGGTTTATCACAGATTAATACATTATGGAAACAGAAAGGTAGCTCTCAAAACCCTTGCACATATGAAGGTATCTCAATTGGATCCATTATAGGGAAAGTATTAATGAACATTATAATAACTAAGCTCTCATTGAGGGATGCAATGATGGGATATATGTCATCAAACAACTCCAGGAAATTACTTAACTCTCTAATAGGAAACTGTATACCTGCTTTGCCGACCTCAAAGCAGCATATAGCCAGATCAATAGAGACTTCCTCTTCTCATTCATTAGAAACTGCCTTCCAAACTTTGAATCCACTGAATCAATTTACAAAATCTTACATGTCTAGTGAAGACACCAATATGGAAACATTCCAAGCCTCCTCAGGAGTATGACAAAGAGGAAATAAGAGCCACAGTCTATTTAATCTTTTCCTAGGTTATGTCCTGCACATTTACAAATGAAGTGATAATTACTTATCATTTAAGCATTTCATACCACATCCCAAACAAATCTACTAACAGAAGACAATGATCCTGCTTTCCCTATAAGCCAATGTACTGATGATGGGGGATTATACTGATGACATAGTTATTCATAGTGGTGATAAGAATGATCTTGAACAAAAATTTCACATTCTCTACTAAGTGTTCCAAGAAATAGGACTTAAAATAAACCTTTCCAAAACAAATACTATGATCTGGAATTGCAATGAAAGCAGTGATGGCACATACCCTGAATCCACCATAAAAATTTAGGATGAGAAATTAATAAATACTAAATACTTCAAATACCTCAGTGTATGGATCAGTTATAACAAATTTAGTATAGGAGGAAAGGAAATTGAACATAGAATAGGCTGCACCAGAGATAGTTTTACCAAACACTGCTAATTGTTAAAAAGCCAAAACATTAATCTGAAAACTCAAGTCATGTTCTTAAATAGCTTCATCAAATTGAGACTTTCATACAAATGTCATGCATGGTACCAAACTCATTCAGAAATATTTAAATTGTTAGCTGTATGCAACCACTTTCTAAGATCATTAGTTAAAAATGGCTTTCAGTGAATGAAGCTTGAGTGTCTTGACAAAGACCATCCTTCTTTGAACTTTGTGGACTGGTGCTACAGATTCACAAAGAAAGAACTGTACCAAATAATAGAAATCACAACACTTGAGGACTACCAATAGCAGCAACAACTAAAATGAATAACACATGTAACTTGAAGAGAAAATAATGACATAATCAAAATGTTGACATTTGACACTACTTCAAATATAAGATTAGGAAGGAAACCTCATCAATACTAGAAAGAGCAATAACAGCTACTGGACTTGAGAAACTATTTTCCTGAAAAATTTTTTTAAAAGAAAGATTTTATAAATTTCAACCAAAAGTAGTACTAGTTACTTGGTCAATGAATGCCAAATGTTTCCTTATAAGGAAACAACTAATATTACCATTACCATTTATAGTCATAAGAAATAAAGTCAGATAAAAAAATTAATTGCTTAGAAAATTACTTTGTTTAAGTTTCTGGTACAAAAATAAAACTAACAGATATAGGCTTGAAAATGTTTCAATGAGAAGTGTACATTTCTTAAAAAGGATAATCGAACCTTGCTTTGTTTTCAGGTCTCTCGTGGCTGATGGGTTAAAGCAGCACATTGAGCTTCAAGATGTTTTTTCCAGGATAAAGAGAGCACCCTGCCAAAAGATATATTTTCTTTAATACAACTTTCAGTTACCCAGCCCAGTAGATGCTGATTTCACTGTTTAAAAGACATGGATGTCTCCTCAAAAGCATATACATTTATGGTAATAAGAAATAATTTAAGATTAAAAAATTCATTAATTGCCTCTTTCTTTCTCTCTCTCTCTCTCTCTCTCTCACACACACACACACACATATATGTATATATATATAATTTCCATGTTCAGACAAAATGAATTGGGATCAAATATGGATTAGAATCCAACAGAATGATAAGATAAGGAACAAATTGGAAACTTTTATAAATTTACATTTCACTTCTATTTAAGCCTTATCAGAAAAATGTGATTTTTTTGATGAAGCATAAATAAAAGCAAAACCTGTTAAATTTATAAATGTTTTCTATTTGTTCCTTATCCTATCATCTACATATATTTATATATATATATATTTATTGTTTATATGTTATTTTTGTAGATACATATGTTTAAGTAAATGCTCCATTTATAACGAACTGTATTAACAACATTTACTGACCTGAATGTCCCAAAAATTTCATAGAAAATATGTCTCCTCCGACAGGAATCGAACCTGTATCCTACACAGAACTGTCATATAGCCTGACGTGCTATACCATTTAGCTACAGAGGAAGCATATGGTTAGCAAGGTTAAATTATTGCTTTTTAAACTACAAATTTCCCATGATTTCTCTTGAACAGTCATATTTGCTCGAAGCATATCTTATCATAAACAAATGACGTCATATATTATGAAATCGATTAAGACCAACAATTATTTTAATATATTTATTGTTTATATATATATATATATATATATATATATATATATATAAGACATTTTTAAAAATTACTACTTTAATATGTTTCGACAATCAATGGCCATCATCAGACAAAGAATTTTATTTCAATCATGTTTTCTATGCTATTATAAATTTTAGCATTCAGTACAAGATGTGCATATCTAAGAAATGATGAGTTAACCTTGCTTTACTGTGAGGTTTCTTGTTTCTCATAGTTGAACAGGTAATCATACTTAGCTTAAAGGATAGCTTAGGATAAAGTAATGCAGATTTGATCCCACTTGAGAGGTACCTTATCTTTAATAAGACATTCAATTGACCAGGTCAGTAGATATCAATTTCAAAAATACAGGGATCTGAATTCAAATATGTATATCTACTAAATATAATGTTTATAAGAAATAGATAGGTATGGAGGTTAGATATAGGTTAATTTAAAAAAAGACATATAAACGTGAGCCCAAATGTTATGACTAGTGGCATATAGCAAGAGTGACAGCTACAATCTCATAACAACTGCTCATGTCAGGGTCAGATGTATATGAGCAGATGTAAGCCAGCTTCAATTATTTCATTTTGATATGTTGAATACTGAAGTTATAGTCAAAAAGAAAGATTTGAGGGATTTTGATAAAAGCTAAATTACTATTGTGAGAAGACCAGGACAGAATGTTTCCAAAATACTATTGCTTATGAGACACTCACATTCAGTTGTGGTGAGTACGTCTCAACAATGGTCCAAAGAAGGAACCAACCACAAATAAGGCATTGAATGGCTAGAGCTTGTCAATGCAAGAAGTGAACACACTCTTTCATACTATGTATGAGACAACAAAAGGGTTATTATGACATAAATTGCAGATAGTGTTAGTTAAGGTGAAGAAAGGAATGTCACAACCTCAGTCTTGGTTGTAAATGATATTTCATCACCATAGGCTTGTCAGAGTACTGATAAAAACTAATGTCGATTGCTGATAATTTTTTTCAAGAGGCATGTAAATGTTAGAACAGAAATTTATATCATGATATCACTGTCCACCAAACTCTGTAGATTTCACTAACATTAAGCAGTTACAGAATCTGTTAGACAAACAGGTCAATACATTCTGCTAAACTACATGAGTATTATTGGAATGATTTCAGAAACAGGAAGAAGACTTTGTTGCCATGTCCTGGCCATCAAACTCCACAGATTTCACTAATATTAAGCAGTTATGAAATCTGTTAAATGAACAGATCAATCTGCTGCACTAGAGCAATTTTATGGGAATGGTTTCAAGAACATGAAGATTTTATTGTATAGTCTTAGCCACCAAACTCCTCAAATTTCCATACCATAATGCAATTATGGAATATATTAGTTCAACAAATTCACTCTACAGTATCTCTACCATATAAAGATCTGTTATTAGTATTGTTGCACCAGATCCCAATGATCAGCTTTAGAGCTTTTGCAATGTTCATTTCAGGTCAATTCAGCCATAATCTTTTGGCTTATCAAGGCATAGAGATCTGATCTTTCTTTCAATTGTGATTATTTTTGTCATTGGCTTCAAATTCAAAATTTGAATGAATCTGTTGTGTTTTTCAATATAAAAAAATTTAAAAAATTAAAGATTCACAAATAACTATTCACAGACACACACACACTGACGCACACACACACACATTCCAATATAAATAGGCTGAGAATATCAATTCTATGCAGAATGTTCTCTAAAGGCTGTGAATAAACATATATTAAGAAAAATCCTGCTTATTAATCAAATATTGATTCACCTTAATTGTATGTATATATAACTCTCTCTCTCTTTCTTCTCTCTCTCTCTCTCTATATATATATATATATATATATATATATATACATACATATATATATATATATATATACATACATATATATATATATATATATATATATATATATATATATATATATATATATATATATATATATATATATATATATATATATATATATATATATATATATATATATATATATATATATATATATATATATACGCATACACACACACACAAGTTTCATTGAAGATGACTGACAAGTTACAGCAATTAAGCTTTGGACAACCAATTAAAAAATTCTGATGATATATGAATTTGGTTGTTTTCCATTTATTTCTGAAGATATAGCAAAAACTGAAAGGGTGCTAGTAATTGTGGACTATATATATACTATATATATATATATATATATATATATATATATATATATATATATAGGTCTGCTGCTAGGAAGGTTGGTTCACTGTTTCATGTTAGACCATTTTTCTCACCAGAATCTATCTTACATATTTACAAGTCTAACATTCATCCATGCTTAGAATATTGCTGCCATATATGGTCTCATGCTCTTGCTATATATCTTTAGAGATCTTTGATAAAATTCAAAGAAGAATCTGCAGTGTTATTGGTCCTGACTTGACATCTCAGCTTCAGTCACTTTCCCACCACCATAATGTCGCTTCCCTATGCCTTTTCTGTAAATACTTTCAAGATAAATTTTCTAAAGAACTCTTATCTGTGGTACCTAGAATCTATGTATTTAACTGTATCACTAGAATGGTGGCAATATCTTATCATTTTACAGTCAAAATGGCTAAATGGAACTGTAAGTTATATGCTAACAGTTTCTTTTCTCACACTTCTCACTTGTGGAATTCTCTTCATACTTTCCAGCCAACTTTGATTTTCAAAAAATTATATGCAATTTTGATCATTATCTTCTGTTTTCTTAAATTCTGTTCTTTTATTTTCACTCCTTTTTCTTATACTCTTTCACACTCAGTAACACCCTGTGTGTTTGTGGCTCTGTTGGCTTACTTGGGGTGAAATGATTAACACACACACACACACACACACACACACACACACACACACACACACAGGGTGATTGAAAAGTAACTCCCCATTTTAAAATACTTATAATTCATTTATTAACTATAATTTTTATAAGAAATGGATATGAGAGGAAAGCGTTTAGACTGAGGTTTTATTTAAAATTTGATATGGGCACCAGATTTCACTAACAGCTTCTGGAGCTGCCCAGGAATCGCATCAACTGATTTCCCCAGGAACTCTTGGGATATAAAATTGTAAATTCTTGTATTTGGCCTTCAAGTTCTTCCAAAGTCTTGATTTGGTATGGTAGACATGCTCCTTTAACCTACCCCAGGACTGCTGGCTGGCCACTCATGCATAATATAGAGAGTTACTTTTCAATCACCCTATATATATATAAACATCAATTGGATATTAGGCTATCTGAAAAGGAAAAACTATTAACTTGTGAAATTATTAAAGGCTGTTAATGTGTTCCTTCATAAAATAAATGCAAGTAAGTCATGAATTCAAGAGAGTGACACCTTTCACCTTCTTGGGCTAATCTTTTCTGCTGACATGAATTGGAAAGATTATATTGAATCAATTGCTAGGTATGTTGCAAGTAATGTTTGTTTACTGTGTCATGCTAGACAATTTTTCTTGCCAGAATCTATTTAACACATTTATAAGTTTAACATTCTCCCATGCATTGAATATTGCTGTCACATATGATCTGATGTTTCTGCTATACATTTTGAAATTCTTAATAACATACAAAGAAGAATCTGCAGTGTTATTGGTTTTGACCCGGCATCCTGGCTTCAGTTATTTTATCATTGCTATAATGTAGCTTTCCTGCGCCTTTTCTATAAATACTTTCATGGTAATTGTTCAGATGAACTTTCCTGTGTGATACCTAGCACTGAATATTGCTGCCACATCTGGTCATGTGCTTCTGATATGTATTTAGAGGTTTTTGATAAAATCAAAAAAAATCTGCAGTGTTATCAATTCTGACCTGGTACATCAGCTTTGATCAATTTTCTGACTACTGCTTTTTCTATATTTTCATGATAATTGTTCTGATGTTCTTTGGTACCTCAACCTCATGAATTTCAGTGATGTACTAGATTGGCAGCAAGGTCTTATCATTTTACAGTTGAAATGGCTAGATGTAACCGTAAGTTCTATGATAATAGTCTCTTCTGTTTCCCTTTTCGCTTGTGGAACTCTCCTCCAGCTTTTTGCTTTCCAATAAACTTTTATCTTCAAAAATTTAAATGCAATGTCAATCAATATCTTCTGTTTTTAATTCCTGTTCTTTTATTGTCCTCTCTCCTTAACAATGTTATTTTTTTCTCATATTCTCTCACACTCAGTAACCCCTTACATCTTATTGCCTTGATTGGGGTGAAATGATTAAAAAAAACTAAAAAATTAAAATTATACCACAATTGCTTATTATTGCTAGCTTCCAGATTTCATCAGATAAAATGTCTTTGCACTATCTTAAAAATCCCCCAAAAAAACAATAAACTATACAATAATGAAAACAAGCTTACAAATGTATTACATAAAACCAGAAACTATTTATATATATTTCTGAGCCAACGTCCTCAATTTAACTTCAGTCACTATCACATAAATTATCACTTGAAATCACCAATACTGCTGATGGAGTTTTAATTACACTGCTTTAAAACATCTTAATGCATGGGCAATGCAATATAAAATCAAGCAGTGCATCATGGCCAAGTTTTTCTGTAGCTAAATGTTTGCAAATCAATTACTATTACCATTTGTCCTCACAAGCAACACAAACAACAAAGAAAAAGATTGGCAATCAATATTGCAGTCTGCACATTCATAATCTGTATATTGTAGTATTGTGAACTTACTCAGTCTATATCTGTCACAATGTTACCTGGATGTCAAAATGGGGAAATAAAAATTACTTGTTACTCCTATTTTAGCCGACAAACTGTAAAAATGATTAAGGTGTACAAAATACCTCAAAGTTGTGGCAAAATGAAATAAAACTAATAAATAAAATAATAATAAAGAATAAAAAAAAAAAGAAATTCATTTTCCTGTGATGTAAGTAATAAAAGGAACCTGAAAGGGTTTGAGCCATTATGCAATTTTATGATCCCAACTTCCAGAAAGGACAGAATCTTTCTCTTCCCACTTTCCAATGATTGTATTCAGATGAGCCTTGCAGCCCTACTTATGAAGTTATTTGGTCATTCCAACTCACCTCAAAGCTGACCTGAGCTTGTCCATTTTAACCATTCTTATCCTTACTTACTACAACTTACTTAAGGACCAAAAAGAAAATGAACATACCTACAAGACATTGAGAACTTTGTTCCACTACAGTCACCATAAAATAAAAGGAATAAATAGTCCATTGTAGGAACTCAATTTTTTGTATGCTTCTTCTTTATCATATGTGAACACGCACATTCCTAAAATACACACAAACTTTTAACTTCCATAAAGCTGACTGGGTAACATATGGTACCACTCAGAATTTTTTAAAAGGTTTGTGGATAAATTCTCTTGTACAGTGGTAAATGCTTAAAAAACTTAGATATTTAAAAAACTTCAAATACTAAAATCTGTTAACTTGAGCAATAATGATTTAATTTTCTTCAAAGTCCCCCATTTTAAAACTTATCCCAGTATCCTTTAATTTTTCAAAACAGTCTACAAAGTACTCTCTTGAGATTGCCATCAGCTGCCTCATCACATTTTCCTTAATCTTGTCCTCGGTATTAATAAAAAATTTTAACTTTGAAACAATTCAGAAGTCAAAGGTAGCCTGATGTACCTCCAATTTCTTCACTAAAATATAGAATTAAAAACACCTAAGCATTTGTATTTATCATCCAATAATACACTTTCTAATAAATTCAAATCCTGCTCCATTTTTATCATCTTTCTTTGGAGCCTCTCTTGAATTGTATATAAATGATCTCAATTCATGTGGACATAAACATAAGTATACCACATCATAAAAACACAATTAATTGAGCAATGAGAATACATCTACTTTCTAATTTTGGGAGCCAAAATTAGTTCATCAAATCACATACAACCCAAATATGAACTGGTAAAATCAGTAGAGAAAAGGTCACTTAAAGTGAATATATCACAGTGATCAAGTTACCACTCTGTTATTCCTACTGTTCAGGCAGCATATTCCTTCTGACTCCCTTATTCCTACTGTTCAACCAGCATATTCTGTTTTACTTCCTTATTTTTACTATTCAGCTAGCATATTCCTTTTGACTCTGTTACTCCTTCTGTTTAGCCAGCAAATTCGTTTTGACTCCTATATTCCTACTTTTCAGCCAGCATATTCCTTTTGACTCCCATATTCCTACTGTTCAGAAGCACATTCTGATGTTGGCTGAAATTTATGAAACCTTTTTATTAAAACAATTTTTCAGGAAATAAAACTTCAATGCAACATATTTTTATAGCTATATAATTTCCAATGCATTTTTATAATATAATCATTTCTAATGCATTTTTATAATAAAATCATTTCCAATACATTTTTGTAGTAAAATCATTTCCAATTCATTTTTATAGCAAAATTTCCATTGCATTTTTGTAGTCATTGGTAATATTTTTTTTATAGTAAAATCATTTGCAATGGTAATGGTAACATTAACTGTTTCCATTCAGGAAATATTCATCATTTATTTAATAAATATTTGATGTTACTGTCAGCTGTAGTTTATAAAATGTTTTTCTTCAAACAGTTTTTTTAGGATATCAAACTTCTCAAGTCCAATAAATATTATACTTCTTACTAATATTGATGGGAGTTTCATTCAAAACTTTTGTTTTTGGTAGTGGAGAATGTTAACATCTTGGTTATCATATTATTTTCTCTTCTATCATTGACTAGCAGTAGAGCCCAGCGTTGCCCGGGGATATAACAGTAAGAGATAGATCAAGTATCCACCATCATAAAGACTGAAAAATAAAATTGACAAAGATTATTGTTGACGGACACGCATGTCTTAATTAGTTTTTTTTTTTTTTTTTTTTTACGAATTGGTCAAACCCAAACTCAAACAAAAACATTGTTTTCAATCATTATGAGTCTCTACCGATTGAATAGAATTTTATTATAAACAATTGTCTTGTAAATGGAATTTTTAAAGCATTCTGAATGTAAAAATAAAGAAAAAAGTGTGCAAGACAATAAGAAACACTACATGCCAAAAAAAAAAAAGTGAAGTTTTGTTGAAATCGGTTGAAAAATGTAGGTAGCCTTTCTGTAATCTTTTAGTTTTACAATTTATGATTTTTTCTTATCGAATACAGTAAAAAAAAAAATTGCATATTTTGCTTGTGGTGATTCATAATTAGAATTCTGATTTGAATATATTTTCCACTCATTGTTTCTAATACAAAAATATTAACTTTATTTGGGTTTATTAATTATGATCTAACAAATCTTATTCATTTAGTAGCCTTTCTGTAATAATAATCTTTTACAATTTATGATTTTTACTTATTGAATACAGTAAAAAATTGGACACCATGTGTATTTAAAGTAGTTTCCCGTTCCAGTTATTATTTTTAGTTAGGACTTGTGTATGTTTAGATTTCATTATTTTTCCCTAAAGATAAAGAATTTATCCGATGTTTGTATTCGTACAATCAGTAGAGGTCGTTAGATTATTGTTTAAGGTTGACGGACACGCATGTCTTAATTAGTTTTTTATTTTTTATTTTTTACAAATTGGTCAAACAAAAACATTGTTTTCAATCGTTATGAGTCTCCCGATTGAATAGAATTTTATTATAAATAATTGTCTTGTAAATGGAATTTTTAAAGCATTCTGAATGTTAA
The DNA here is from genome assembly GCA_903632075.3 of Acanthosepion pharaonis. Classification (NCBI taxonomy): domain Eukaryota; kingdom Metazoa; phylum Mollusca; class Cephalopoda; order Sepiida; family Sepiidae; genus Acanthosepion; species Acanthosepion pharaonis. Next base: position 1,065,317 of record CAHIKZ030003987.1, read on the forward strand.
AAATAAAGAAAAAAGTGTGCAAGAAAATAAGAAACACTACCTGCCAAAAAAAAAAAAAAAGTGAAGTTTTGTTTTATCGGCTAAAAAAATATAGGAAATCCGATCCCATATTTAAAGGAACCCACACACACAAATAACCCGATGTGAGTTGTCCCCCTTCCATTTTCACGATGTCTCTTAATCGTGTTTTCAAATTGATTTTGTGCAAAAACAATTATATTTTTCCCATTTTTGGCGCTGTTAGAACCACCACAAGGTAATTTTATGTAGTCCTGTGAAGTTTTGTTGAAATCGGTTGAAAAATGTAGGAAATCCAATCCAATATATAAACGTTACAGACACACACACAATCTGCGTTTTATAATAAGTAAGATACCTATTTTTATTGCTGTTACTGTTGAAATTGTTCAAGTGATGTGGTTTTTGCTATTTGGTAAAGTTCTCTGTTTGTGATTATGTAGCACCAGTCTATAGAATCATCTCAAAGATTTATTGGAGTTATCTGAATCATTGATCTAAGAAAACAGTTATATACAGATGATAGTTTAGACATTTCTGAATGACTTGGATGCTATTCAGGAAATCCATATTAAAGTCTAAATCTAACAAGGCTATTTAAGAACATGACTTGAGTTTTCACCTCAATATTTTGGTCATGTAGCATTTTACAGTGCTAAATAAAACTATCCCTAGTGCAATTTTCAATTTCTTTATCTCCTATACAAAATTTTTTATAACTGATCCAGACAACAAAGTATATAAAGAGTTTAAAATTTATTAATTCTATTCTGAATTTTTATGGCACGGTGGAGTCACGGTTGAGTAATAGATAGTGGCTCAGATTGAGGAATTGGATAGCCGAGTTCAAAGTCCAGTCAGATCTATTACATTCACTTACATGCTAATACCCTTGAGAAAGGTATAAATCCTCCTCTTCTTCTCCCAGCTATGGGTAAATAGCAGAACAGACTAAGTTCTATAGCCTAGGAGAAGGAAAAATATAAAATGATGCAGTGTTTGTTTTGGTGTATATTTTTGGTGTGTTCTAGATTGAAACCTTGCATTGTTCAGTTAGGAGTCAGACTTTGTTGCATGTTAACATTTTGTCCACAATTGAATGCCTTAAAGATGGAGGATGAAAAATTTCACTTTTGCCATGTTATGCTCTCTGGATTTTGGAAAGAACAAAGTATCAAAACTACGACAAAAATCATTCACAAGGTTAATTTAGATCATGCTATACAGCTCTTTGGATGGTCAAAAAGTGGTTTGGCAGATTTTATTAAGGATATTTTAATTTAAATGATCATCCATGCTCCAGGTAATCAACTGACATTGATAAAGACTCTTTGCATGCCATCATAGAGAATAAACTGAAGATTTTGATGGAAGAGATTGCTAAGAATTTGAAAATTGATATCTTTCACCATTTGAAGAGACTTGAATTTTTTCCAAACTCAACACATGGGTGCCACATTCTTCACCATGACAACACAAAACAGACCTTGCAGAAGCTTAAAGAATTGAAATGGGAAACATTCCAGCACCAACCATATTCTCCAGACTTGGCACCTTTGGATTTTCATTTGTTCCAGTCTCTACAGAACAATTTAAATGACAAAAAAATTGACTCAGTACAGTCAGTTAAAAACTAACTCACAGCCTTCTTCCAAACAAAAAACACAAAGTTTGTATGAAAATGGCATCAACAAGCTTGTAGAATGATGGGAAATTTAGGAAATTCTGTCAGCCAGGTTTTTTAAATTAAAAATTCAAATGTCCAAATTCCAAACAATAATAAAATAAAAAAAAACAATAATAAAAGAAAACATGGCTATGCCTATAAATAAATCATTTTATTTACAAACACATGTACATGATTTCAAAAGAGTCAAAAAGGAGTAAAAATAGTGTTTAGTTGAGTTAAAAAAGTCTCTGGGTAGTTGGTCCACAGAAAAATCTGAAGTTAGAAAAGACTTTTAGTAGTTCATTCACAGTAAAAACCTATAGCTGAGAAAAGACTTTTAAGTAGTTGGTCCACAGTAAAAATCTGTGGTTGAGAAAAGACTTTGATCATTGGCGAAAATTTGTTGACTGTACCTGCTGTTGTTGTTGGAAATGATTTGTTTGAAGTCACTGACACATGTTTCTTTCAGCATGCATTGTTGTTAGGAAATACTATGTAGCCATGTCTTCTCTTGTGTTTGAACAGCTTGGAGAAAGTCACATTTCTGCTCTGGAAAGTTGAAATCTGTTGGTCTTTATAAGGATTTTTCACTGACAGTAGACTTGAGAAAAATAGAGTTTTAATTTTCTCTGATTGGTCAAATATTTCACATGGTGATGTTAATTTCTAACCAATAGACACTTTTATTTAAATGGTGTGTGTTGCATTGTGCAATTTTTTTGGCATGTTTGTAATATTGTCTATTATTGGGTAGAAAATAAAGTTTTGGTCTGTTTTAATATGTTATGTATATGGGTATGTAATTGTGTTGGAAATAGGGTTTATTTTCATTAGAAACAGTTATTAAAAACAATGGAGACTATGTACTTGTCTAATAAATGTTTTTTTGTGAGCATGTAAAATCTTGTTTTTAATTTTCTAATGGAGAACAAGTTTTTGCAATGATCTAATAGTACAGTATATTTAAATGATGTTCTAGACCCATTTCTTCATCTCTATGCTAATAAATTTGCGGAGCATAGTCTAAAAAATATTAAACAGATTAGGACTCTTTACACTATTTACGTTGTTCAGACTGTTGTCCTCATCTTTATTGTCATATTCACATTTTGGCCATTGTAGGCTCTGGCCTTCTTTAGGCGGTATACGTTGGAATTTCAAAATGAACCCTTTCCCCATGGACACATGGCTCAGTGGATAAAAGTGTTGGTTGAAGTAATTTAGAGACTTGACCCGAATTGTGAGTTCAATACCTGCCTACAGCAGGGGTGAACAAAAACTTGTAGAGTTGCGTTACTAAAGGGAAATAACTAAATCTGAGATATCCAGAAAAAGCACATGGAATTAGAGCAATCTACACTGGTGGATGAAATAAATGGTTTGGCTCAAAATTCCAATGTATATCACCTGAAGAAGACAGGAGTATACAACAGCTGAAACATCAAGAATATGACAATAAAGATGAGGACAACAGTCCAAACAATGTAAGTAATGTAAATAGTTACAATACCTCATCTCAGAAATAGAGACAGATATTAGGACTCATTTCTTCCTTGTAGTACTCATGATAAGGTTTGAAATGAATTGCATTTTAGGTCTTCACCAGACATATATGTCTGATATTTTGTTGATCAATACAGTTCCTGTATCAGATCAATGCAACCAGTTGAATAAGAGTTTGAAAGACGGGTTCTTATGGATAAGAAAAAGAAGTCTTTGTTGATGTAATCATATGATACTTCGAGATCAACATAGCAGACATACAACTTTCTATATGACTATTTCATGGAGTTGTTTGATGACATATATGCTATCATTGCATTTCTTACCAAAACAAAAACCAAATTGGGTTCTTAAGAGTTGACGTTCTTAGAATAGTGATAGTCAAGTTAATGAAATAGTCATTATGATTTCCATCAAAATGGAACAAATTGAAATACCTTTGTAAATGAGAGGATCTTCAGTACTGTGGTAATGAAATAAGCACATCCCATCTCCTCTTTTGCTTGTAACCATCCGTCACAGTAAAAATAAACATTTTTCAGCACTAAAACTGAAGCTTTATTTTACTAATAAAGCTTCATAAGCTCCTGTTGGGGATGTGCAGAATTTATTAATTATAATTGAGAGAATCAGAAGGAATTTGTGTAGGTTGCGTGACTTTCTGCATCCACAAACAAATAAATAAACAAATTTTAAATACGATCAAAAACAAGACATATTCAATTTAGAAACCAATAAAACATTTATATACAATTCAAAGTAATATACATACAGGATATTTGGCAAAGTGTGTGTGATATTTTAGGTTTCGGTATGTCTCTCTTAGTATTCGTTTGTTCATTTACAGTCTTTCTAGATTTGTGTTGATATTAAAAATGTTGATATTAAGTGTTTTTTTGGTAGGAGTTCTTATAGAGTGATCTACCTTTGACTGTAATATTTCTAAATCGTTCGCACATTGATTTTTACTTAATAGGTAGTGAATATAATTCACTTTGGATAAGCAAGGTTTGTGATTCGATGTCCACAGAGTTGGTTGAGTTTAAATTGCAAGCGAGTCAGCGTTGATGTACTTTTGCGCGGTAAAATCGTGATTTCGAGTGACGTGGAGTATGTTGGCAATTTCTCTGTGGATGTTTATCTCTGACTGCCTTGGTCAGTCGGTGTTTTCTTTTATATGTTTTGAAAGTCCAAAATCGGCTCAAAGGAGTTTTGGCGCAATTTCGTTTTGCACGTGAAACTTTCAGATTATTGTGTCGTTAACCAATGAGATTTGTTGATTCGCCTAGTATGGTTTTTATTGGTTGAAGTTTTCTGTACATAGGCATAAGATATAGACTGTTCTGTTACTAGGGGTGATAGGTAGGAAAAGGACGAGTCTACACTCCTACTTAGAGTTGTTACTATATTAAGTACTAACTTTTTATTTCCAAAGTGCATTTATGCATGATAGACCCTGTTGATGTTGGATGTGCTTTTCATTTCAGACTACTTTAAAAAATTGAGAAATTTTCTCTTGAATTCAGGGACAAACTAAGCTACTTCAAAAACATCAGCTTTAATGTCAAGTGAGGTTTCATTGTTTTTTTTATTGCTTTCTTGACTACTTTGTTACTAGGTTCATTGTTTATTTATGTTTCGAGAAAGATTTTGTCATGTTTGAACATAAACTAGTGCACATTCTATTTTTTCTCTGGCATCTTCAGATTAGTGTGGCTGGCACTGAAGTGTGACTGAAAGTGTCTTTTGAGACCAGGACATTTATTCTGTTTTGGCTTTGATTGCTTAATATTGACTTCTGCCTTTTCTATATTTCAAAGAAGGAATTGTGAATGAAGACTGGAGACAATAAAAAAGAATGAGAAGATGAAGTCAAAAGGTGAGAGTGTAAATGCTGGTTGTGTTGAAAAGATTATTGTGGCTGCATGTTGAAGAGCATTTAACATTTATACATTATTGAATCAAGGAAAAACAATGAAAAAACGATTTTTGTTTCAACGATAAAATATATATTAAAATCAACAAATACAAAACAATTTTTGTAATGTGTGAATATTAAGGAGAAAAAAGTAGTTTCCCTTTACCTATTAGCTTGAATAAGATAAAAATGAAATTAAGAAAGTTTCTTGAATAGAATGTTCAAAGTCCTATGTTGAAATAAAATGTTGTATTCAGATAAACATACAGTTAATTCAGTTATGCTATTTGTATAACTAACAGTGTTGTTTGCAACTTGGCTTGTTCACAGAGAACTGATGGTGAAATGTAATTCAAGTTCTGTGTCTGTGTGTTCACAGTGAGTAGAATGAATAGTCTGTGTAGATGCATGTGAATTGCTGAGTTCTACTGTCTATTTTTGGAATGAAACGTTGCTTTTATCACTACTGGTAGGCTCCAGGAACAAAGCAGGAGAAATTTGAAAGAACTCAGAAAATATATGATTGGATGAAAAATTAACCAATCAGTGATTTTATAACAAAAGCATGTTTGTGAAATTAATGGTAGGAAAAATTCAGTGTGGTCACTGTGATCAGTAAATTGTCCTGTGATAATCAGTATTTATTATTTAACCAATCACAGTTGAGAAAAATGTAGGCATGGCAAACGTAGTAGTAGTCACTATAAGAGAAAATCAGAGACATGAGATTACCTTAAATGCTAACACTTTCTAGTAAGTATGAAAGAATCATTTTCTAAATATTCAAATTAGCTGTATGGAACAATTAAAAGGTATGCCTTTACTTTATATCTAGAACATTTTTTAATTCTCTTTTTCTTATCCATCTGATCCTTTTGTATGATGTGTTATGGCAAGTGCCTCATTTTGTTGCTTGAGCAATTTATTTAACTTATTTGCAGGCTTATGGCCATATCATGTTGAAACATCAGTTCTCATGCAATTAAGTTAAGTAATGTTGAGCCTGGTCAGTACCTAAAAGGGTGACTGCTTGTGTAAACCAGGCACTATAAGCTTGGATGTGTGGGTGGTGTAATGGATAACAGCTTGGGATTGAAAATTGAAGAGCCTGTAATTAGCCATAGTTAAATGTAATTGGCAGAAATACCTAACAAACAGGATTGACAAAGTTTGCAATAACAAAAGAAAGAAAAGAACAAGGCAGACAATACATGCAAGACAAAAGTACAAGAAGCAACAGTAATGAGGCAAAAAGTTCACAAACAAAGAATGGTGTTAGTGCACAAAAGGAGTACAGATAAGTGACCACAGCATTCTGACTTCAAGACATGAAAGAACAGAAGTATAGTAGATGAGACCGAGAAATGGCTAATCTTATTGGCTAGGAAGAAATCCCAGCATGCATCAGTATGTTTTGTCAAATCTCCACAAGAGATTAGAGTCTAAACAAATAAATTTGGGGAGTGAGATTTTTTTTCAGTCATTCCAAAAGGATTGGAACCAACAAAGCTGAGTTCTAATTCCAGTCAGGTTCATTATATTCACTTACATGCAAATACCCTTGGGAAAAATATGAATCCACCTCTTCTTCCTTGGCTTAATTAGTAGAACTTTTATCAATAAATTATTATTATCTCTAAAAAATTCTTACAATCCCAAAATATTTTCTGGCTTTAAGTAACCTGCAAATGGTTGATAAGCCATAAAAGACCAAACATACAATAAAATTATTTTGCAGCTTGCTCGGCCTACCAAATCTTCACTAAAGCTCTTCACTTTTAAATTTCAGGAACCAATACATATTGGCAGTCATTTAGTTGTTATCTATTCAGCTGAAAATAATTCACCCCTGGTTTGAATTTGGAGTTGTTTACTCTTTTTGTCATCCAAGATTTCAGTCTTCTCTGTTAATTTATCCATAGTTGGTGAGTGGGAGGAAAAAATAATCATGCCTTTCCAATCATGGAATTTGAACCAAAATTGCTGATTCCATTTTCTGCTACTAATACCTCCTTTCCAATTTTTATCAATGATTTTTCTATATCAGATTGTATTGGAAAGAATGCAGACAAAAACAATTAAATGGCACTTCCAATATTGAGTAGTCAATTGCATTATGATTCTCAAAAGAGAATCATAACACAATGTCCCTTGTATCTTTGTAATTAGCTAATAACCTTTTCTATTGTATTGCTCCATTAAAACTATTACTGGAATTACTGGTAGAGATAAATACATCTTACCATCTGAAATATAGCATTACTATATTCACTATAGACAAATAAAAACAAGGACATCTGTATAAGCTTTGAGAGAAAATATTTTATCTATATATTTACAGAAATTGAAATTAGACAATAGTTTGTTTATATAGCAAACTGAACCCATATTAGAAGATATAGAAAAATGAGATGATGGCTTAATTGTGAGGTGACATGGTCATACATTGTGCTAATGATATAACCTTGACATAGAAGACAAGAGAAAGTGTAGGTCTTGAGCAGGTGTGATGTCATTCTGATTAATTGGTACCAAATGAGGTAACATACAACAAAAACCACATCACTTGTGGACTACTAACAGCAGCAACAACTAAAATGGATAGCACATGTAACTCAAAGAGAAAATAATGAACTAATCAAGATGTTTGCATTCCAAACCACTTCAAATAGAAGGTTTGAAAGGAAACCCTCAATACTGGAAAGAGCGACTGAACTTGAGAAACCTGTTTTCCTAAATAAGTGTTTTAAAAGAATAATTTTATAAATTCAACCAAAAACAGTACTGGCAGCTCAGCCAATGAATACCAAATATTTCCTTGTAGGGAAATGGCTAATATTACCATTACCATCATTACCATACATCTTATACCTCTAGCTAGATTGTTATGTGATGCATTCCTTATCTGTTGACATGTGCATAAATTATAACTAAGTTAAGGGCAGATAATTAAGTCTTGTAAGGCTATCATTCTTTAGTCAAAAAACCAGAAAAAAGGGAAAAAAAAAAAAAAAAGGATTGCATTTATTTGCATAAATGTTATTTTTACAAGAAAACTGCAGCAAAGCATCATGAAAAAATGTAAAATGTGTTACTTCATCAAAAAGAAATAATTTTGATAATAAAATAATATAATCTGACAAGAACAAGACAAAACTAAAGAAATGACTAGTGTAGTATGTGATTCAGGCCAGGGAATCACATAGGTCTGAATCAAATTTAATGTCACTCAAAAGTTTTTGTTCTCAAAGGAGTTGATCTGTGGTGACCCCAATATATATTGGGCTCACTTTAAGAGATACTAATGTAAGCCTTGTAAATCAAAAGAGTTTGGTGTCTCAAAAGGTTGGCCTAGAAGATGACCTCATAGCCATCATGTACAGAATCAGGCCTCAAAATATGTTAGTGGCTGCAATGACATAAACAGGAAATCAGCCCAGTTAAACTTAGGACACACACACACACACACACACACACACACACACAAGACAATCAGACTACAGGAAGTTATATAAATGCCTGACCCATGAAGGGGAAGGGTGAGTCCCACACATACTCATTAAAACAAGATTGAACATTCAAAGAAAGATCTGAAACTATAAACTCCTTGATTGGCTGATATTAATTTGTCAGAGCCTAGAAGAATAAACAATTATTTATGAATTAAATATGTTATTTACACCATTTAAATTTGTCCTCACTTTTGATGATAAGGACAATATTCCAAATGTAAATTGTGTAAATAATGATAACTCCTCATCCCAGCAATTCAGACAGAAGGCAATCAGGTGATGATAACAACAAAGATGAGGATATTAGTCTGAATGTAAATAGTGTAAATAATGATAACTTCTTATCCCAGAAATTCAGACAGAAATTATCAATTCAGTATGGACCCAACGTGATACACCAATGGAAGTGGTTGGAAGAACTCCATCAAAAATTGGCACCACTTGATATTCCAATACAGATGTAAAGACCTGAAGCTAGTTTCACGAGGTTTATCAATGAAGACATTGGTCAGTTCCAGGAAAGAACAAAGAGTAATGGAAAGAGCAAGACACACTCTCATGAGCAAAAGGATTCTCCACAAGCCCTGGAAGAAACATCAGCTGGAACATGAAATATCTGAATAGACCTGGACATTACTTAGCATATCAAAGATGAACACAATAGACTGAATGTAAATAGTGCAAATAATAACTCCTCAACCCAGAAATTCAGACAAAAATTATGAAAAATTTTTCCTTTATTCTTATGAGATGTCAACCAGTAAATGTTACACTAGGACTAACTATTCATGGATTTTATAAGTACTTGAATAAATAAGCATCAACAGAGAAAAAAAAGGTGATGATATGATACTGAACAAAGATCTTGTTTTTTTTTAAATTCATAATTTATCTTTTCATTATTTTTAGGTCTTTGATTTCTCATGAAAAACCTTGTTAGTTTAGAGGAGTAGATAGGTTTGCCTATTGTCCAATCCACATGACACCCCAGTCTTTTGAATAGGAGTAGAGGTTTATCCTTTGTTTCCTACTCAGGATTGGATTTCCAGTTCCTTGTAAAGTCTTCAACTCTATAGTTTTAACATCGCCACCTAAATTCAGAAATTTTATTTACTATTTATCTATTTTTTATTTCCTCAATAGGTGTAGATATGTTCACATATCATCCAGTTCACACTCTTCCCCTGTCTTTTGAACAGGAGTAGAGGTTTATCCTTTGTTTCCTGTTTAGAATAAAGTTTCCAGTTCCTTCTAAAGTTTTCTCATTCTATTTCACTCCAAGTAGCACGTACTGGCATTATCGCCTTGCTTAGGATGAATGGATTAAAAATAAAAATTTGTGACATTTCTTATGTATCATGTTAATGTTGTGCTATGCTGGACAACTGTGAGTAACAGTGTATAATGAGACTAAAGGTACTGTGTACTTATCTGTAGGAACTCATTGTGTGACTAACTCTGATTGCCACAGAAATTATTGAAATGTGATTGGTCATAAATAGTTATAAGAGAATTAACTCTGTATTTATTAATACATCACAGCTCCTTATATACTTAAAATAATGGTAATGGTCTGTGTTAAAAGTAGGTCTTAGGAAAAAAACTGACTTTGACATAGCAAAATCAGAATATTTTAATTGGGGAAAGCTCCATATCTACAACAGAGGAAGAGTTAACTAAACTTCATTGTAAGTTTATAAAAGTTATTGAGGATTTATTTTCTTCTGTATTCACCCTTATAAATTAACCTTACATTTGATTTGCTAAAGAAAGAAATTAATAAAGATTATGAAAACAGATTTCGCTTTTGTTTTTGGAGGATGTGCACATGGTATATTGCTTATTGATGCCAAAAGTGGAATTGTCATATTGAGTTCAAATTCCAGCCAAGGTCATTGCATTTGTTTTTAAATGAATATCTTTGGAAAGATATCAATGTATTTTTTTTACTCCTAGCTAGTAATTAATAGCAGGGCAGACTGAATTCTCTAGCTTTGGTTGGCAACCAGTCTAGGAGAAAAACAACTTTGAATTCAAAATCAGTTTGCCACTGTTATAGACAAGCGTATGGTTGCAAGAAAGAAATACAACAACAGCAGAAATAGATTTATGTGGTTTATTTCAACAGGAACGTGAGGGTTTGGGACAGCTACCTTGTGGTATAGTTCATAAGCCGGCTTCGGATCTAGGACGATCTCTCATAGTAGTTCACACATGTTGACGGTAGTTGACGCTCCCCTGCTGTCAGCAGCTGAACGTGACAGGTCTCTATCCTGGGCACCTGTGGACTGCCAGTTGAACTTCCGTGTGACCCCTTTTATAGCGTTGTTTTATGGCTTAACAGGCTCGAAAAACGAAGCGAGTATAATTGGGAGGGAAGCATTTTTATTGGACGAAAAATAGAACACTTTAAATATTATTTTATTTTTCGACCGGAACTCGAGTGTCGGGAACATTTGTAAATGAAGATAATGGTCATTTTGTGACGGGGTTTTGTCCTGTTCACATCCGGCTCTCGCTCTTGCGTATATGCCTGTAAATCAGCCGAGATATGTCTTATTTTATTTTATAACAAGGCTCCCCCAGATCTCGGTCTGATTTACAGTGAGTGTTATACGTGTATATTTGGGTGATTAATTCATGATAAAGTCTCTGAAGCGTGTGGGAAGTTGTCCTCGTGTTCTTCTTATTGGCATTTGTTTTGGTATGGAATTATTTTCTGAATTGTGTCCTCGAGGGATGTGGAGGAGAATGATCCTGGTAACTGTTACATGGTGGAGGCAGAGGGATTGTATTAGAAAGATGTGTTGGGCGTGGAGCCAGTTGTCGGATATGTGCACGGTGAATCCAGATTATATCACCATCATCGTTTTGCACCTGACACATCATATTGTTCGTTTTTATAATGGTGTAATTTCCTATCCAGGGCAGATGAGAGGATTGGGCTACAGTTGAGTGTGGCCGATGAAGTAAAACCTTGTCGCCTACTTGTATTGGGTCCTTGTATGTGAGGCGATTTAAGTTAGTCTCAAGTTTGTGGTCAGCTTCATCGTTGCCCAGGGTGATGTGGTGGTGAACCTGCTTTAGCAGGGCATTAATTTGCATTCCATATGCTCCAGGATCGTTGCTTGTGATTTCTTTTCTGTGTAGTGTAGGTAGGCCGATGTTGGGGTGACGGCCGGTAATGGCATAGTGTGGGGAGACACCGGTGGCGCTGTTGGTCATAGCATTCATGGACGAAACGACAGATTCTAGAACGTCTGTTCATTCACAGTTCCTGTCTTCGCATAACATATAAAGTGCGTTCTTCATCGTGCGATGTTGTCTCTCGATATTTCCTGAGCTTTGCGGGCGCCAAGGACAGTGAAGTTCTCGCGTGATTGACATCTGGTTACAGAATTGTCGATAGACTTCTCCAGTGAAGTGTGTGCCTCGATCAGAGGATACTATGCGTGGAATCTCTCTGTGTAGAAGGAAGAAATGGTACAATCCACGGGTGTCATCAATCGCACGGTCTCTCGTGCATGGTATGACTGTAAAATGTCGGCTGAAGCTATCCAAGATGGTTAGGATGTAGTGTTTTCCCTTTGAGTTGGGCATTGTGACAAAGTCTATAAAGACGAGATCAAATGGTCTCTTTCCTCGTTTGCAGTGGCCAATGGGCCAGTGGGTACGTCTACCGTAGTTGCCCTTGCACTTAGCACATGTGTCGCAAGAATCAACATAGGCCTTGATGTCGCGGTTTTTGAATTCCCACCAGTAGCTGGAAAGGGGTTCTCACATACGGGTAACACCTGAGTGGTTGTTGCCCTCGTGTGCCTGGTAGAGGTATCTGGGTCGTAGTTTGTATGGTACAACCAATCTCGGAGAGTGTTTACTGTCTCTTATCATCAAAATGGAGGTGCCTGGTTCTAGAAAAAATTGGTGCAAATGTTTTTTGGAAAGCGTAGCTCGGTGGTCATCAGGATCAATATGAGGTTCGCTTGGAGTGGGTGACTGGAGGGCGCTGATGATCTTTGCCAGGGCGTCGTCCTTCTGTTGTTCATCTGCGATGCCAAGGTGGTTGCAGATTCTCTCAGTGGGGATGGTGGTGGTAGAGTGATAGGCGAAGAATGCATTGGTGACACGCTTGTGGGTGCGGGCGTTTTGTGGTGTGTGAGTTTTGGGAATGAGCTGTAAATCGTTAAACTCGCCGAAGCACCAAGATGGGATGTATACGCGGAGGTCTGAACCGCTTACCTCGAATGTCCTGCCTGCCGCTGTAAGGTCGTTCGGGGCTTTCGTTTTCTTATGTCTGCAACCTCTGCTGAGCATGTCAGCCCATACATTTGATTTGCCTTCAACATATTCCAAGACGAATTTATAACATGAAATTTCTTCTTGCCATTGTCGTATTTTGGCATTATTGAACTCTCGTTGGTCCAGATACGTCAGCGATCTGTGGTCTGTGAAGATGACGAAGGGGCGGTTGTGAAGGAAATAATCAAATTTCAATATTGTCCACTTTATTGCATATGCCTCTCGTTCCGTCGTGGACCAGTTCTGTTCCGTGGAGTTGAATGTATGGGAAGCGACCGCTATGATATCTTTCTTCCCATTGTCGGCTTCTTGCATTAAGATTGCTCCACATGCGACAACACTGGCGTCGGTGGTGAGTGTGAAAAGTTTGGAGAAACCTGGAAACGAGATGACGGGTGGTGAAGAGAGATGGTCCTTGATTTTTTTGAAGGCTCTGTCGGCATTTTGCGTCCAGACAAACAGTTTTTTAACCTTGTTGAGTTCGTGTATGGGACCCATAAGTTTTGAAAACATATCTGACCTGATTTGTTCATGGAGACGTGTCTCTAGGAATTGTCTGATCCACACTAAACGGCCGATAAGGCTTTGTAATTCCTTTTTTGATGTTGGAGGTTTCCTTTCCCTGATGGCACGAACGAATTCTAGATCAGCCTTGAATCCTTCACTGTTTACTATGCGTCCGAGGAATTTTGCCTCTGATGCGAGGAAGGAACATTTATCGGGATTCAGCTTGAGTCCGAATTTTCGGAGGGCAGTAAAAAATTGTTCAAGGGAGAGTATGTACTCCCTAAATGTCCTAGCGTGGACCAGGTTGTCGTCAATATAGGAAGAAATGTTGTCATGGGATGTGACCGTGGCTAGGGCTTCTGCTATGCAACGGGAAAAGATTTGTCCGGCAGATGTAAGGCCGAAGGCCAGGCGCATGTATTGATAGCATTGGTCCTTCCATGTAAATGCTGTTTTGTATCGGTCTCGCTTGTCGATCTCAATTTGCCAGTAGCCGCTGCGTAGATCGAGGGTAGTAAAATATCTATTGCCTTTGCCGATTTTGTTGAACAAGTGGTCGATCCTTGGCATTGGGTAAGGGTCAAGATCGACTAAGACCTTGTTGAGAGTTCTTTTAAAGTTAGCAACGAGACGAATTGATCCGTTTTTCTTGCATACGGCAAATACAGGCTATTGAAGCCTTTGGGGTCGCTGCAGTTTTCAATGATACTTTCATCCGCCATAAGCTTAATTTCGGTATCTACGTCTGCTTCCAAAGCCTGGGCTATTGGGTGTTGTTTCTGGCTGCGAGACTGGCCGTTGGTTGGTATGCGAATGGGTCGGATGAATGTGCCATTGCTGCTGCTTTCAGTGCTGATCATGTCAGCGTAGCAAATGAGTAAGTTTGCAGTGGCCTCTAGTTTGTCTTGGTTCGGGTGGTTTGGTAGCGATAGTCCCGTGTTATGTTTTAGAAAGTGTGCGTCTGAATTCTGTAGTCGCATTTTGGTTGTCGATTAGATAGGAATCGAGCGTGTTGTGACGTAGGATATTTTGGCCGATCAGGATTGGTGTGGTTTGGGTAGTTACCAGCACGTTAACCTTTTTGAATGTGGGTGAGTCTCGACTGCCAATGGTGATGTCGCAAGTCAGTTCGCCGAGGGCGGTGGTGCTGCCGTTGATTCCTTTTACTACGACGTCGGAGCGGGTCATGAGTTTCTTGGCTTCTCTGGGTAACTGAGATATTGGTACGATGCAGGTGGAGCATCCAGAGTCTAGCATTGCGATGCCAGAGAAGGTGATGTCCCTGAAGTTGAAGGTGGACTGGATGAGCGGTGAATGGTGAGTGAGTCCTTGAAAGTTGAAGGTGTGATGGTTGACGTAGGGGCATGGCGAACGAGGCATCACATCTCGTCCTGCTCGAAGCGAAAATCCTGTTCCACATCATTTATGGCTTGTATATTATCATTCGTTGCAGCGATATGGGCCTGTGCCCGAGTGCGAGATGGGTGGCGATATACACAGTTGCGTCCATGGTGGCAGGGACGACCTCTGAGGTAGTTCTTGCACACGCTGATTCGTGGTGTGTGCTGATGGTTTCTGCGTGTCGGATGGTGGCCATGTTCAGGAGGGTTGGTGAGGCCCGTCTGCTGTGGGTTTGGTTGCCTGCTGGGTCGAAGTGGCGCGTTTCTTTGGTTTGACCGCTGTGGTTTCTGTGTGAAATACACAGTGTCGTGCGAAGTTGTGTTGTTGAATTTTACACCGCGATCAAGGTATATTTGAGCTTCGGAGGCTATGCCAATGGCTGAATAGTGGTTGTCCATTGTCTTGACGAGATGTGGGTAGGGATTTGAGTTCCAAATGCCTTTTCGCTCATAGCGCCGATGATGGAAATAAGTCTATCGACGCGTATTTTTTCTTTTGGTTTTTGATGTGGACTGTGGTTTCTAAGGGTGTTTTGAGTCGACCCGCGAAGTCTGTTAATTTTTCGCCGTCTCGTGTTCCAGGTCCCAGGCTTGACTGAGGTGTTGAATTTTGTAGTGGGGGGTCCAGTGACCCCGATCACGGAAAGGGGTGAACGAGGTCACAAGAGGCCCGCTAACATTTTTGAAGACGTTAAATCTGGACCGTGAAACAATATGGACGACAGAACGAGGATATAATGGCTGAAATGAAGATGGTTGGAGGTCTGGATTGAGGAGCCGGATGCTGCAGGAGTGCTGGGGTGAGCCGGATGCTGCAGGAGTGCTGGAGTTCAAATTTTCAGGCATTTTCGCTGAAGCTGATGATCGCTTGGTGGTTGCGTTGAGTGATGCCAGGATGATCTTTTTGATGTTGAAATAAGTCGTTCGGGTGCCAATCGACTGTAGTTCGTGTTTAACTCGTTGTTTGTCATTGCTGTATTTTGTTTGTCATTGCCTGATGCCAATTTGACGTGTTGGGAAGGAAGAGAGAGAAAGAAAGTTCCTAACTATCGTCAAGTTGGCAGACAAAAAAGAAATGGGAGCGTTACACAGGTGTAGATTGGCCAATGATGGGTCGTAGACGACCGGCGCCGACAGCCTCCCCCAAAGCTTGGGAGAAATTAATTTTCGAGGGAGACCAGCAAGAGAAATTGGCTAAGCTAACCGAAAAGTCTCTATAAAAAATAGGTCCCAAAGATAACTATGGTCTAAAATGACTAGAAGTATATTACAACTAGGTTTGTAATATAGGTAAAAAAGGGTTGACGTGTTAAAAGTGTGTTAGTATGAATGAGAGGTCAAGGTCGGCTGGTTCAAGGACAGAAGGAGGAGGTAACTCCGACAAGTCATCTGGCTTCCGTGGGCTCCTAATATTCCTTCAGTTGTTCGAAGGTGGATATGTCCTTTTTTGAGTCAACCATCTGCTGAAAGATACTTTGGTCCAGTAAATCTTTAGCAGACTTGACGAATTCGCATTCCAGGCTGGGATAGGTGCTGAGTTCTGGCGTTACGTGGATTGTGTATGCTTTGTTTAGGGCCGTGATGAATCGGTTCACGTCGTGTCCAGGGTGAAAAGTTTTCTCTAGCTTCAATGTGTCACGTATAGTTTGTTGGCGCATCATTAAGCTGTAATCGCCGTTTGTTTGAGCGGTGGGAGGTGTTGAAGCAGTTGATTTTAGGGCACTCAGCATGTCGTTTATGTCGGCTTGAATTTCCTGTATCGTGGCTTCGGAAGGCTGTGTTGGTCCCGTTTTCAAGTTGAATAGTAGTGTTTTCTGTTCCTTGATTAAAGTAAATAGTTCGGCTCGGGTGAAGCTCCTGTAGTCGGCCATATTTCTCTTGCTGTACGCTTCTGACACCAGTGTTATAGACAAGCGTATGGTTGCAAGAAAGATATACGACAACAGCAGAAATAGATTTACGTGGTTTATTTCAACAGGAACGTGTGGGTTTGGGACAGCTACCTTGTGGTAAAGTTCATAAGCCGGCTTCAGATCTAGGTTGATCCCTCATAGTAGTTCACACATGTTGACGGTGGTTGACACTCCCCTGCTGTCAGCAGCTGAACGTGACGAGGTCTCTATCCTGGGCACCTGTGGACTGTCAGTTGAACTTGTGTGTGACCCCTTTTATAGCGTTGTTTTATGGCTTAACAGGCTCGAAAAACGAAGCGAGTATAATTGGGAGGGAAGCATTTTTATTGGACGAAAAATAGAACACTTTAAATATTATTTTATTTTTCGACCGGAACTCGAGTGTCGGGAACATTTGTAAATGAAGATAATGGTCATTTTGTGACGGGGTTTTGTCCTGTTCACATCGGGCTCTCGCTCTTGCGTATATGCCTGTAAATCAGCCGAGATATGTCTTATTTTATTTTATAACACCACCATGTTACATTAAGTTATTGAAAGAACATGACAGACATAAGTTTAAGGAGAGAGAAAACTTGGCTGCATCAGGTTTTATTCAGATTTTTGTTTTTACAATGATGTTCATTCTGTACAAGGTCTGAAGGCCACATAAGGTAGAGGGTTACAGAGTAAGAGACACAGCATATAAGGATGTGTGTGGAAGATAACAGTTAACCCTAGACTTGAACTAGTAGTGATCAGGGAAGCATCCTCTAGGGAGTCAGTTTCACAAGGCAGCGGTTCATGGGAAGAAGCTGCTTAAGTGGAACTTACACCTCACAAAAGGAATAAGAAGAGAATGAGGGTGGTTTGTTACAATGAAAATGGCATGGTGGGTCCTAGCAGTTAAGTTCAGGACTGGTGGAACTAAAGAGTGTAGTTCATCTAAACAATTTCCATGGAAATAGCGACAGAGTAGTGAAAGGCTTGTGACCAGGGCTAGATTAACCATTAAGCAAAATAAGCATATGCTTAGGGCATCAAGGGTGGAAGGCCCCACTGAAATTGTAATGATATGATGTTGTTGTATATCTATAGAAATAAGTCAAACATGATTAACATTTGAATCAACAGGATGCCATTATGAACGCGGAGACAACTGGCCCGCAGTGAATTTTTATTACCATTTTGATTGGTTAATAAGGGAATGAGCTAAGGGAGATAATGAGGTTTTTATTTACTCAATACATCACATCAGTTCTCTTGAATAATTTAATATTACTAATTAACTTAATGGGATTTAATTTTTGTGAACAGGGGTAGACTACTTTCATGTTTGTTTGACATAATGCTAACCATATGTTTATGTGACATGCTGGTTTGTTGGTTACATGACCACTTCTGGTCACAGTTCTGTTAGAATCTGGTTGTGGCTCATGTGACAGTGGCTTCTCAGCTGTGATTGGTTGATATTGTTCTGATGATCACCCTCTCTCAATGGTCATATGTGCCTTCAGTTCCTTCTATATTTATTTCCAGCTAGTATTTTCCACATTGCATATTCTCGGTTGATATCCTTTCTTTGCACTACTCCCCAAGACTCCATACTAGCATATTTAACTCACAGATGTTGGGGGGAGTGTTTAGGGCCCATATGGGTCTTAATTCAGCCTTGCTTGTGATGTCTTGTCTGTGAGAAAGAAGTTGTAGGGTGAAAAATAATTTGTCACCCACAAGGACATGGAGACAGTTTGTACTCTATCGAGAATGGAAACCAAAAACTGGGCAGCACCTACCCATATATAGCAGCAGTACTCCATTTTTGGCTTGATCTGGCTCTTGTAAAGGTTCAGGATAGCAGGAGGAGTCAGGCAGTTGCTGAAATGATACAGGGAAACAACTATTTTCCAGCATCTTTAGCAATAGATCATATGTACGAGTTCCACTTGATGCAGAAGTAGAAAAAAAGGAGAGTGAGAAAGGGATACATAAGAGGGCAAGAATCATGTTCTTTATTGTTGGATAGGGAGCATATATTAAATGATAATACAAGAGAGCATACATTAAACAATAATGTAACATGTAAGGCTAGCAACTCCACCCTGTAAAAAGTGATTCCTACAGAAACCACAGCAGCAACACCTAATGTGATGAGGTTCAGGTGCTCTACTCTATAGGGAAGTCGACAGGGTTAACATAATATAACATTTATCCTCACAAGATAAACAATGAATCACTGTTTTTACTACAAATAGTAAATAAGAAAAAAATTGTTTGTTAAGATTTTCTTGTTTTTTAGAAGTAACAAAATATAAAGAGAAATGATTCTTTTTGCATTAAAAACTTTTATTCAAAGCTATTGAGACAACATGTGATAAATGGTAATGTTCTAAGGAGAATAGGGATAACAAAGAAATGATAAAAACAAAAAAGAGTCAGATGAAGAATTTGGAATGCTCAATGAAGAAAGAAAGCTTGAAGAATTTAATGCTTACAGGATACAGTGGAGGTAAGATTAGCAGAGAAATTCACAGAGTGATCCACTTGACAGGTGTGCATAAAGATAAAGGAACAAATATGACAAAAAGGTCATAAATAAGACAGTATATTCATGATCCTAGGTGGTGGGATGCTGATGAACATCTGACTTTTTGCTGAAACTACAAACTAAACAGGAGACAGTTTCTTAACCTCAATCTATGACAATATTCCAGAAAAAGTCTTTAGGTTTAATTCAAGAATAAATCCATAGGTCTCATTCTAGAAAAAGAATGTAGGTCTCACTGCAGAAAAGTCTGAAATTTTTATTCCAGCAAAAGACTTAGGTCCTATTCCAGAAAATGACTGTCAATTTCATTCCAGAAAAAGACTATAGGTCACATTCCAGGAAAAGACTATAGGTTTCATTCCAGAAAAGTTTGTAGGTCACATTCCAGAAAAGACTGTAGATCTCATCCCAGAAAAAGACTGTAGATCGCTTTTCAGAAAAGACAAGACTCTAGGTTTCATTCAAGGACAAGACAAGACTGTAGGTTTCATTTCAGAAAAAAAAATTTAGGTATCATTTCAGAAAAAAGACTATAGGAAAAATTTGTAGCTAACATTCCAAAAAAAATGTAGATCTCATCCCAGAAAAAGTCTGTAGGTCTCTTTCCAGAAAAGCCAAGACTGTAGGTTGCATTCCAGAAAAAAAAAACTGTATGCTTTATTCCAGAAAAAGATTATAGGTCTCATTACAGAAAAAAATTCTAGAGTGTATGTCTCACTCCAGAAAAGAAGAATGTAGGTTTCATTCCAGAAAAAAGACTACAGATCTCATTCCAGAAAAGACCACAGGTCTCATTAGAAAAAAAATGACTCTCATTCCTGAAAAAGACAAGACTGTAGGTCACATTCCAGAAAATAAATGTATTTAAAAATCAGCACAGAAAATGTTTACAATAGGATAATAGATCTGAAAAAAACATGTTTATTCTATGAGTAGATCAGATAAAATTTAATATCTGATTTAACACCTACCACACCATTTTTTATTTTGTGCGATCTTCCTTGAAGTATTTTCAAAAGCAACAAAAGAATTTGTGGAGAGCTATAACCGCCCACGTCACGAAGGGACATTACACATATAGAAAAAAACCAAACATTCACAATTATTAGTGCTATACAATTTTCATAGTGTTGTGTATATAAAAAAAGTTGTGATCTTTGATGTCAATGAATTCCAGCCAAAATAAAATATAATTAGTACAAATTATAATTCATAGCTGTCTTTGCTCGATGTTTCTCCCTAATTAATTTTCTCCTTAAGAAGCTTCACCAAACTATCACAGTTGTTAAGCAATTAGGATGACAAAAAAACGTGTTGACTTCTCCAGTTGTTGCTGAAATAAGACGGGAATGCTTCAAGGGAGGTAACTTTTGTTACCTTTACTCTATATTGTAGGACAATCAGTATAAGTGAAATGATTACAAAATAAAAATCACGCTTTGTAGGTTGGATGATAGCAACCTGGTCTTTCATGTCATTACTACTGTAGTGAATTTGATACTCACCGGATGCCCAACGCCTGAGAGGTTGTACTTGTACTAAGATAGCTTTAGTAAATAACTTTTTTTAATAATAAAAGGATAATTCAAATTTTAGAATGGCATTTATATAATTTTAAATTATTTCATAATTTTATCAGAATTTTTTATTATTACAATCCTGTGGTAAATGATGATTTTAAAAACTGGCCCAGTTACTGGTTGCAAATAAATGGTCAATATGAT
This sequence comes from Acanthosepion pharaonis, assembly GCA_903632075.3. Taxonomy (NCBI): domain Eukaryota; kingdom Metazoa; phylum Mollusca; class Cephalopoda; order Sepiida; family Sepiidae; genus Acanthosepion; species Acanthosepion pharaonis. The sequence continues at coordinate 1,086,307 of CAHIKZ030003987.1, forward strand.
GTCCGAGTAAATACAGAGTTATTTCCCCTGTAATCATTTATTTCAATAAATCATAGAGGCCTGCGACGACTATCAGAGAGACTCTTCTCATGTGTTTTTACGGTTAAATACACAATACATGTTTTAGTATTTACTCTTTATTAATAGTGGTAATGCATGATATAACAATAACATAACATATAACAATCAAAACAACAAAGATGAAGATACTAGTTTAAATAATGAAATTAAGGTAATATTTAATTTCAGAATACAGACAAAAAATTTGTCAATAGAGCATTCCCAGTTACTGTGTTTGATGACAGATAATACTCTTATAAATAAAATATGTTGTTAACAGGGGCAAGAAATGGTCTGTTAATGCTTCCAAAATGAAACTGCTGTTCATTTTAGTGAATTTTTTTTTTGCATTCTGTCAATGTGGCTGATGCTAACCTCCAGCAGAGTCACTCATTGCTTCTCAGGCTAACATTTTCCATTGACATGAAGTGGAAATATTATATTGAATCAATTGCTATGTCTACTGCTAGGAAAGTTGGTTTATTGTGTCATGCTAGATAATTTTTCTCACTAGAATCTATCTTACACATTTATAAGTCTACCATTTGTCCATGCATTGAATATTGTTGACACATCTGGTTTGGTGCTCCTGGAGACACAAGATGACAATTGATGATATATTTGAATTTTTGAAGGTCATAGTTGTCAGGAAAGCAAAAAGGCAGAAGAAAATTCCACAAGTGAGAGAAGAAACTATTAGCATAGAGCTTATGGTTACATCTAGCAATTTAAACAGTGAAATTATAAGACCTAACTACCAATCTTGTACTGCATTTACATGAAGTCAAGGTACCAAAGAGGAAAGCTCATCAGAACAATTAGCATGAAAATATTTATAATAAAGACACAGGAAAGCTACATTATAGTGGTGGGAAAGTGACTGAAGCTAAGATGCCAGGTCAGGACTGATAAATCATTCAGTTGTAGTCCATAATCCAGTGTCTTTGGAATTGTCTACAAGTTCTTTTTTTTAGGAAAAACTTCCAAATATGAGTCCAAAAAGTAAACTTTTAGACTCATGTTTCAACCCAAATCCTGAAACTTGATAAACATTTTTTCTCACAAATTATTTATAATTTGAATCTTTTGTATTACATAAGTACTTAAAAACGCTTTGAATGCTACCTAAATCTCCTCTTCCAGGTTATTCGACATATCATAATATTCATCAGAAATGCATTTTCTAATATCATTTCCAACAAATACACCCTTTTTCAAGTGAGCTTCAGAAAAAAACACAAGACCTTTGGCACAAATACATAAAACAAGCTCTATCTTTTAATAGGGTTTTAACAAACTACTTCCTTAACCTAAGCTTAATATGTCGCATTGGAAACAGAATATTTTCTGGGTTCATCATGTTAGGTTTGATGATGTTTTTGGCACCAACTTGTAGATTATTTTTCTTTGGTCATTCCTCAGAACCCAAAGGAAATTCTTGCCTCTCCTGTCTCACTCACATAAAAAAACATATCCTGACTGCTGACACAATAGCATTTAGAGAAATGTTAGCTCTTCATATATGAGGCAACAGTGTTCATTGTAGTTGATTTTCTAAAAAATATTTACCATTTATAGTATATTTCTTTTCAGAGTTTATAATTAGCAACAGGTATTGATACATATATATCACCATTATGAAGAAGTATTCTTTTCAAACTTCTCTAGATGAATCTGCTGTCTCCACTCTTTTGCATTGTAAGTGATACCAAATTTCTGCACTAGACAGTTTATATCAGTGCAATAAACCAAGGATCTTTACTGAAATATAGTGCAGCATCTTTTTTCTCTATTTCAGTACCAAAATAAAGTTGATTTTTTTAACCATTTCACCTGAAGCAAGGCAATAAAGTAACTAAGATGCAAGGATTTACTGAGTGTGAAAGAATATGAGAAAAAGAAAACATTATTAAGACATTGTATCTGATGAAATCTGGAAGTTAAGCACTCATGATATAATTTTAATTTTTTAGTTTTTTTTAATCATTTCACCCCAATCAAGGCAATAAGGCCACTAAGATGTAAGGGGATACTGAATGTGAGAGAATATGGGAAAAAAATAACATTGTTAAGGAGAGAGAACAATAAAAGAACAGGAATTAAGAAGACAGAAGATAATGATTGACACTGCATTTAAATTTTTGAAGATCAAAGTTAACATTAAAAGAAGAAGTGCAAGAAAAGAAACTGTTACCTTGAAGATAATTTTTTTTATTAATCTGGACCCCAAGGGCTAGCAGCATTTTTGAGGAAAGTGATGTTTCTGATTAAATAATCAAATTCTTACTGCAAAAATAGCTGTGGCTCATTATTTGAATATTTTAAGATAAATTCTTCATTTTATCTGCAGCATTTTCTTCCTCTGAGTGAATTTCTACATTTTAAAATTGACAGGTGGAGTAGGGATAAGTAGATCAGATCCATGTGGAGCAGGTCTTATTGCTGGTGGAAAATTAAACTAATACTTTATGCTGTTTTTATTGAATTTTGCAGAAAATGAATAAAAATAGTAATCATCATTATGATTTTATGGTTCTCTCTATATCAGTGGTTCTCAACCATTTTTGACCAATACACCTTTTTCACCATAACTCAGAATAATATTCCCCCATTTCCAAGATTGTTTGACTCGAAAGGTGCATTCTAAATAATATGCATATATTATTAAAAATCTTCATTCTTTTCCATATTAGTACATATGCATTTACATGAATTATTTTTATAGACAATTTTTTACAAATTTAATAGTGATAGAAAATGCTGATGGATTTTAAAAATTGAATATGTGTGCAGTAATTTGTTTTAATTCATAACTAATTATTAAATAAATAAACTGGAGCATATTTCAATAAACCAAAGTTCAATAGAATTTCGGAGTATTGTAATTTAATAATCAACAAGATCAATAAAAGGTCAAGGTAGTTAAATTGATTTTATTCTGATGAAAATTACAATTAATAAGAGACTTGTGAAAAACTAAAAGATTCCTCCCACTTAAACTCTGAAATCTCCTTGGGGCTATTTCTCCCTTGGTTGATTTTCCCAGAAAAAAAACAAAACAGAGATTTACTCAGAGCGGGCAAATTTAAAATCCAGCAGATGTTAATGACTTTAATATATAAAAATAAGTAAAAACCTTTCTGGATGTAGCTATTGATAAGGTTACTTATCAAAAATTTCAATAGGGTTTGTCTCTTATTCTGATCTGAGGACGCCTGCTAGAAGGAGGCGAAACACATAGTCTGTACACATTTTTCCACTTTGTCTCATTATCTAAACTACCAAATTCAAACATATACTATAGTGTATGCATTGTGAAAACTTTAAAACAATGTTATACAAAATAAGAAGGAGAAAAATGATTTTCATTCTGAACTCAGTGCCCTCCTCACCCCTCAATATATATATATATATATATATATATATATATATATATATATAGATAGATAGATAGATAACATGCAATAACCAAAATGATTTTCCATGTTTACTCGTGTAACGTTTTATACTTGTAATTCGCGGTAATACTTGAATTGAGAAAGCAGAGTTATCTGCCCTTCCACCTGTTTTATCCGGCCAATAGAATCAACATTATTGTTATGTGCATGCTTACAAGTAACCTCCAATTTTGAGCTGTTAATTCTGATTTATGCCTGTGCTTGTTGGTTATATACCCCCAGCTCTACCAAATAAAGCAAAACCATAAAGTAGCATTTGTAAATGAAGTGTATGGGTTAGTAGTCAGCAATAGCTAACAATAGAATTAATAGTTGAAATGATGACATGATTTCATTTTAATATCTTGGAAGGTTGATATGTAAGAATTTGTAGAGTGAAGACATTCAAACACCAAATGACAAAAAATGGTTTCTAAGTCAGAGGATCGTGCATTCTTCTGGTTAATAAATTAATGCTTTGAGAATAAATTTAACATTTTTCAACCAACAGGTTGATTTCTTTGAAGGGTACTTAAGCAAAGTTTCTAGACAGACAAATGAGTAAGGAGAGACAGACAGCAACAGATACCAACAGTTTCATGTCATATCGGCTTAAAAGAAATTCCCTTATTCATTCATCCATCTTCCTCACCAAGCTACATGACACTTACACTTTACTCCTCATTTTCTCTTTTGCCTATTCTTTCTCACATATACACACGAAGAAATCACATTTCTTTTCATCTTAACAAACAACTACAAACAAGGACTGTAAAACTTTAACACGCATATATGCTAAGAAAAATTTAGTTCTAAAAACCTTGAAAATAAAAATATCTTATAATTTTATATTTAAACATCTTTTTCACATTTTTGCTGTCGGTTGATTCAAATCCGCAAATTATTTTAGGTATGGCAATAATTGTATTTTCATTAACAAATCTGGTTAAATGTAGCTTGTTGGAATAAAACTACCAGTTTTCAGTGGTACTGCCTTTGAATCATCAATAATTGTATGTTTTTATGCTAGTTTATTACAGAGGGAATTTTCACAACTTAATCTTTGTTGCCATAAATATAAAATCTTCAGATATTGGTTAGAATTTTAGTACAATAATAACATGGCATTTGACTGTTTAATAGGCCTACTTATGCAAAATGTCATTTCCTGTCTTTGGTATAATGATTTTCCTGTTTATTTATCTTTGTTTTTGCTTTGTATTAGTTGACACCCAGTTTTTAATATCAATTAATACACATCATTTTTGCATCTTCCACCAGAGGTACTTGCTGGTTGTCACTGAAGACCAAGTGACAGCAAGCCCTTTCAAATCCCTAGCACTCACCAACCTAAATAATTTTATAGTATCTTACTTATTATAAAACGCAGATTGTGTGTGTGTGTGTGTGTGTGTGTGTGTGTCTGTACGTTTATATATTGGATCGGATTTCCTACATTTTTCAACTGATTTCAACAAAACTTCACAGGACTACATAAAATTACCTTGTGGTGGTTCTAACAGCACCAAAAATTGGAAAAACACAATTGTTTTTGCATGAAATCAATTTGAAAACACAATAAAACGCGATTCTGTCACTAGAATGAAAGGGGGACAACTCATATCGAGTTATACTTATAAAACCCAGGTTGTTTGTGTGTGTGTGTGTGTGTTCATTTATATATGGGATCGGATTTCCTACATTTTTCAACCGATTTCAACAAAACTTCACTTTTTTTTGGCCGGTAGTGTTTCTTATTGTCTTGCACACTTTTTTTCTTTATTTTTACATTCAGGATGCTTAAAAAATTCCATTTACAAGACAATTGTTTATAATAAAATTCTATTCAATCAGTAGACTCATAACGATGGAAAACAATGTTTTTGTTTGAGTTTGGGTTTAACCAATTCATAAAAAAAAAAATAAAACTAATTAAGACATGCGTGTCCGTCAACCTTAAACAATAATCTTTGTCAATTTTATTTTTCAGTCTTTATGATGGTCGATACTTGATCTATCTCTTACTGTTACATTCCCGGGCAACGCCGGGCTCTACTGCTAGTAAATTAATAATTTTAGTTCTCTTCCTCTACTCTCTCTATGAGCATCTTTCGGATAGTTCCCAGTGTATGAATCAATATGAGAATGATTTGAATCATCCTCATTCTCTTTGTAATCTAATAGTAAGAAGGAAGTTCCACTCGGACAGCTTCTTTCCAAGAACCTTGTGGAAAAGACTCCCAGGTTGAGGTTTCTCCACTATGATCTCAGCCAAGTCTAGGTTCAACTTATTATCTATCCTAAATATCCTCATAATCTGCATGTCTTACTTCTCTACAATAACTTCATTCAGTAACCCTCTACCTTGGGTGGCTCTTGGGTCTTGTTTAGGGTGAACAATAGTATTAAAAAAAAAATTAAGAAAATTTATTTTTTTTTTACTTTATTTCATGATTAAATTATTCCCTTCAATTTCTCTCTGTCTGACATGGGGATTATTTGGTATGGCATACTTATTATTTTACAGATAATTTTCTTTACAGTATGATTATTCCCTTTTATGTTTATTAAATATATATAAAAATTCCTGGCAAAATGTGTATTTGAAATGGTACACTTATTTTATATGTTGAAAAATTCCTACCAACCTGAATATTCCAAACCCGTCCTGGGTATGATGATAAGCTACATGAAGGCCTCTGAACGGGAGGTTTTGAGGAGTGTGGAACTACCATTTAATTGCTGTTGTTCCCAGATCCACCCTGACCCAGAGTGGTAGCACCTGTTAGTGTCCCAGCTATGGGCAAATAGTTAACCACCAAACTGGTGGCAAAACACTATGAAAGTATAGAAATTTTTATAGTAAAAATACCAGCAATACATTTTTATAGTAAAAAAAATACCAGCAATATGTTTTTGTAAAAAAAATTAAAAATTAAAAAAATTACCGGCAATACATTTTTGCAAGGCAAAAAAAATTACCAAAGATACATTTTTGTAAAAGAAATTACTAATGAGCTCAAGGAAATTAAGTTTCAACATTAAATGACCCATAAGGTGTTGATATGCTACTAAACAAACAAATAAATAAACTATTCCATATATCGCTTGTACTGGCTACAAGAGTAGGTGTATTTGGTTTGGAACTGACTTCATTCAGAAATATTGTTGCAGCAGCTGTAATCACAGCATACATTTAAAAAAAATAATTTGTCAATACTGGCATGTTTGTGTTTATTGATTCTAGCATTGAAAATTGAATAATGAAAACAACATTTTAAGCCTATCATGCTTTGTTATTTTGGGAAAGGTAAAAATGTGACTAAGACACAAAACAAAATTTAAATAGTATATCGTTATAGCTTGTCTAGTGGATTACTGGATAAAATGAAAGAAAGTAAAAAAATAAAAAAATTAAGTGACCTTACTTGAGAACTGAAGTAGCTGTCAGAGGTGACTGCTGGAAACTTCCCTCCCCAAAAGGCAGTACCTGCTCCTATTTATAGCTGGGAGAGTCCATGTGTGCATGGGTAAATTACCATAACACTGTCATACATGGAAGTGAAAATTTTTTTTAATACTATTGTTCACCCAGTACAAGTCCCAAGGGCCTCCCAAAGTAGAGGGTTACTGAATGAAGTTGCTGTAGAGAAGTAAGGCAAGTAGATTGTGAAGATATATAGGATTGATAATGGTTGAATCTAGACTTGAAGAGGCTGAGATCACAGGGGAGAAGCCCCTTACCTGGAAGTCTGTTCCACAAAGTAAAGGTTCTTGGAAAGAAGGTGCCTGAGTGGAGCAGTAAATTTTGGTAGCAATTCTTCATTTAGACATGTACAGCATAACATCTTTTTGATTGTTGTCCTCAACTCTTATGTCTGTGGAAACCGAGCTATGTTTCCAGGGTAGTTGTTATCTTAAAGGATGTTTCTGATGTTGGTCATCTCTTTTGGTGTATCTGCATTGCCACTTAAGTTTAGCTCTATTCTGCAGGGAGCAAACTGTTACATTTTTCCCAAAGTCTGATCTCCTGATTCACGCTACACTAATTTCCACCACTAGTCAGACATAAATGATCTGAACATCCAAAATTCAACTAAAAATCTGTCAGCTGCAAAAGGCTTTACACATATCTTTCATTTACTCAAACACTTGAAGAAAAAAAAGAAAGCAATACAATCCAGAATTTCCACCCAATAGCACCCACTCACACCTAAAGAAACAAAATGAAATCTGGAACCAATTTGAGCCTCAAAAAGGACATAAAAGCCCATCAAAATGACATTGGTCAATGGGATGGAATCTTGACCTGAGATCACATGTTCATCAAAATGCAACTCTGCAATCATCAAAGATATAAGACTCTACCAGCTTGGCAAGTACCATCATCCCAGTAAATCACAACTTACTCTCCCCCTCCTTCTGCACACCTTACCTGGATGCCTTTACAATTACACTTATCTCTTTTTTTAATATGAGAGATATCTATCTTGATTTTGATCCAAGAAGAGAGAAAGACAAAACACAAAACTCTTTTTTGATATAAAATGAGGAGAAAAATTTAATTAATCTTCTTGGCATGGGTAAATAAACTGTTAATTTTAACCTCTAAGCTTCATATCACTATAAACTCAGCTGTCCTTATATGATTGCTAAGAATGTTTACTACCCTTGGCCACAAATGACAAGTCCTTCCTAGAGACCTCCACCTCATTCTAGACCTTGAAACCACAGTACCTGATCACTTTCAAGAAACTGGCTATCTCTGATTCACTCTGGTTAGTGGTTAATGTTCATTTCCTGTGTCAGATTAGAAGCTGTTATGTTAATGCACTTAATGTCTGAAAGGAAAATGTGAATATTAAAATTTGTTGTTATCACAATGTTTCATGTTGGGATTCTCTGGTTGTTTGCACTTGTTCAGCTTTTCTTGAGTCTTGTTAGTCATGAACTATCTTCCTCATTGCATACAATTTGTACTTGATGTCTGCTTATACTACTCTTCTTGACATGTGTAGTAATAGAAAAATAAATAAATAAGAATAAACAAATAATAACGAGAACAAAATTGCACTATCTCTAAAACTAGATGTATATTTAGAAATGCTAGGCAATAGTCATATTTTGACCAACCAATCAGAAACTGTCCTGACCAGAATACAAACATCATAGTCTAACAGAAACAGAAACAAGAGATGCTTCCAACCAGGAAATACAGTCACTAATTGTGAGCCAATGAGAAGTGAAGTGGCAATTTCAAAGCAGATCTGTAGATGTATATATAATGAGATGGAAAATCAACCTAAATCAGAATCAATGAATTAGTTTTATCTTTCTCTAATGCTGTGGCCATTGTAACATACCCAGAGCAAACATAACACACATAATCTGACATAGATACATTCAATACTTACATCCCACTGTTGACTAAGATGTTCACAAAGTCCCACATTGACACTAAAACATACATATTTCCTTCACCCACATTTTAAGCAGGCACCTTCTATATTTGAATGCATATATACATACATACACATATATATCTACATTCTCCCAGACACTCTTTTGTATGAACCATATAGGATACAAATCCTATATTCCAACAAATGACTAAAAAAACACAAAGTAGATTTGCACACCCGCAAAATCAGATCAAAATGACCAAAAACAGATTTCACAATAAGGTGTGAAATTAATTTTCTGACCAATGAAAGGAGGCGATTTGCTAAACCAAAAAAAAAAAAGATAACGAGCCAGTGTGAAAAAAAAGTCAACAATAAATACAGAGTTTTCAAGTCAGTCGCCAGTCAGTCAGTCAGAGAAGGGGCAAAAAGATCACAGAAGATTGACAGTAAATTTCATCACTGACTCAAACTTACACAAAGAGCCGAAAAGTGGAGTAGGAAGGAACAACAACAATAACAACAAATTTACAACTGACTTCAAAACAATTCATAAGTACATTTTCCTTTTATCTTTATTCCTCATTCGCACTGTCTTTTTCAACTTAAATTGCTCGCCCCTTTTTCATTTTACAACTATACAAAACAAAAGAAACAGACATTATTCTGCTACTCTGTTAAAAGACAGCGAACACAGACATTTTTATCAAAATCACATTTTTGCTTAAACGAACTAAAACATTAATCTTTTTTACCCTATTCACAAGATAATAAATATACAATGTTCTATTTTTTTATAAACATTCCTTATCATGTTGTTTCTTCTTGAGATTTGCGTTGTATTTTGTGGGCAGGGTATCCCGTATTAAATTCTCCTTTAATCCGGGTACGCTGAACCCCACAACCAGGACAATTACATTTGAACTCTTGAACCTCCAACTTTCACTCTGTATTTCTTATTGTGCTATGTAAAAAATTATTTTTTATATATTAGTGTTCTGTGTGTTTTCTTTTAATCAATACACAAAACCCATATAGACCTATAGTGGAAGTGAATGTTGTCATAAGATAACCTACACTGACTACCATACACATTCAGTGATGAGTTTCATTTACTTACTGCTGTTGTGTTTGATGATATCCTATATCTGCTGAATGAACTCAGCTGTTGTTATATGCCTGCTAAAAATGTTTCTTTCTCTTAGCCATAGAGGTCTTGTCTCTGCTAGAGGCTTCCAGTTCATTCATGACTTTGAACATGAAGGATCTGGCCACTTTCAAGAAGATGGCTACCTCTGAGTCATTGCATTTGGTAGCTAGTGCCACAAGCACAATGTGCTTTTTCATTTCCTGTCAGATGGTTGTCTCATAATCTTCACTTCCTTCTTTCTCCTCTTATGTTCATATCACACACCTCATTCAGTAACACTCTACCATGAATGGCTCTTAAGCCTTGTATTGTTTCATTTATAAGTAGATGTACTTAAATTTGACTAAATCTTAGGCAGCTCTACTACTAATATCAGTTAAATTATTCTTACAATCCAAAATATGTTTGGGCTTTAAATAACTCACAAGGTTTGATAAGCCATAAAAACAAATCAATCAATCAATCAGTTCTTGAATACTACAATTCTGACATCTTGAAGTCAAAGGTCAGTCGCCATCTGTCCTCCTTATTCTTATAATTTTTACTTCTACCTTCTCTTACATAATATCAGTCCTCCTATATGGCAGTGACTGCTGGACAATTTCCTCACAGATGTAGAAGAAACTTGAAGCAACAGAAATATGGTTCTACAGAAAGATGCTGAAGATGCCATGGTTTGAACATGTGAGTAACAACAAAGTTTTAGAGAATATTGAAGCAAAAAAGACACTTCTACTTAAAATTAGAAAGAGATCATTAAAATTTGTAAGGCATATGAGGAAAGAGGGCTTGGAAAATTTGACACTCACAAGACATATTAAACATAAGTGATACAGAGGAAAGCAGTGCATAACCTATCTAATGAGCTTGTATAAATGATTGGCAGAACAGGAATTAGAAGAGATAGCTAAAAACAAACTACAAAAACGTGAAATTGTGAAGAGCCATGATTGTCCACATCCTGAAGGGACACAACATATAGAAGAAAAAGAATAACAGATAATATTTAAGTCTCATTTAAAAATAATTTTGACTGTGTTAGGCAAAGGTTAATTTTTTCATTTTTCACACTTTTGATTAAGAGAAATGAAAATAAAAATGTTTTTTAGTATGTCAATGCTATGACACAGCTGTGTTTCTGTGTTAGCCACTTCAGACTCTAATATTTTTGGACACTTACTCAACAGAGAAATTTCTTGTGCAATATCTTGTCAGTTGGTTCTATGTCAGTAAGTAAGATAATAATCTTTTGTAAAGGAATATTTAGTTTGAGTTTACAAGCTATATTACTGTAAAAACCCAAGGTAGACTGCATTAACAGATAGAATTGAACAAATGATAGATAGAAAAAAAGGACAGTTATTGACAAACTGATAATAAATTAAGATAGATATGAACACACTTAAATACATAGATAGATAGACAGACAGATAGATAGATAGCAAAACAGGCAGTTATTGATAAACTGATAAATAAAGATAGATATCAACACATTTAGATAGATAGATAGATAGATAGATATGGATAGACTGAAAAATAAATAGACTGAAGTAGATAGATAGATAAAAAACAGGCAGTTATTGATAAACTGCTAGATAAATTAAGATAGATATGAACAGACAGAGATAGATTGATATTAACATGTTAATATATCAGCTATATATATATATCATATATATAAATTAGGAGATCAGATTATATATATTATATATATATAAAATTAGGAGATCAGCTGATTCTGCTACCTAGGTTTCAACCTTTCAATATGGCCAAAGATGCATTCCAAAAGCTAGACCGAGTATTACAAGACAGGAGGATTTTGTTGTTAACAAAGAAAAGAGTACTGAACTGCGATATGATATCTGTCCTCCTTTATGACAGAAAGTGTTGGACGGTCTCATCAAAGATGAAGAACAGACTAGAGTCAACGGAGGTTCTACAGAAGGTTTTGGGGAGGATGCAAACTAAGAGGAAACTCATACTTAACATCAGGAAGAAGCGGATGAAATTTCTGGAACACATAATGAGAAAGGAAGGATTGGAAAATCTGATACTAACAGAGTGGATAGTGTGAAAGTGGGACAAAGGAAGCAATGCATGACATATTTAGTGAGCTTAAGCAAGAAAATGGTCTGAGAGAAGTAGCAAAAAGAAAAAAAAATTTTTGAGAACTACAAGGGATAGGAGGATGTGGAGAGCCATGATCGCCTATGTCCTGAAGGGATATGGTACATAAAAGAAGAAGATACCAAAAGGTTGAAACCATGGTGGTAGACTCAGCTGATCTAATTTTTTATACTTAAAACTCTATATGTTAAATTTTTTTTATACATGTACTAGCAGGATGGCCTGTCATTGCCTGTGCTTGATTCAAAAATTGTACCACTCATACAGCAATTGCTATCATTTGACTGAAAATATTTTTGCCCTTCCTTGCCTTTAAAGGAGTGCCCTTTGTCGTGCTGATGTTGCTACATGCCTTACTTCTTGCCTATCTCACACTGCAAATTTTTTCTAAGCTCTATACTAAACATTAAATTTGTTACGAAAAAAGAACTAAACAAAATGAACACAAAACGATCAGCTTTAAAAAAGGACTCGTAACTGGAAAAACCGAATGAAAAAATAATGTTAACAACAAATACTTTTTCACACCCAACCCAGTTCTGCAGAATCAGAATCAACGTTGAGTTTAAGCAAGCGAATGAGCCAATTGGAATAAAGTGCCATGCAGATTTAAATTTTTCCCACTTGTGATGAATGCAGCTATGGATTTTTTGCATGCTAGCATGCTAGTTAACATTTGTGTCAGTCAGCTGTTGGCTCTCATGCTGGCCAATAGAATCTTCCTGCCTATTCGTGACAGCCAGCTATTGGCTCTCACTCTGGCCAGTACAAAATGGCTGCAAACTACATGAAAACTGCTGTAGAAGCATGGAAAAATCGATTATTTCCACTATCAATGGGAGTTGGGAAATGCAAAGTCAGTCTTGGCCTTCCTGCTAACTTGGAGCATGTGCATGTAAATTTTGGTGCAAATCTGTCAAAAATTGCGGCCATGCATTCGTCACACACACACACACACACACACACACACACACACACACACACACACACACACACACACACACACACACACACACACATCCTGCCTTTTATAGATAGAGATTGAGCACTTTTTAATACTACTGTTTCCTGGTCTAATTCAACTCTGACCATTAACATTATATATATATATATATATATATATATATATATATATATATATATAGAGAGAGAGAGAGAGAGAAAAAGAGAGAGATTTGAACAAGAAAGATAGTTGAACACATACAGACACATGAACAGGGTGAAAGATACTATACAAACAGGCAGATAAAGAGATAGATGAACACCTGCTATAGAACAATAGATATTTCAATAGTATGTTTGCTAGTGGGTTTGTCCTCACTGTGCAGTCCATGTGACCTTAACCATAAAGGGATTCAATCAACAAACATATTTGAATCTTTCTTTGTTGTAGCTGACTAATTATTATGTCACCTGCTACAACACTGCCTAATCTCAGCCACCATTCAAGATTTTGTGTTTTTGTTATTTAACATTCACACACTTGTTATGATCCCATGATCCCATTGAGATTATAAATACTCTAATGTCTATGTGCCTACAATATAAAAGGTGTTATTTGGTAGTAAAGAAAATAGTGTTTGGCTTTTGATGATACTCATATGAGAGTGGATCGTTAAATACATCACCTGACATTATTATTAGCTGATTTTTGATCTGAAAATTTCACTGTATAATGTTCTGTCTATATGATTAATATTCCCCAATGAATTAAATGCACTGACAAAGAAAGAGATTATGTTGAAAGATAAATATTTGATGTGTAAAATAAATGACTCTTTCATCATTAGGTTGTGGATGTATCTACAAATGTAATTAATATTCCCTACTGAATTAAGTGCATTGACAAGATAGGGGATTATGTTGAAAAGTAAATATATGTTGTATAAAATAAATGCTTTTTCATTATTAGGCTACATATTTATTTAGTTATCTACATATGAGATTAATATTCTTACTGAATTAAGTGCTTTGAGAAGGAAAATGATTATGTTGAAAAGTTAATATATGTTGTATAAAATAAATGCTTTTTCATAATTAGGTGACAAATTTATTTAGTTATCTACATATGAAATTAATATTCCCACCAAATTAAGTGCATTGACAAGGAACAAGACTATATTGAAAAATAAATATTTGTACTATAAAATAAATACTTCTTTTATTAGTAGTCTGTGGATTTATTGATGTACTGTTGTACACCAAAAATAAATGGATTATAAGTGATAAAATTGTTCAAGTTGTGTTTTACTAACAATTTCTTTTAACAGATGTTACTGGCTTATCATCAATCTCAAGAGCTCAAAAGTTCAGATAGAACAATAAAGGTTGTTTATTGTCATTATTTTTGTGTAAGGCACACTTGTGTATAATATACACCTCATAATTGGAACTATAAAATTCTAGAAAAAAAATCTCCTATGCACTAACTCTCCAGAATTTGTAACAGCTAAATTTAGTTTAACATTTATTCAACATTTTATGAGACTTTATATAGTTTACATTATGTTTTGGAACACAAAATTTACACAGAACTTTAGAGTAAACACACAGAAAAATCCAACAAGCTGTATATATTCGAAGCCTGACATAGCATCCTTGAAACCATCATGGCAAAATCATTCAAAAAATGCTGCATTGTGAATGCACTGGATAGCAGTGAAGATGATGTACTTTTTGAGGAAGAAGGATAAAATGCCTCTGTGAACAATGGTGGCATCAAAGATGATGGTGACATCTGCTACATTAACAACATAGATAAAACTCTGAAATCAGACTAAAAAATAAATGTGTTTTCATTATTAGGCTTACTGTTCCTAATTTGATAATGCATGTGGGTTAAGAAAGTAAATATTTAATGCTTGCATATATTATGCACCCTAATTTGTATGCTTAAAAATTTATTTACACTATTTGGACTGTTGTCCTTATCTATATTGTCATATTCACATTTCAGCTGTTGTACACTCGAGCCTTCTTCATTGGAATTTCAAACTGAACTCTTTATTTCATTCACTGTGGCAGATTGTTCTAGTTCCACATGCCATGCCTTTTCTGGATATCTCAGTTTCAGTTATTTCCCTTTAGTAACTCAACTCCCTAAGATTTTGTTCACCTCTGCTGTGGCCAGATATTGAACTCACAACTCTTTGAATGAATTTTTGGGAATTACAAACTTAATGTCTCAGTAATAATTTTCTTACCAGAGCTCATATTACAATTTATTGTCATTGTTTTTCTCTAGCACTCTGTATTACTGGTTTTCATATTGTATTCATGACTATGCTTGGCTGGATTAAGAACTTTTTGTAGCCAAACATATGCACTGATTCCTTAAGTTTTCATATTTTTCAGCGATGTTCTCTGTCTATTATTTCAACCTCATCCTATGTGGAGCAGTAATCTCTCTTTTCCCTCCATATATGGTCAGCTATGCCTGATTTTTCTATTTTCCCTCATATTATGGCTTTACAGTGTTCCTGCAGTCTTATCTTAAAGGTGTGCCCTGTTTATCATTTACATTTCTTGCCACAACTGCATGGGAGGGTATACACACAGTCCTTAATCATGTTCACATCTATGAGAGGTCTTACTTGGAAGAGGTGTCTGCAAAATCTTGAACCACTTTTGAAGATCATGTTTTTTCCAATAAACTCTTCACATAGGGTAGGCAGGCCGAAGCTGTTTTCTGAGTGTTGACATCCTTCAGACCCTTCTATCCCAGTTTGTCGAAGCTTCTGTCATGAATCTAGGGTAGTAGTAACATTGTAGAATACTGCTTATATTGACCATTTCTTATGTCTCTGGGTCACCACTTATGACTTTTGCTTGATGTTTTAGGTAGTGAACAATGCCTTTCTTTACACTGTATGGGTTGTGAGAGTTAAAGTTGAGGTATTGTCTTATGAATGTTGGCTTGTGGTATACAAATGTCTTGAGCTCTTTTAAGATACTAGTAGATCCAGAAATGCTAGTTTGTTGTTTTCTCTCTTAATTGTGAACTGTATTGATGATCTTATTGAGTTCACATGATCCAGTACTAGCTGGACCTCTTCCTGGTGTGGCCAGAGTATGAAGGTATCATCTACATATCTCAGCCATAGAGTTGGCTTTCAGTCAGTTATATGCCATGCATGATACACGCTTAGGCGATCATGTATCTTTCGATACATGACTGACGAGGCAGATTTATTCCCACAGTAGGTTGCTATTTCTTTTTGCTGTAGACCAGTTGCTATCCATGGCTATAGAACCCGGTCTGTCCTGCTATTTACCCATAACTGGGGGGAGAAGAAGAGGATTTATACCTTCCCTGAGGGTATTAGCATGTAAGTGAATATAATGGATTCAACTGGAATTTGAACTCGGCTCTCTGTTTCCTCTATCTGAACCACTATCCATTACTCAACATTAATTATAATATCATTTCCTTGAAGTATTCCAGCTATATGTTAGCCACTGCTGGTGATAATGGCAACTCATTGCTAAACCTTCATCCTGCCGATATATGTCTGGTCCCATTTCAAAAAATGTTGTTTGTGTACAGAAAGTCAGCATCTCCATCAGGTTATATATTGGTATACTGGTATGTCCTCCTAGGTATGAGTCCAAGGCCACTATGTTACTGACTAATGATAGTGCCTCCTCTGTGTGTACCTTAATGAACAAACTCACCATATCCAGGCTCACCATCTGGTTGGATTAGATGGAGGCATCTTTGAATATTACCTCAATGTGAGTGGAGTTTCAACTTAAAAATTTGGTGAAAATTTTGTATTATACATAGATAATTACATTAAATAAGTCTACAAAGAAAGATTTATATAGAAAATTAATTATTTTGTCTTGTTTGAGAATTTCAGTTGTTACACTTCATTATCTGTTGAAAACTATCTTGGCTGATGTTTTTTCAGAGTTAGGCTGTTCTATTATTCCAAAATTTTTTGTGCAGAGCATTATTGTTAGTCTTGTAGGAATGCTAAGGGTGATTATCTCCCTTTGGGAAAGAGGAATTCATGAGGCTCAAGTGACAGCTGGAGAGTGATATCAGTTCATAGAGTGACAAACCCCAGTTGCTATTTTAGCATACCTAGAGGCAAGATATGCCTGCCCACACCAATTATTAAGTGGCCAGCAGAGAAACAAGAGATACCTGTTCATGGCAATTAATTGAACAGAGAAAGCCATATGATCTCACCAATTACATAAGGGATACCACCGGCCTGTCTGTTTTCCATTTGGGAAATATTGCAAGTAAGACCCTCTCGCTTTTTGCTCCTACTTTTAGTACATATATGTTATAATTTCTCTGTGTGGGACAAATTAGTGACAAGTATGTATATACTGGTATATAAAATCTCTCTGAGAATAATGCATGTTTTTCATTCCTCTCTTTCAGTTATTCTGTTCTGTCTGTGTATTAAGGTGTTACTATACTGCAGATATATTAATGTTTAAAATGAGGAAATAAATGCAAAGTGGAAATATTCTCTTTTCTAGCACCCCCATTAGTTTAGTTCTGTCTATTGTTTTTAAGTTATAATCTGTTGTCATGGTGCGTATTTTTTTTATTATTTATTCATTGTGTTTCATTGCAACAGATACACTGCCTCATCAGCCCAGGTTCTCACATTATGAAATAAAAAAAAGGATATAAACTAAAACTGGATAATCTGCAAAGCCCAGACTAATATGAAAACATTGATTGCAACAAAATTTGCCTGAAGAAGGCTAGAGATTACATAGCTGAAAACAGTGGAAAAAACAAATGAAAATATACTAAAAAGAATTGAACCAATTATTTATTGAACACAATCATATTCTTTTGTAGTAAACACCAATACAAAATACACATTTGTTTGCTCTTTTCTTTTCTTCATTCCTCAAATCACAATTTGTAAATAACTGTTGTGATATAGCAAAGAAAGTAACAAAAAAAATGATAAAATAACATTTCATGAACTTGAAACACCTTAGTAAAGAGAGGAAGCTGAAAAGTAGATTATGACAAAAATCAACCAGCCAAGAGACAGCATTAGGAATTATTATTGTTGTGGGTGGTATATTGGCCTGCAAACAGATATTGAATGGCAGAAGACAGCAACAAACAAAATGAAGACTTGAGTAAAAAATATATTGCCAAGTTTATTTTCAGCAAAAAAATACATCAACAAAAATAAACTTATAGTGCACAAGGCTAAATATATTTCTACATGTTCATGGAAAGAATGAGAAGAGTGTTGTCTTGAGAAGGACAATTTTATAGCCAGTAAGAATATGACTGCTGCTGGATGGCTGCAGCCTTGTGGAGATGGCAGCTGATAGTGAGCTGGAGCTGATGATGGCTTGAGCCATGGGTTGGTTGTTGGAACAAATACTACACTTTGATCTTAATATTTATTTGTATAAAAATACAAAATGTGCCACAAGAGCAAAGAGGGGTATAGAGGAAAAGGACTGATCTTCCCTAGTCTTAACTAGCTAGTCACTCTCATTGACCCATTCGTATTTACAATTTTCCTTTCACCATAACAACACATTTGCACTTAACTCTCACACCATGATCACCAAAATATCTCATTTACTCAAAGAAAATCTTAGTCATGAAATTTATTTGCACAAAATATGGGGTGGAGGATACATGCAAAATCAATCAATATATACAATGAATGAAATGTATGTACAAAAATAAAAATATGTGTTAGTATTGGGATCCGCCCCAAAGTGGCAGAAATCTTGGTTAACTAGGTGAAATGGCCAGATATTGGAAATATCTGATCTTGCCAGAAACGAGGTGGGAGGCAGAAAATAAATGTGGGTTAAAAATGTGGGTACCTATACATGTGCATACCCTAGCTAGTTTTGACAAAGTTGGTCAAAAATAAAAAATCTACCTTATCTTAAACCAGGTCTGGAATGACTGATGTTTTGCTGAGCAGCCCCAAATCCTCTTTTCTAAGTCACATTCAGCAACCACTCCAGGTCAGAACCTTGCACATGCACCAATTGCAAAACTATCATCAAACATCTGCTTTATTTCGACAAAAAGAGATACACCTTTTTCACCCTGATCTTAATTTTAAGCTGATGCTTAAAGAAAGAGACCAGTTGAGAAGAGAACTTCTCATCTCTGTGAAACTCCTTCTGTTGTGTCATCCATACAACCATTTACATGATGCCAATCAGGTACAAGAGCATGTGCTGCTGGTCCCTTGACAATGGTGGTACCACAGTGGTACAAACGGAGCTGGCATCCAGGATGAAAAACCTTCTGCCCAAGATGCGAGCCTTGTAGCCTTCAATCAGCCTGCACAATGGGTGTACAATGCTACAGTGAAAGAAGGCATGCACAATGACCTCCTCCCAGTCACTGCAGTGCACACACTCTGGCATAACTGCCAGCCCTACTGCATAAAGCTTCTTGCTGACTCAGAGAGCCCCTCGCAACACCAGCCAGGTGAGTGATGCCTCGTCGTTGTTGAGACATCATTTCAACCTGGGTTCCCAAGGCAGGACAGAACAAAACTCATCATTCATAAGACCAAGCTCATCCTGGAGTTTGTCTTTGGCTTCCACCCTCACTAACCCTCAATATAATGCCTTCTGAGGCAACACCTGGGTGTCAGAGAGGCAATCCTTCACCTGTAAGAGACAGCATAGAACACTTCGACATTCCTCATAGAAAGGGCATTCATCTTGTGGCATTCGGTTTGCCTCTACCTCTCCTACATGCACACTTCCCAGAGCTGGGAAAGATCTGCAAGCGTCTTCCTTCCAGAATTCACTCTCCTCCTCCTCCCCATCCTCGGTACATATATATTGCAGGAAATTCAGGTGCAGCATATGTTGACGAGTCTCAAAACTGGAGCTACCTAGACCACCTTCTGCAGGATGGAGGCAGCAGACCTCGCAACATACTAGATAAGCCTTCCCTCTCCAAAGGAAATCGAAAAGGTCATTAACAAACTTTTGTCACTTGGTAGACAGGAGTGGAAGAACAGAGAGATGGTAAAGGAGAATTGGGTAGATGTGTGAAATACACACTTCTGCCTTACCCTTCAAGGAAAAGATTCCTTCAAGTCCACAGACACACTGCATTCCTTGACTCTGTTCCGAACCTCCAACCAGTTAGTGTCCAGCTGAAGGCTGGGCCTGAACCAGATACTGAGTATCATAATGGGCCCATCCGTCTAGCTGAAGGACCTCCTCTCACTCACCCAACTGCAAGCTGACAGACTTATTGCAATTGATCTTGGCCCCTACCACTGTCTCATATCTGCAAAAGTCTTTACTGACTTCATGTATTTC
Source organism: Acanthosepion pharaonis (assembly GCA_903632075.3). Lineage (NCBI taxonomy): Eukaryota > Metazoa > Mollusca > Cephalopoda > Sepiida > Sepiidae > Acanthosepion > Acanthosepion pharaonis. The sequence continues at coordinate 1,106,790 of CAHIKZ030003987.1, forward strand.
AGCAGCATTTTTTACAAACATCAACACATTGTCAGCATAGGCAGAATACCTGGCAGCATTGGTGGCACCAGGATTCTGTGAAGGAATGTATTTGCCTTTAACTTGTGTAGGAAAGACTCCAAAGCAAGAACATACAGCATAGGAGAAAGTGGACAACCTGGTCGAGACAAGGTGAAAGGTTTCAACCTCACATCATTTACTTCCACCAGAGCCCCTGGGGACTTATACAAGAAATGGATCAAGGAGCGAAAGTGCAGCTCAAAGCCAGCAGATGCGAGGACAGCCTTGAGGAAATGATTTGATCTTAGTCATCTGAGCCACAGAATTATACCCTTTGTATTAATACTTTGAGGACTTTTTATATTATGAATCAGTTTTACAACAATTACTGTTTTTTCTTGTTTTTTTGAAAAATGTGGGAGTGCTGAGAGGATATAATGCTATCTGTGCCCACAATAAAAAGAGATCACACCAAACCTCAAGTCACTCAGTAGCTCATATTAATTGTACTAGTGCACAGATTCAGGTTTTACAATTGACCATTGTGATATTACAACCACACCTGGTCATAGGACTGATGATGATTAAGCCATTGTTAAAACAGTAAAAATCACTGACCTATACTTTTAAAATATTATGTCAATGTAGCTGTAGGCTTTGTATATAAATAGTAGACAGCTGAGTCAAGCTTCATGGTTGTTCATTTGATTAGCAAGGTGAAATCTGTTTTTGGATGGCATGAAGAAATTTTTTAAGAATTTTAAATGACCAAACACTGTGGATTTGACTTATTTTTAATTCAGTTTTGATGGTTTAAATCTCATTAGCTCAGGTATGTCCTGAAAGTATCCAGCCATTTTAAATATCTTGAGAACCAATTACACAGCTTTAATGTAATTCAGTAACCAATCAAAAGGAACCTTACTGTGCATATAAGAACAGACACTCTCCTGTAGGTTTAGTCAGTCGGCAGTAAGACAACACTGAGTGAGCTTGTGAATTGTGTAATATCATGACAATATATCTGGCCATTCTCCATGTCATGAAAGGAATTTTTTTTAGCAAATCAGGTAATATTAGTGACCTTACTGTCCAGATTTGACTCCTTGCAAAGTCCTGACTTTTCACAAAAGTAAAATTACTGTTGAAAAGGAAGATTTTAGATCATGGGCGAGATTAAAAAGAACACAATATAGCAGCTGATAGTGATCTTGAAAGAAGATATTACAGATGAATTTAAAAAGTGGAAGGGATACTAGTATAAGTGTGTGATACCCCAGGAAAGCACTTTGAAGGGATTAAGACACTTACAGTCAAATATAAGCTATTTTTGCATGGACAATAAATAATTGGATGCTTTCCAAAAAGACCTCATATTTATTAATCTCTCTAAATTGGATTCTATATATCTTTTTTCAATTTTATCTGTTTATCCTGTTAATATCTATCTATTAATCTATCTATCTATAGATAGTATCTTCCAGAGTCCATTGTGCCATCAATGCAAACTATTTTACCTGTTCCAGCTGCAGCAAAGCACCCCCAAATCATAATTCTGCCACCACCATGTTTAACTGTTGGCACCAAATGCTATTGTGGGTAATCCATTCTGACGGTTATTTTGGTGGGAGTGACTTGTTTATTTATTTGGGTTAATTTGTTTTACTAGTTTTTTATTTTCATTTTTTATTTTATATTTATTTATTCTTTTTGGTTTTCAATGTTTTATAAATGTTTTATAAAAGTAGTAAAAAATTTGGTGGAGATTTGTTTAGGTCACTTATTTAATATTTTGTATTGTTCTGGCAAGATAAAGCTATTTATTTGTCCAATTTATGGATTGATTGCCGTAGTCTATTGCTATTTTGGCCGGGAACAGTTTTTAATTTGTTTATTATTTTATTTATTTATTTATTTCGATTGATTATTTTTACTTGCTTTTGCTTATTTTTATTTATTTTTATTAGTTCTAATGGTTATTTTAGCGGGAGCGATTTGTTAATTTATTTATTTGTTAGGATTAATTTTTTCTTATTTATTTGCTTATTTTAATTTTGTATATTTTTATTTTTGTTTACTCTATTCAGGGTGTATCAAAAATACTTTTATAAACTTTGGGGGTGGGTTCCTCACATCAAAACAAGGATAAAAGTCTATATAAACCTATGCCTGCAAATTCTTTGTTTTTGAATTATTAAATTTAAAGAAAGTTTATGGTAGATTGCACTGTGTTGCCATGTACATGAGATTACATTTGTCATTTGTGTACATTTGTGGCTAATCTGCCTTCAACATTTAATGTGTGTAGTAATGTGTTCCATGTCAGGATATTCATATCGTGAGCAGGCAGATATGATTTTTACATATGGTAATGGATGTGGGGTTGCATGGCCGTATCAGATTGCATTTCCAGACTGAAAGCAGCTGAGTCATTCAACTTTTGCTGCTGTTTATCGTTGTGTTGCTGAGAGAGGATACATGTCACCAAAAACTATGGATCAAAGAAGACCAAGATCTGCTTGTATGCTTCACCACAAAGAACACATTCTACAGGCTGTTGGAGATGATCCAGGTATCAGCAAGTGGCCTTAGCATCTTGTACATCCAGTAGTATCACTTGGAGAATATTTCAAGAACAGCTCCTGCATCTGTATCATTTGCAACATGTTCAGGGACTTTTGCCCTTGGATCACTCATCATGGGAGAACTTTTGCCAATGGCTTATTGCACAAACTGCCAATCCGTTGCTTGTCTCTTCTGTCTTGTTTACAGGTGAGGCAACATTTGGAAGACATTTGAGGAATCTACTACCAAAGTTTATAAAAGTATTTTTAATATATATTTATATATATATATATATATATATATATATATATATATATATATATGTACAGTGCAACCTTGGTTCTTGAACATCTCACATATTGAATAAATTGGTTTTCAAGCAGAAAATTTGAGATGAAAATGCCTCAGTTATCGAACAAAATTTTGATTTCTCAAACAACATTGCTGAACCAAGTTAACCTGAATGGAATAATTTCTTAGTCGACCACTGTGTTGAATACATTTGTGTGTTGTGCCATGCTTTTCTTTTCCAATTTTATTGTACTGTGATTTTTTTTTTCTCTTTATTGATTCCTATTGGAAAAATAGTTTTGGTTTACAAATATTTCAGGTTATGAATGGCCTTCAGGAATTAATTAAATTCATGAACTGAGGTTTGACTGTATATATATTAGCCTGTTCATATCTATCTATATATCTATCTTAAACTGCCCATATTTATCATCTTAACCTGTTCATACTTATCTATCTATGTATCTATCTTAAACTGCTTATATCTATCTATCTTAACCTGTTCATATCTAAGTGCCTTCTTGGTCACTAAATTATTTGTATGCTTGCCTCTCATACCTTTACCTGATGTTTAAGCCTGGCTAAACCAGTTTCTAAGGTCGGCAGGTTGAATAACTCATCATGATTTTCTAGTTTTTGTAGCTGTTCTCCAAACACAGAGTATGTTTGCGTATCTGTAAAATTTGTAACACCAGCATTACATAAGTACCTGTCTGTTTAGTTGTCCTATTCTGTTCATATTTATCTAATTTTTTTCTATCAAGTTGCATGGTGATTAATTTATTTGTTTCCTTCTTGTGTCCATGGTTGGTATAACAAAAAGGTAAAAAAAAAAAATAAAAAACAACAAATAAAAAAGCAAATTTTCAGTGCTGATTTTAAAATCAAAACAACTTTCTTTAATCAAAAGTGCATTCATGAACTTGTAAAATCTTTACACAAGTGAGATCTATATCTGTATTAACCTATCTGTTCATTTCTCTGTGATATCTCTCAATTATAGTTGAGTATTTTGTTTTAGACAAGATTCTGAATGATTAATATAGGAACGAGTATCATATTATAATTCTGCCTGTTCCTTAATTCCTTAGCATGTATATTATGCCAATATCTCGTAAACAGTGGACTATTCCATTTTGATCATGAGGAAAGATGGAAAAGACATACCAGAGATGTTGTTTGGCTTCAGTGAGAAAAAAGAAAGAAAGGAGATACAGGAGACAATAATACTCTCATGTATTTAACATCTGCTTCAGTGAAATAGAAAACTTTCTTAATTTTTAACATTTTTATTTGTACCCTCTTAATTGCTGTTGTTCGCAAATCTATCCTAACCTGGGGTGGAGAGAACTCCTGTAAGGGTCCCAGTATGGGCAAATAGTGAACCCCCAAACACAAATCAACAGTACATTTTTATAGCAAAATGACCAACAATACATTTTATAGTAAAATAACCAGCAATACATTTTTTCTTTAAAAAAATTACCACCAAAGCATTTTTGTAGTCTAAAATTACCAGAAATACATTTTATCATCTACAAACTATATATTTAAAAAACATACCTTTTACCCCGAAAGTATAAAATAATGTACAAAATATTTAAATTTCAACATAACCTATAGAGATTATTAGACCGCTAAAAAAAAATCAACTAACCATTTGTACCCTCTTACTTCTTTAAAGAATTACCTGCATTCATATTTATGATTGTTATAATATTTTGTTAAAGTCATTCAGCTCAAATATTTAATGATGTGATAGGAAAAGTTCCACAGGTATTTTATAGTTGTAGAACTCACAAGAAGTTTATCTAATCATTAAATTAAGGATTATAATTCATTGTAAAATTCAAGGTATTTCTAGTAATCATAATTTGTCTGAATTTCTGGGATGAGTAGTTATCATAATCTTATAATAATTGTGCTTGTCCCTCCCTTCAGTTTGCATGACCATTATGCATAAATAATGGTCTATTCCATTTTGATTGTGTGGAAAGACAAGACATATCAGAGAGGCTATTTGGTTTCAGTGAAAAAAAAGGAAGAAAAATACAAATTTTTAACGTTTTTCTGCTAATACCTCATAAATAATGGTATATTCTATGTTGATCGTGTGAGAAGACAAATGACATATGAAAGCCACTACTTGGTTTCAGTGAGAAAATGAAAGCAAAAATGGAAGCTAGAAGTGTTTAAGGGCTGGTTCAGTGAAATGGAAAAAGTTGTCAATTTCAAATCTTTTCATTTATATCTCCTTACATCTTAAAATAACAACCAAAATTCCTATTTATAAATGTTATTGCAATATTTTGTTTAAGTTATTAAGCTCAAATATTTAACAATGTAGGGGAATTTCTATAGATATTTTATTGTTGTAGAACAATAGCTTATTCTATCATTAACTTAAGAAAGATTCCTCAGAAATTTCAAATAGGAAAACTGAAGTTTTCACGGGTTAAAACTAGTTTACATTATTTATACAGAACAAGACAAAAAAGACTGTAATATGAAAGAAAAAGGAGTGGCAGTGGAGCCAAGCTTAACAGCAAAGACTTCAAAAGCAGTAGAGAACACAAAGAGAACATTAAGGTTCTAAATTGTAGTCTCAGGATTGTCCCACAGGACAATGGCTTAGAAGATTAAAGCACAGGTTAGTGAATTTTGTAATTGTGAGTCCAATTCATGGCTAGGTAATATGGATATACTCAGACTCAGTGGGAACAAGACTAGCAAGAGTTTGTTATGATATATTTATATATATATAAGTTAGAATCAAATATGGACTGGAATTTGACAGGATGATAAGATAAAGGACAAATAAGAAATGTTTATCAATATAACATTTTTCACTTTTACTGAATATATAGTAGAGAAAGATTGTCCACATATGCTTCTTACAGAATGTAGGTATAGATGGTTGATGTGAAAAATTTGAAAAGACTTAATAATAATAATAATAATAATAATATTTATTTTATTTTGCCTAAAATAAATAAATAAATCTACACATGTGAAAGACAACACTTTTTCCCAACTTCATTTTTCATTGAAATGACAGATGTGTCTGAAAATTCTGATTTTTAACTTTTCTCTCAAGCTTCTATTTTGTCTAATGGACTAATAATATGCAATAATAATAATAATAATAATATTTATTATTATTATTATTATTTTGTCTTTTCAAATTTCTCTTATCAGCTGACTATATACAAAAAAATGGGGCATCTATTTCAAACATGGATATCCACTAGAAATAAAGTTTGTATTAATAAAAATATAAGATTAAAAATAAATCCAAAAATATTTTAGAAATTGCTTTGTTTATGCTTTGGATAGAAAGAAAAAGATACAAAAAAATCTGAATGAAGGAGTGTACATTCCCTAAAAGGGAAAATTGAACCTTGCTGGGCTGTGATGATCTTTGTGGCTGAGTGGCCTATAGCATACTAGTCAAATGGTGGTTTTTTCTATATAGGGGACACAGGTTCAAACACTCCTGGAGAGCATATCTTCTTTATTAAGTTTTATTGAATGCATAGGCCAATAGATGTAATACATACTGTTTAAATTAAAAAAAAAAAAACAGGTCATCTGTTTCAAACAGACATACCTCTAAAAATAAAGTAATAAAAATGTTGTATCAAAAATCAATCCATTAACTCTTTAGAAAATATATATATATATATATATATATATATATATATATACAGACAGTGAAGAAGCAATAAAATTGCAGTAAAATTTAAAGTAAAGTTTACCAACAATTATAACAACCAAATACAAAACAAAGAGTATATTTAGCTGTTTCTATACACACCCATTTCTCAGAAATATCAAGGCAAATGGCCTTGAATAAGCACAAACAACAAAGAGAGTCAGACATGCTTTGGGCACAAATCAACCCTAAAAATCATCATCAACATAATAGGGGTGTCCTTGCTCATTTCTGAAATTACAAGAAAACTATAGAGATAGGCAATTGTATCCAGAGGAAACTGAGCAGTGGTAGGGTCAACAAGAATGAAAAACATTAAGGCCATAGAAGAATAAAAAAAAAAAAGAAAACAACATTCTAAACAGGTAACAAAGGATAAATCTCTACTCATGCTCAATAAACATGGGAAGAGTACAAATTTCATGTCTATCATTTAACTGTTAAAATTGCTAGATGTAACCATAAATTCTATGATAACAGTTTCTGTTATATAAGTATATGATACTACTTGAATAGACTGGTCCATTCATAAAAATTAGTGAAAATTTTTTTAGGAAATCATTTTTCTTGATGAGCATTCTTTAGACCTTCCTTAGACTGTGACACATGTCAAAACTGAAAAATATTGGTTTCTTATTGATTTAGAAGAGGGGTCATGTTTATAATATTGGTACAGTGTCAAATCGACCCCTGACTTTATATAACTATATGATATGATTAGTATAAATAAATAATATAAATAAATAAATAGTTTTGTCGGTCATTTTACTATAAAATGTATTGCTGATCATTTTGCTTTAAAAATATATTGTTGGTAATTTTTTAACATAAAAATGTATTGCTGGTATTTTTACTATAAAAATGTATTTTTATACTTTTAGAGTGTTTTGGTTTTGCTTGTGGTTTCACTATTAGCCCATATCAGGGACTCTAACAGGTGCTAGAAGTCAGGGTGGACTTTGGAACAACAGAAATTAAAAGATGGTTCCATGCTCCTCAAAACCTCCAATCTCCCAATCAGAGGCTTTGCTGCCAGATGTAGTTTATCATCATACCCAGGACTATAATCATTTAAATTAATCAACATTAAACTGGAGATAATTTCAGTTGGTGCAATTTTAAACTTTCAAGATTCCTGTACCAATCTGTTTTTGTTCTTTCAGTGGAGTTAATCAAATTATTACTATACACAGCATAATAGATGCACATTTAAAAAAAATTTTTAAAAAATCACTTTTGATCTTCCTATAGGCTAATTTTATCTCTAACACAATTTTACCTCAGACGGTCAATTCTATCTAGGCTGAATTCACAATATTATTTATCTAAACAAAATTATAATTATAATTCATATTGTAAAAGGAATTATTGTAACAAAGTATTGATGACGTTCATCTGTACCAGCTGTCAAATTTATCTTTTTTTTAAAATCACATCACCTCAAGCAAGGTGATAAAGCTACAAGGGGTTACTGAAAGTGAAAAAGTCAGACAAAAAACATTATTAAGGAGAGAGGCCAATAAAAGATTCCAAGATTTAAGGAGACAGATTATGACTCAATGCATTTAAATTTTTGAAGATCAAAGTTGTCTGGAAAGCAAGAAGCTGGAGTCTCTTAAACAAGAAGAATAGAATCTACAGTGTTTAATACAAACTTTAATGTTGAACTGTACAAGTTCACACATGTGCATAAAGAAATTTGCAGACTTTGGATGGCCTTGTTGATTTAACGATCCAGCAAAGTGTGTCCAAAAGGTAGAGCATGAAAACAAATTCTAATTCTTCCATTTTCTGTTCAGTGTTTCTGCCTATTGTCTGATATCTCACTTTCATTTACATTTAGACAATGTGCTAGACAGTTTTTCTCACCAGAATCTATCTTTTCCATTAATAACTTGACCATTCAATTATGCATTGAATGTTATTGCCTCATTGGGTCTGTTGTTTCTGCTATGTATTTAGAAATTCTTGATAAAATCCAAAGAAGAATCTGCAATTTTATTGGTCCTGACCTGGCATCTCAGCTTCAGGCACTTTCCCATCACTGTAACATAGCTTCCATATGCCTTTTATATAAATATCTTTATGGTAATTGTTCTGGTGACTTTTCCTTTTTGGTACCTTGACTTTACAAATTTATCTATCTTACTCCTTTATAAGTCTACCATTCCTCCATGCATTGAATATTGCTGCCACATCTCATTTAATGCTTTTATTATGGATTTAGAGATTCTTGATAAAATCCAAAGAATCTGCAATGTTATTGGTCCTGACATGTAATTTTGGCTTCAGTCACTTTCTCACCATTGTAATGTAGCTTCCCTGTATATTTTCTATAAATATTTTCATGCTAATTGTTTTGATGAACTTTCCTCTTTGGTACCTTTACTTTACAAATTTAAGTGCAGATTGGCAGCTAGGTTTCATCATTTTACAACTGAAATTTCTAGATGTTACCATAATTTCTATGCTAATAGTTTCTTCTTTTTCACTCCATGCTTGCAGAACTCTCTTTTGGCTTCTTGTTTTCCAGTTAAATTTGATCTTCAAAAATTTAAATGCAATGTCAATTGTCATCTTCACTCTCTTCCTGTTCTCTTTACTTAATAATATACTATAATTATATAATTTACCGCTCTACTTAATAATATTTTTCTCAGATTCTTTCACAATTAGTAAATATCTTGAAATACTAAAGTATAATTTTTTTAATAATATCGCCATTGGATTCAATCACATCCTCCAGGCGACTTTTGAATCTCCTGCAACCCTTCTGTTGGTGAATGCTGCCATAATCCTTACCTTCAGTTCATTTTTGGTGTTACAAGGTGTTTTATTGATCTCATGCTCAACTGTAACCCACACATAATAATCAAGGGGGTTGCAGTCTGGGGAGTTAGGTGACCAGATGTAAGATGTGATATGGTCACAGAATTTGTCTGACAGCCAAGACTGGGTTCTCTTGCTTGTGTGGCATGATGCAGAGTCCTGTTGCCAGACAGAGGATCTTCCAGCAGCCACCCTCTTGACCCAGGGCAGCACTACCTTCTCAAGGCACTTGATGTAGGTCTCTGTGCTGAGTCTGAGGCCCTGTGAGAAGATGAATGAAAGCATAACATCACCATCACTAGTGAACACTCCAAACACTTTGTAATCACCATTAGACTCATCCAACTCTCTCTGAATCCTCTGCACTGTCATCAGATTGACACCTAAACACTCTGAAATGTTTGTATTCAAACTTCTTTCATGAATGCCAAGCAGTACAGCATGCTGTTTCCAAATTTCTGGTGGAGTGAATTACGTGATGGTGTCTAACTGATCCTGCTATACTGTGAAGTTGACAAAATCAAAAACAAACAACCTGCATGTGTGAAATTAAAAATATAAAGTGGCGACAATTTAACCATCGCACTCTGTATACACACACATTCTATTTCATATTTGTACATTCTTTTATTTACTTATTCACTTACTTTAATATTAGTACATTGCCCCATGGGTCCTGAACTTCTGAAATGTTTCCCATTTAACTCATATGTACATCCAGCACTCATCTGAAGGAAATATTAGCATGATATTTACCAAGTTTTTACTTACATAGCTGACGGGTTTCGGTAGAAAAAGGTCACTTACTTCTTGGTATAATACATCCACTAAGTTTAAGGAATAAACCTTGTTGAGTTGAGACATTCATATTTTTGTAGTGGGATGGTAAAAAGAAAAAATACATGAATATATAACAAATAGCAAGTTTTACTACTTACATTTATGAAGCTTTTTAGATTTTAAAACAGTTGGAATAAAGAGAAAATGTCAATTTTCCTTTATTTTGCTTTTAAGAAACAACGTTTTATGTTAACAATTTCTTCTATCACACTTCTTGCTTGTGGAACTCTCTTTCGGTTTCTTGTTTCCCAGTCAACTTTGATCTTCAGAAATTTAATTGGAATGTCAATTGTTATCTTATTTTTTCTTAATTTTTGTTCTTCTATTATCCTCTCTTCTTCATAGTATATTTTTCTCATATTGTCTAACACTTTGTAACCCCTTACATCTTAGTGGCTTTATTGCTTTGCTTGGGGTGAAATGATTAAAAAAAATTAACAAAATATTAAGCTGTTCTGAAAATAATGTCCTATTTAAAAAAAAAGCATTTTGTTCTAAAATATTATTATAATTGTTGTACAAAAATATATTACTCCGTCTAATGATTAAAATGTCTCCCTTGTTGATTTTATATCAATCTCTTTCAGAATTTAACTTAAAACATTATATACCTTTCATCTTGAACAGGAAAAAAAAAGAAGGTGTATTTACTTTTTTTTTGCATGAATTCAAGCATGGTCCTAATGCTTCTCAAACTGCTGCCAACATTAACAGGGCATGGGTGAAGGTTCCACTTATGATCAGACAGTTCAGCATTGGTTTCTGAAATTCAGCATGTTGCTAAGATAATAGTGCAGAAGTTCACTGACTTGGGTAATGAGACTTTGCTATATCCACCATAATCCCTTAATCCCTTTGCTATATCCACAATATTCCCTTAATTTCTTTTCTATATCCACCAGATTCACTTAATCTCTTTGCTATATCCACCATATTCCCTTAATCCCTTTGCTATATCCACCATATTCCCTTAATTCCTTTGCTATATCAACCATATTCCCTTAATTCCTTTGCTATATCAACCATATTCTGTTAATCCCTTTGCTATATCCACCATATTCCCTTAATCTCTTTGCTATATCAACCATATTCCCTTAATCCCTTTGCTATATCCACCATATCCCCTTAATCCCTTTGCTATATCAACCATATTCCCTTAATCCCTTTGCTATATCCACCATATTCCCTTAATCTCTCACCAACTGACTATCACTCTTTCAAGCATATTGACATTTTTTTAAGTCAAAAAACATTCTGTTGCAAAGAAGATGCAGAAACTGTATTCAAACATTTCTTGGTGTCCAAACCTGTAGAGTTTTATTGCAAAGACATAAATAACCTTGTAACTATGTGGCATAAATGTATAAATAGGTTCAGGGTTCCTATTTTGACTGATTTAAACACTGTTTAAATACATTAATTCAGGAATAAAAATAGATTCTAAAATCAGACATTATTTTACAAACAACTTATTTTTTTGAAGTTATCTTCTAGGTCAATCCTCAAGACATTTAGGTCTTTTGCCATTCTGAAGTAACAAAGTTTACTTTGGTATCTCTTAGGGTGAACCCTGTAAATTTTGGGGTCACCACAGATGGACATTAAATTCGATTCAAACTTCTAGTATTTCCTGTTATATATCACATACTATATTGTGTCACTGCAAAACTTACCAAAAAGATGTATCAGCAAAAGTCACATTGACAATAAATCATCAAAATATCTTTTATGCAACCTGTACCATATGGTTTGCTCTCTGAATAAAATCTATAATTATAGAGTTACTGCTGCATAAACTTTTTCATTCTGCATATAATAATAAGTTGAATTCTTTCCCTGGGTATGTCAATGTATTGTAATTTTTAGCAAGCTTGTCTCACTAGATCAGTTAGGATTGATTTGTGTGTTCATCCTCACTGGTACCCCATGCTTGTGGCCTTGTGCCACATTTAGACTATGTTTAGTAAATCATTATATTTGAGTACTTTTCAATTCAGAGACAGATGTGTAGGTGGTGTAATGGATAGTGGCTCGGAATGAGAAATTGCAGAGCAAAATTCAAATTCCAATTGAGTTTATTATGTTCACTTATGCACAAATATCCTTAGGATAGGTCTAAATTCATCTCTTCTCCCCCAGGCTAGGGGTTAAATTGCAGGACAAACTGAACTTTTCAGCCATGGTTGTCAGCCAGTCTAGAAGGACTGTACTGTCCAAATCATGTTGCTCTTTGGCAAGGCATAGCACCTGGAAGCTTAATAGTGTTATGGTGAAGACATTGGCAGAAGGATGTTGGATATGGTTAATAGCAGAATCTAGCAGACCAGATTTGGTGCTGAACTGCATTGGTGCTATGTAAAAGATCCTTCTGATTATGAATGTGATTGAAATATAGAAATTATCTCAATTGTTGGCTATTGTGGCATGTGGCAGTTTCCTTACTTTGCTCAGTTCAGCTGCAGCAGCAATGGCAGTAATCAGCAGGGTACAATCAAGTCATAAAAATGCTGACCAAGCCCTATTTGTCCACTTTTTCATCTTCCTTTTCAGTGGCCTGTACCTCACAGCCAGCTCTCTTTTCCATTTTCTATTTCAGTAACCTCTACATTCAAGGCCCATTTTTTCCACTTTTCCTTTACAGCAGTTGAAACCTTCAAGCCTAACTTGAAGGGCTACACACAACCCTTGTTGCAGAAGACTTGTACCAGTCCTATCAGTATCACACTCAGATTTCTTGTTTCTCCAATGAGAACCAGTGGAGAAATCTCCCTTCAAGACACCTGCCAAAGTAAAAATTACACACAACTCTTGCTACAGAAGACAAGATCTGTCCTACCAATATCACACTCAGATTTCTCATTCCTCCTGTGGGAACCAGCAGAGAAATCTCTCTCTATAAAACAACTACTTAAAAGCCTTCTTAACTGGGAAATCCTACTTTTTTACTGGGAAATACTACTATTTTGCACTCTCTTTCAACCAGAACAATATATTTATAAGCTGTTGATCAGTTATTTTGAGCCTTATTTTTTGTTTATTTTACTGTCATTGCCGAGTACAAACACACATGTAACTGAAAAATTCTCTACAATATTCCAAGTCAGATGGAAACTCTGTGAACACACAGAGTAAAGCTTTGTGCCCCCTAATAAATGTACAAACAAAAACCCAAGGATGACACGTTAACAGCAACAAGAGAGGGTAGTTGCTGTGAGGCATCCTAACAGATGACCTAGTTCAGTTAGATGTGGCACAAATGCTTATTCAGAACTTTCATGTCATTTAATACCTGTCAGCTAAATCTTTATGGGTGTAATGCTATCTTATTCTGGATGTTCTCTTACAACAGTTACTTGAAGGAAACTAATTAATCAAAGTAAATGATTAGTGAATAAGTTTTTTGTCAGGTTGTACAAGAAGGGAGCAGGAAGTGCATATTATGAGGATATGTAGGATAGATAGCAGTTGAACTTAGACTTGAAAAGGCTAAAATTGTAATGATCAGGAAAGGATCTTTTGAAAGTCTGTTTCTCAAAGTAACAGTTGAACTGCAAAAAATCCTTTATACTGGACAATAGATGAGACTTAATTATTCTGAGTTAAAAGAAAACTGCAGGAATGTATAGAGTAGTGCTTTTGGGTATTTCAATGTGGCATAATAATTATTAAGATTGTTTCCTAAATCAATTACAACTGAATAATGAGTTCAATTCTCACTGGGTGCCCCATACTTTTGGCCTTGTGTCACATCTAAGCTACACTTAGAAAAATCATCATTGAGCACTTCAACATAGTGTAATGGTTAGCAAGCTTGTCTCATTAGATCACTTACAAGTGAATAGTGAGTTTAATTTCTACCATCAGTGACTTGATAGCCAAGCTATAAAACAATAAAAAATAGAAAGGTCGCAATAAACAGACAAACAAATCAAAGAATTTATCCTTACTCTTTCTTCTTACATGTCTGGAAAATTTTTTTAAAAAATAAATGTTTATTTTTATAGAATTATTACAATTAATATTAAAATACCAAAATGTGTTTTTTAATTTTTATGCACAGAGATTTTTAAAAATTATATATTTTAGGGTAAAGGAATCATTTTAGCATCTAACTTATACCAATAATATAATTTGTTAACAATTGTAATGAGCCCAACAAACATTGATGACCTAGAGTCACCACTGATATATATATATCACCAAACCGGACTCATAAATAATTACATCGGCTACACAACCACATGTTTATCCAGACGTCTTACATTACACCTATCTGATCACAGTTCCATCAGAACACATTTAAACACATACTCAGATTTACCCGACACTATTAGGAACATACTAGTAGAAAACACTAATATATTAACTGCATCCACTTGCAAAAAAAGACTAAAAATAATGGAAGCTCTAATAATAAAAAAGAAAAAGCCAACTCTTAACAATATCAATTATGAACAAAGCCACAATGTGCTAACCGTATTCAGAAACTAAAACATCACTACCACACACTGAACATACATAGAACACACACTCTACTAAGCTGATAATTGAACCATCCTTGATAATGGCTAAAGATATAGCCGAAAGCGCTCGGAAACACAGAACATTCGGACAGTTCTTACACACTCTTTGTCCAGAAAAGAAAGCTCTTGTCAGAACACAAGAAAAATTAAATAAAAAGCTCAACTGTAGTACCTTGTCTGTTGTTTTTAATGAAACATACATAAAGGAAGGATTGCTGCCTAATTATACAAATATATATATGTTGACTTATTTGCCCAGATTTTACATTCTTGTTTGCTATATTTTCTATATGCCATATCTCTTCAGAATGTGGGCGATCATGACTCTCCACAATTTTCTGTCTTTTGTAGCAATAAGTAAGTTTTAGTCATTTTGCTATCTCTCTTAATCCCTGTTCTGTCAACTATTTACACAGCGTCATTACTCACTATGTCAATATGTCCTGTGAGTGTCAATTTTTCTAAGCTTTTTTCCTCATTATCTGCCATAGAAATGTCAACTATCTATTACATTACTATTTATGTTGTTCTTTTGTAAAGCAGAAATTGTAAAAATTTCAAGCACTGGTTTGTCAAAGATTTGCACAATGCTGAGAGAAAAATCCTCAAGCTGCAAAATAAGAAAGCCAAGCTAATTTTTTTCAAAGGAAATAGGTAGTACATACCAAATACAGGATACAGAATGGAATTCACTCAGTTGCATATTTTCAAAGTCTGATGTTTAAATGGTTTAAACATCTAGTCATGTGTTTCTTTAATCAACTCAACAAAAATTGTTACCCAATGGTGTTGAAGGTACATCTTCATGGTATTGGAAGGTTATCTCTCATTATTACTAATAATACCAGATTCCAGTTAAAAGGCCAGATGATAAAAATAAAATTTCATACCAAGCACCTTCGAAGAGGTAAGTAAAATATCAACATTTATGAATGTATACGTTAGTTTAGCTAAGTAAATATCTAAAAGAAATTCCACGTGTATAAAAAGATTGCAGACTTTCATTTTGGCATGTATTTTTGCTCAATATTTTTTACAAGTGTATTTACAGAGTTTTTAATCTTTTGTGATGCCTGGAACAACCTACATCCAAAATGTTAAAAAATTTATCAAAGTTAAAATTGTTTTAAAACAGAAAATGAAATTCTGCCAACAACTTGTTATCTATGAGAACCAGGAGGGCAAACAAGATACAAATTCTGTATTATCAATGCATCTGTAGAAAGATGTGCCTATATATATATATATATATATATATATTGAGAGAGAGAGAGAGTGGGAATATGCACATCTTTCTAAAATAACAATAATAATAGTACTAAAAATAGCAAAACAGTGTTATGTTTGATAATGAGGAACTTGTTACCACCCAAGTTGGTATAAAAACAGGGCTTGGTGTCAAAAAGAGATTACTATTATACTATGACTTACTCTTAGCCTAATAGTGTATGTGTGGGGGGGTATTTTGGGGAAGGAATTTTCTCCAACCCCAAGCTTTGTTAAGTTTACACTTTTTTGATCTTTAAATGATTCTCTAGCCCTTTTTTTTTTTATTAATCTCCCACTTATTTATTGCATATTGAGAAAAATTCTGTTTCCCCATAATTATTAAGCCCCACCTGTCCTAGGCACCTAAGAATAATTTTCTGTTTCAAACTGAGCAAGACTGTTGTATCGAAGGCAATATGTATATAGGCATCACCTTGGTTGTATCTCTATCCCTCCAAGATTAGTTCTTTTTTAAACATACAAGCATGGAAGAGTTCATTTTTTTCAAATAAAATAAAAATACAGCCACTTAATAATTATAATCAATTAGTCAGGTGAAAGGTTTCATAACAGGCTTACAGTCACATCACATTGAAACACCAGTTCTCATATGATTACTGAAGTTAAGCAATGTCAAACCTGGTCAGTACCTAGTTGGGTGACCACTTGGGAATACTAGGTGCTGTAAGTTTGGATGTGTGGGTGGTGTAACAGATAATGGCTCAGAATTCTTAATCAGAGAGCTGAGTTCCAGTTCAAGTTAAGATTGTTATATTCACTTATGTGGGAAAGATATGAATGCACCTCTTCTTCTCCAAGTATGGGTTAATTAGTAAGACTTGTATCATTAAACCATTATTTTCTCCCCCCCCAATTCTTACAATCTAAATATTTTCTGGCTTTAAATAACCTGCAAAGGGTTGATAAACCATAAACAAATGAATCCCTCAATCAATCAGGGAGCATAACAGACATTTATTCTCATTTAGAAAGTACTTCAGACTTTTGTTTCAGTACTTTCTTGCTGAGGGAATTCTAAATCCTTTCTTTCAGGCATAGTTCATATTTTTAGATCCTGCCTTGCATGTAAATTCTTACTCTATCCAATCTCCACTGTTTCTCTATCCTTAATTTTTAATTATTGCAAATACCTAGAAAGCGTAGCACTGTTGGTGTACTGCAGTAACATTATAAAACCTGTTTGTACACTCATGACGCAACTATTATTTACACTCATGTCAATGGGTAAGAAATATTTCATGTAACAGCCTGGTGAGAGGTATGAAATATAAACTGCTTTGCCAGTTGAAGCCAATCTATCAGAGCAACATCATCTTTTCTCTAGTCTTACATTTTCTCTCACTGTTCATGACCTAACCATCTCAATGACATAATGTATGACCAAGTCAGCAATCAAGTATGACCTTAATTCACATTTGCATGTATTTTAATGGTGTATAAACAAATTATTGTCTTATTAAGTTCTGTAAATAATGTAGACAAAGTGTTTTCTCTCAAACATGCCTTTGTATGTTTTCACTTATGGACAAAGTTTTGATATATTGTGGGTTTAGTAATTTTATTTTTTTACTGATGTTCACCATATACAAGGCCCAAGAGTCACTCAAGAGTATTACTGATTAGGGGTTGTTATGCAAGCAGTAAAATTAAGAGGTGCAGTTTATAAGGATATATGTGAAAGAAAACAGTTAACCCTAGACTTGAAGAGATAAGATTGTAGTGGCTGGGAAAGCATCCTCCTGGGAGTCTTTTCCTACAAACAACAATTCTTGGGAAGAAACTATCCCAGTGTAATGCTTATATTGAGATGCTAATATATTTTTATCTTCACCATCCATTTTTATATTTCCTTCATATAAAAGAAGTTTTGTGTTCAGAGTATTTTTATTTACATCGTTTTTCAGTTTCCCCTAATATAGGTCATCTCAAACTCACCTATCAGCTTCACACTTACCTGGTAAACTAGATTAATAGTTTAATATTTGTCCCCTCACTAAGAGCAGCTCTCCCTATTCCTGCAGTTACCAGAAGTAAGTTAAATTTGTATCACATGTAGGCAGTATTTAGATTTTATGTTTTTTTATTTGTTGGATTATATTTTCTGAACAGCAATAAGTTATTTTATTACAATTTCAATTAAATAGCTTATGGTGATTACAAGTTCTAGCCTTTGCAGCTAAAAGCCACCATGCGATGTACATTGTAGCAAACTACCACCATTCTCTTCGTATTCCATTGGTTAAATGTAAGTTCCACTTGAGTAGCTTCTTCCCAAAAATTACAGCTTTGTGGAAATGCTTCCCTGATCATTACAATCTTAATCTGTTCAAGTTTAGGATTAACCATTATCTTTCTCATATTCCTGCATAAACTGCACTTCTTACTCTGTAACCCTCTACCTCGAGTGGCTCTTGAGCTTGGTACAGGATGAACATCAATGTAAAAAAAAATGCTATTTGGGAAGTGTTTTATAATTAGTGAAAAAATATGCTCTTACTTAACTTTGTTATATGAGGGAGGGGTTTAAATTAAATAGTTTTTCTTTTTCTACTGATATTTTTCTTGTTTTTTTTTCATTCTTTGGGGGCATGAAAAAAAAGCAGAGATTTCTAATCCTCAAGAAAAAATTGGATCAGCACAAAGACAAACTAGGAGAGGTGACTGCCTCCTCCACTACTTTGTCTTCCCCTAAAACAACCACTGCAATAAAATTACAGACAGTATACATTTTGCCTCCCTCACCTGTACCACAAACTCCACCTTCTCCTAATTTTCCCCTTCTTCCTAGACAATTACTTCTGCCCCCTTACACAACATCAGCAACAGTAAGAACAATATTTAAAAAAAAAAAAAAAAAAAAAACACAGTCACTTATCCATTGAAAGAGGCAATAACAAGCAGCCACATATACACACACCCAAAAAGTTATGAAGAAACATTGAAGATTTGTTCCAGTAATGCAGCATCAACACTGAGATGGGGTAAGAAGTATCCTTAATCTTGGCAAAAAACTGATCATGCTACTTAGGTTACCACATCTTTGAAATGTTTTCATAAAATGACAAATGGAACAGGATCTGGTTGACACAATGTATATTTAAATTTATTTCTGATGTAACTAATAGAGAGTTATGTTGATAAATCTGTTTGAAGATACCTAGACAAAGCTCAGTCTACCCTTCTGTTTAAGCCAGAGCTTGAGAAAGATGGGTTCATGCCTTTTCCAAGTGCATCAGTACAAAGTGAATTAAACAGATTCAGTCAGAATTTGAACCTAGTATGATGATTCCATTCTCTGCACTGATTACACTATCCACAAACACACACATACACACACAATCATATGCACACACACACACACACATATATATATATATATATATATATATATATATATATATATACAGAATCAAACTCCGACTAGACAGACACATACACACAATTGAAAATACATCTTATCATTTGATGCCCACTTAGACATACAAGAATTTTCACAAACCTACATACACATTGAATTATCTACAGTTTTAATACATGTGACATGTGACTGAACAATAAGAACTGACCCAAACATAATTGAAAATACCAGGATTCTGTCTTTTTATCTGTTTTCTCTCAATCTCTGATGAACCTTTAATAAAAGTAAAATATTTTAGATTGATAATGTTATATTCCATGCTAATAGGAATATATACTTGAAAAACAAGGTGGATAAAATAAGTAATGGTTTATTGTAAAAAATCAGTATAATAAGAATAAATGTAACAGTTATGCTCAAGGTTGTCACAAGTCAATCCAGTAGTGAGTGCTTCTATTGGAAAGTCGATAGTTCTCGCGTAAGTCTGAGTTATACTCAACAGATCCCAGCTATTGTATTTACTAACCTCCCCATGCAATCAGATGTGGCATAAGGCTGGGTTTAATGTGAGGCATCCGAGCCCATAGGTTCAGCCAAAAATTCCCGTAGAAGCTGTGTAAAATGGGGTCAGGTAGCTGTTTCCCAAGACGAGACTCTGTCCTTTGGCATAGCCTCATTTGGGGATCCTCTCTGCTCAGAGGAAGAAAGTTTGACCACCACAGCTGAAAAAGATCCCAGCTAGTCACTGTAGTCCATTGACTTACAGATACTTATAGATAGTTACAGCCTATAGTGTAGTCACTCATGGGGGTCACAGATTATTTCATTACATCAGATACATGTTTCATATTTGTTCTTTTATTTTATCATTCTGTTGGATTCCAATCTATATTTGATCTGCATTTGATCTTTAAGACACACACACACACACACACACACACACACACACATATATAATATATATATTCAAACATATATTGTTAAATATAACAGACAATGAATGTCTATTATATTTTATCATGAGCCTTTCCAAGCGTTATATAATGGCTTTAGTTTCAAGAGAAAATAAAGATGAAAACTGTCAAACATTTGGATATTTCTTTATTATATTGGTAGTTGACCAAAGTTTCCAGCTTACATGAGCCATCATCAGATGTGGTTATATGGCCAAAAGCTTAGATTGACAACCAGTATAATAAAGAAATATCCAAATGTTGGACAGTTTTGTTTTTATTTTCTCTTGAAACTAAAGTCATTATACAACAGTTGGAAAGGCTCATGATAAAACATTATAGACACTTGTCTGTTATATTTAGCAATATATGTTTGAATAATGATCTGCCTCAGGCTATAGCTATATATATATATATATATATATATATATATATATATATATATATATATATATATATATATGATAAAAAAAAGAATAAGGAAGGAATGTTTCTCTAATAAAAGTGTAGACTGCACTTTTCTTCAGGGTGTAAAATATAAAATTTTCTGGATTAGGAATTATCCAACAAATAGATTCATCATTAGAGTCCAATTAAGCAGCTACCAAGGTCCACAAACATTATTTCTATTGATTTCCTTTGTCAGTTTAAGTGGGAGGGTCATGAGAAATAGAGTATTTTCTCATAAAATGCAAGACATGCATCAACATCTAGAAACAGTTCATTATCCATCTCATATAAGAAATCAGTGATAACAAGGCTCTTTGTGGGAAAGTCTGTGTCAGTATTAGTGATCATCAACAAAATTGTATCAGTCATAATGAGAAACAATTTGAAAATCAATACAATTAAATTGATTTCTTATTTAATAGACCTTTTCTTGTGCATTCCACTCTACATTGAGATCAGCATTGAGATATTTTTTGATCATCTATGTTCCTGTAGTAAAGGAATATTTTAAGGGGTTCTTTTTATATCTTCACTTGGAACTGGTATAGAGGCATACAAAAGTTTCTTTAATTGTAAATAACATACTATTCTCTGGTTCTAGACAGAAGCATGAGGGAGTGATATTTTGATCATCAGAAGAGTGCACAGATAATACACACTGAAACTTGGCTAAGGAATGCAAAGATACTACACTCTGAAACAAGTCAAAGCATACAGATACTACATTTTAATGTTAGGCAGAGCATTGGGAGTCAATAATTTAATCCTTGGCAGCATATCAAATAGTGATAACAAAACCCTAGGTAGAGTGCACAGATACTACACTTTAAAACGTGGCAGAAGATTACACAGATACTACACACTAAAACAAGGCAGAGCATACAAATTCTACACTCTAATCCTAAGCAGAGCACTGGGGATCAATAATTAAATTTAAGCAGTGTGTGATGGAATGATACTATGATACTATGGACAATGTTACTGCACTTGGAACCTTAGCAGAGTACACAGATATTACACTCTAATCCTAGGCAGAGCCCAAATGGTCAATAATTTAATCCTAGGCTTAGTGCCAGTGACTGACACCGTGAACCTAGACAGAGGACACATTTGGAACCTTGGTAGGGTAAACATATTCTGCACTCATTTGGCAGAGTATACAGATACTATGCTCTAATCCGAGGAAGAACCTCAATACTTTAATCCTAGTCTTAGTGTCAGGTAGTGATCCTAGATAGAGGGTATAGATACTACACACTAATCTTAGGTAGAGCATCAAGGGTTAATATTTCTAGGCATAGTGCCAAGGAGTGATGTTGTGAACCTAGACAGTGGGCACGGATACTACACACTAATCCTTAGCAGAGTGTCAATGGTAAATAATTTAATTCTAGGTATATTGTAAGGTAGTGATGCTGTGATCCTAGACACTACACTCAGAACCTTGGCAGAATGAACAGATACTAGACTCTAATCCTAGGCAGAGCATCAAGTGTCAATACTTTAACCCTAGGCATAGTGTCAGGTAGGGATACTGTGATCCTAAACAGAGGGCACAGATACTCCACTAGGGACCTTGGCAGAGTGCACACTAATATTACAGTCTAAACTTTAGCAGAGTGAACAGGTACTACACTTGAAACCTTGGCAGAGGGTACAGGTACTACATTCTAATCCTAGCCAGAGAGTTAACAGTCAATACTTTAAATCCTAGACATAATATAAGGGAGTGATACTGGGATCCTAGACAAAGGACATAGATACTATAGTAGGAACCTTGGCAGAGTGAACAGATACTACACTCTGAACAGTGGTAGAGTGCACAGATACTCTGATATGAATCACATAAATAAACTTCAATTTTTTTCTTATAATTACTATGCTAGTTTCTCAAAATATATTTAATTTTTTCTTCTCATGTATATATTAGCTTTTAGGTGACCCTATATTAATATAAAGATCAGTAATTGCTTTTATCAGTTTCTGAAAGATATAACTGTTTAGGTTTATTAAGAACAACATGAAGTCATCATTACAAACCAATAATATCTGCAATAGATTTATGATAAATCAGTCTCATATTGAAGATAACAAAGGCTGTACATTATGTACTAAGTACAATGTTTCTTTGTGTGTGTGTGTACATGTCTGTGTATGTGAATACAAGCATGTTGCTTATGGCCACATCACATTGAAACACTGGTCCCTGTATCATCACCAATATTAAGCACTGTTGAGCCTGGTCAATACCTAGATGGGTGACTGCTTAGGAATACCAGGTGCTGTAAGCTTGAATGTATGGATGATGTGATGGATAATGGCTAAGGATTGTTAATTGGAGAGCAGAGTTCCAATTCTTGTTGGGTTTATGTTCATTTATATGCAAATACCCTTGAGAAAGGTATGAGGCCACCTCTTCTCCCCCAGATATGGGTTAATTAGTAAGACTTGTATCATTAAACTATTATTATCTAAAATAAGAAAATACTTATAATCTAAAATTATTTTCTGGCTTTAAATAACCTGCAAAGGGTTGATAAACCATAGAAAACAAAATCAATCAATCATAGATGCATGTTTACATGAGCACAATTATATAATATGATACTATAATAATTTATATTAGCAGGACCTATGTAAGTTGTTGCAGCATACCTACAGATGATAATGGGTATATCTCCATTCACATAAATACAGTAGTAAATACTGTATGTTGGTCTGCAGTTGGAGATTCATTGTGGAATTCACTTGATTCATTTCTAGCAGTTGACTACTTTTTCTATGCACTGCTGGTGAATCTTGTATGTGTTGTTCTTGTCCTAAGTATTATTGTTCATTACCAACCTTCGTGCGATTATTCTATTCAGTAACCTTCCTTAGGTTATGACATAAATTATAAATAATTAATTATAAATTTTTAATGATAAACTCTGTACTTTTCAACCCATGACCATTCCCAGATAATCCTAAAAAAGTAACATAATCTTTCTTAAAAATAATGAAATGTCTTCAACAGATCATTAAGCCATAAAACATGAATTAACCCCTTGTTACAAACAACTGCCTTTATCTAAGAGGACCCTCCTACAATCCCACTCTGTGTCACACACTTTTTCTCTTTCTACATCCCTCTTTTATTTTTTGCTTTACTCTCTATGGCCCTCTCACTTTCTGTTTTCCTCTTGGACATTTAGCACAGTCTGGATTCCCACTGTCTGTAACAAATTTGCAAATATAAGATTTTTAAAAAAAGAAATATTTTAATTTCAAAAGGTCACTTGCAGTTATAGGGCAAATTTACCCTCAACAGATTGTCAGGTCACAAAACATGATTTAAATCCTCACTATAAACAATAACCTTTATCTAAGATGACTTTCACTCCAATCCTTCTCTGCATCACTCTCTCTTTTTGTCTCATGACATCTCTCTCTCTCTTTTTATTTTACTCTCTATTTTCCTATCAGTATCTGTGATACCAAGCATGACTCACATCATACATAGGTATAAGTGTATTAATATATAGATTATTAAATATGACTGAATAAGGAACAGACAGGAAATCTTTATATATTTGATAGGTTTCATTATTTATTTTGGGAGCAGTATGATTAAAAATGTTATATTTCAGTTTTTAGATTCTATGCTGTCACATGCAGACAACACACGTATATTGACATTAGTATTAAACCTGTAACAATTTACTTTTGACTCTATGGTTGTTTTGTTTGTATTTGAAATTTAAAAATTGATACAGATTTAACACTAATGTCAATATGTCATGTTATGTCTATTCAACCAATAAGAAAAATGATATAAAATTTCAAAATACAAATATAAATGAAGCTAAATAGATAGTAAAATATAGTGAGTTTATAAAGAATTCCTAATCATTGTTTTATGATTCCCCTCCCAAAATAGCTGATGAAGTTAATAAAGAGTAAAACGTCAAATTTATAAAGAATTCTTACTTGTTCCTTATTTTATCATTCCACTCCCAAAATATCTGACAAAGCTAAATAAAGAGTAAAATGTCAAATTTATAAAGAATTCTTACTTGTTCCTTATGTTATCTCTCCACTCTCAAAATATCTGACAATGATAAATAAATAGCAAAACATGTCAAATTTATAAAAAAATTCCTATTTGTTCCTTATTTAATCATTCTGTTGGCTTTAATCCATATTTTCAAATAATCTCTATCTATAAAAGGCAGGATGTGTGTGTGTGTAACAAATTTATGGCCGCAATTTTTGACGGATTTGCACCAAAATTTACATGCACATGCTCCAAGTTAGCGGGAAGGCCAAGACTGACTTTGCATTTCCCAACTCCCATTGATAGTGGAAATAATTGATTTTTTCATGCATCTATGGCACTTTTCATGTAGTTTGCAGCCATTTTGTACTGGCCAGAGTGAGAGCCTATAGATGGCTGCCACAAATAGGCAGGAAGATTCTATTGGCCAACATGAAAACAAACAGCTGACTGACACAAATGGTAACTAGCATGCTAATATGCAAAAAAAATCGATAGCTGCATTCATCACAAGTGGGAAAAATTTAAATCTGCATGGCAGTTTACTCCAATTGGCTCATTCGCTTGCTTAAACTCAATGTTGATTCTGATTCTGCAGAACTGGGTTGGGTGTGAAAAAGTATTTGTTGTTAACATTCTTTTTTCATTCGATTTTTCCAGTTACGAGTCCTTTTTTAAAGCTGATTGTTTTGTGTTCATTTTGTTTAGTTCTTTTTCGTAACAGATTTAATGTTTAGTATAGAGCTTAGAAAAAATTTGCAGTGTGAGATAGGCAAGAAGTAAGGCATGTAGCAACATCAACATGGCAAAGGGCACTCCATTAAAAGGAAGGGCAAAAATATTTTAAGTCAAGTGATAGCAATTGCTGTATGAGTTATATGATTTTTGAATCAAGCACAGGCAACGCCGGGCCATGCTGCTAGTTATTAAATATATGGCATTGAAAATGTCAATATCTTGATAGAGTTATTGGCTGAATTATGATCTGAATTTTTCACTGAATAGTGTTCATTTTATGTGGTTAAATAGATATGTTAGTGGACTAACAGTTAGTTGCATGAAAAATGGAATCAGCATGTCAAGTTCAAATTTCATTTAAAAAGGTCTGTGTTTATACTAATGGGTTTAAGAAAGGTATGAATCCATCATTTTTTTCCCAAGCTATGGGTTAAACATGACCAGAGTATGTGCTATCATCATCAGTCTCATAACTAGGCATGGTTGTAGGGTTGCTGCACAATGAACACCTGACCAATTCATCCCACATATCTGTGTTGAAAGCTAAAGAGGTATTCATCCCTCTCCAGATCAATTCACAACTAACATCCTCTAACTTGAAGGCTTGGCTTGGTCACAGACACGATGCTGTTGATACCATCAGAGGAACTCCACATCCTGGTTGTTGACTTTAGTTTTGGAATTCAGTGATGTTATAACATCTCATTGGTTGTATGGAACCTTGTCTACTCCATTGTGCTTGATGGCTATTGACCTGACAAGACTGTTGTTCCTCCCTTTGACCAGTCTTGTTTTTAATCCCACTGGGTGTCTAGCCACCATCCTCACCAGAAAAGCCTGGTAGAGGAACTGATTTAGTCACCCATAACCCAACCATGTGGCACTGTAGTACTGTGTTACAAGTAGCTCTTGTAGAGTGGCCTGACACTACTATGTGGTCTGCCCTCATTTAATGAGCTGAAACACTGACATGCCTTTTTGAACACTATGTTATGATCTTTGCTCATCAAGCCATATCATCAAAAATATTATAATACTGGGTTTAACACAAAATTGTCTATTTGTTAGATTAAACTTTGAACCATTGTATCATAGAAATGATGAAAGATATCTTACTAGAATTCTCTGAGGTTTTTATAACACTATTGGACTCTACTTTGAGTAATAAGAATGTATAATTACTCTCCAAGCTTAACAGAAGAATTGTGATGAAATCAATCATAAATGAAAATAACATGTTCATCATTAATTAAATATAGCTAAGGATTGAAAGCTCATAAAGTATTGAAATAATGTTCAAATATATATATATATTATTCCAGGATCATTTTCCAACTTATTCAAGAAGATCTTCACCCTCTCTAACCTTCTAACTTTCTGCCCTGGAGTAATAAGTTACCTCACAGGTTTCATGTATGATTTCATTTTCAAGTCTTTTTTCACTGCTCTTTGGACTTTCATAGCTAAAACTCCTCTCTCACATGCTAAATTTTTTATGGATTGAGTTGGATCTTTTCTAATTGATCTCTTTAGCTCTAAGTTGAAATGATGATCCCTCTTCATGTTGTGACCTCTTGATCCAGTTTTCCTCTCTACTGTTCCCTCTTTTTAAACTTATTCACTATTCTCTTGATGGTTCTTGAATGGACTTTGAAGATGGAAGCCAGAGTATGACTGTTGGTACCATTATTGAAGGCCTGAATGATCTTTTTCCTCTCAACATTGCTCATTTGGGGAGACATAGTGGGGCTGACATAAAATGATTTTAACCCGTTCTCTTTCTAGCTGAATAACTCAAAGGGTTTTTCAATGATTCTTATGACAAATGGTGTCAAGATGACTAAACGTCTTATCTGAAAACCTCAAAAATACCTTTAATCTTTTTAAAAGATGATGTCTCTGCAATGGCACATATTTAATTGGTAGTAAAATAACTTATAAAAGAGGCATTGATGTATTTCTGTAGGAATGTTGGAATTGTCACTAGGCATATATTAATCATCAATAGAATCATAGGTATGAAAGAAACTTAATTAGTTTAGTGGTTTTTTAGATATTAAACATTTTGTGGGATGGACAATTATCCCATTCTGTTACATGATTTGGACACTTTTGCTGTTACACCCGGTATATTGATATAATTTTGTTCTTCTAGAAACTACTTATAATACATTGATTCTCTAGTGAAAAGCCTTAATACCTATGATTCTAGTGATGATTAATACTTACCTATATACCTAGTGACAATTCCAACATTCCTAGAGAAATACATCAATTCTTCTTTTATAAGTTATTTTACTACCAATTAAATAGGTGCCATTGCAGAGGCATCATCTTTTAAAAAGATTAAAGTGACAGGTAACATAACACTTTACAAAAACATATTGACTCTACTTTTACTGGAAAACTTGTGTAAAATTTCATGGATTTCCTATTTTAATTTTATAACGAATCTTAATTCTTAAATTAATGAATGAATAAACTCATGGCAAGTTCTAAAATATCATATTAAATATTTGAGCTTAACAACGTTAACAAAATATTGCAATAACAGTCATAAATATGAATGCTGGTTATTATTTTAAGAAGTGGGTACAAATGAAAAAATTTGTAATTGACAATTTTTTCTATTTTATTGAAACATCCATTAAACACTTCCATCTTCCCTTCTTTCATTTTCTCACTGAAACCAGGTAGCATATGTCTATTCGTCTTTCTATGCAATCAAAATGGGATAGTCCATTATTTATGAGGTATTGGCAGGAGACATTAAAAACTTCTGTCTTCTTTTCTTTCTTTCTAGCCAAATACCCATTTTAAAAACATTTCTCTTAACAGTAATTTAAAAATAATCCATCAGACAATGTTATTTTATTTTATTTATGGTAACTGGATTTTTGATGATTGTCTGACTCGATTTCCTTTGTTTGATACTGCATGTCTGAAAAATGGTACTTTTATTGCTGTTGCTTTTATCATTGTTTCATCCTTTTGGCAAAGTGTAGTATCTTTTCTTATCTTCTTAATCTGATTCTCTCTCTCCACTTCTGTCTTCCTTTCTTTCATTTTCTCACTGAAACCAAGTAGTGTCTTTCCCCTCTTTCCATGTAATCAAAACAGAATAGTTTATTACTTATGAAGTATTGGCAGGGTGTAATGGCTGCACAAACTAACTAAGGGAAGGAAAAAACACAATTATAATAGGATGGAATAGAAAACAAAACTATATTTTATCATTCATTAACAATGAATGTAGTCAGTGATAACTTTATTATTCTACTTCTGTCATCAGAGTATAAATTAAAGCAATAAAATCAAACAGAATATGATTTTGTTTTTTTTACTAATGGTCAATTAATAAAAGAGTAAAGAGCCACTCATGCTAGAGGGTTACAGAATGAAGGGTGTGATATGAATGAAAGAGGAGGTGGTAGGAAGTGATGTTTATGAGGATTAGGAGGATAGATAATGATTGAGGGTGGGAAGCATTCATAGAGATGTCCATTCTGCAAAGCAGCAGTTCTTGGTAAAAATGATGTCTGAGTAGAACTTCCTCCTTACATTTGGAATATGCAGAGAATGCTGCAAAAGAAGGAACTTTTTTGTGAAATTGTTGAAAACTAAAGAAAATTATATTTTTAATCAAATGCATAAATCCTTTTACTAAATTTCACCAAGACAAGGCTCGAGAGCCACTTAAAGTAGAAGGCTGCAATCAAAATAGTAATGATGAATGAGGTGCATCATATGAATGGAAGAGAAATTTGTAAAAAGTAGAGATTATAAGGATAAGGTGTATAGATAATGCTTGTTCTTTGACTTGAAGAGGTCATGATTAAAATGTCCAGGAAAGCACTCACATGGGAGTTTGTTCCACAAAGTGTTAGTTCTGGAAAAAAGCTGTCTGAGAAAAATTTCTGTCTTACATTTAGAACAGGGATAAAATAGGTGTGATTTGACTCATATCATGTCCCAGCTGTAAAGGTCTGAACTGATGGAACTAAAAAATTGAGCTCATCTGAACATGCATCATGGAAATAGCAAAAGACTAACAAGAGGCTTGCAACATTGTATCTGTGGGAAAGAGGTTGAAGAGTGGAAAATAAGTCTTCATCAACAAGGCTGTGTAAAGTACTGTATAAAACTATAGAGGAAATGATTTTTTTTTACTGTATTATAAAAAGGTGAATTACTTTTTCTTCTGTTCCAAAATTAGCAAATGATTTCCGTGGGTCTGAGATAATTGATGATATAATCTGGAATGTTAGAAGAAAGAACATTGGCTTTTGCTCAAAGCTGAACTAAAACTACAATCTAACAGTAAATAAGTAATTGTTATCAGTGGCATGTTGATCTGTTAGGTACAATCCAGCAGACTATCAACATAGAAATACTCAACTGAATTCACAGAAATGAATCAGATACTCAAGAATCTGTTTTGTTATCTGACAAGAAACCAAGTATCATGGTGTATTCATAATTCCACTAAGATACATGGAGCAAAAAAAGAATAAAAAAATTCTTTAGAAGAAACCCAATCCTAAACAGGGAACAAGGAATGAACCTCTACTCCTGTTTAAAAGACCAGAGAGGAGTGTGAACAGGACAAGAGGCAAACCTATCTGCTCCTATTGAGGAAAAAAATAAAATAAAATAATTGAGTAATAAATAAAATTTCAGATTTTAGACAGAGACATTAGAAGTATAGAGCTAAAGTAGACTTTAGAAGGAACAGGAAGCCTAATCCTAAACAAGAAATAAGAGATAAACTTCTACTCCTGTTCAAAAGACAGTGGAGGAGTGTGAACTGGGCGAGAGGCAAACCTATCTATTCCTATTAAGGAAGGTAAATAAAAAAAATAAGTAGTAAATAAAATTTCAGAGTTTAGGTGGAAACATTTGAAGTATAGAGTTGAAGTAGACTTTAGAAGGAACTGGAAACTCAGTCCTAAACAAGAAACAAGGGATAAACCTCTACTCCTCTTCAAAAGACTGGTGAACTGGGCAAGAGGCAAACCTATCTATTCCTATTAAACATATCTACTCCTATTAAATAGATACCATTGCAGAGACATCATCTATTTTTATCATGTATAAATTAAAACATGTATAAAAGAAAACAAGCACAGTCTTTTTTAATACTGAGCAGTAAAATGGTGTGTCGATACTGTTAAATTTGACATAGGCTGTAACAGGCTTTTATATTATTGTAAGATCCAGTGGAAAATCAGTTTAATGAGCCACATAACAAAAATTGTCATCCAAATTCTAGTGAATAGTGTATAGCTGAATTAAACCAGATATAGGAGAGGAACAGTGCAGTTTTGTTAAAGACATTGGAATGTGATATTCATGCTCAGAATGATATCAGAAAAAGCAATACAAATGCAAAAATATGTATCCCTATGTTTTATAGATTATGCAAAATCTTATGCTAACTTATGACACAAAGAACTATTTGAAATGCTAGGTAAGCTTGAGATATATGGGAAAAATATTAGAATAATCCAGAACTTATATTGAGAGGAAACTACCAGCATATGGATAGAAAATGAGTTCAGTGAATATACAAAAATAGAAAGGGGCATAAGACAAGGATGTGTCTTCTCACCATCTTTATTCAACCTTTACAATCCTTAGAGAATTAGATGACCTACCAGGATTCATTATTGACAGATACAATCTTAGTAACATAGGATGTGCAAATGACACAGTGTTGATAACAAACACAGATGTGAAATTACAAGAATTCCTACAGAAGGAAAGCAAGAAAATACTAAACATCAATTGTAAAGAGTGAGAGTGTATGTTTGTCAGCAAAAGGAACAGCCAAGATGCATGAATTGGAGACACGAAAATCAAACAAGTACAAAAGTTGAAATATCTAGGATGTGTTTTAAGAAAAGATGGAAAATATAACACTGAAATCCAAAGAGACATTGGAATAGTAAAAGATGATTTTTAAAAGTTAAGCAAAGTATTAAGAAATAGGAAAATTTCATTAGTAAAAACAGAAAAGAGTGCTGAACTGTTATGTAATATCAATCCACCTATATGGCAGTAAATGCTGGACAATCTCCACACAGAAGAAAAGACTTGAAGCAATGAAAATGTGTTTCTACAGAAAGATGCTGAGAATACCATAGATTGAATATGTGAATAATGAAGAAGTTTTAAAGAAAATGGAAATAAAAAGGACACTTCTACTCAGAATCAAAAAAGTTGAAATTTCCAGAGCACATAAGGAGGAAAGCAGGTCTGGAAAATTTGATACTCGCAGGATATTTTGAAGGCAAAATTGATAAAGGATTGTTTTTTGTTTTGTTTCTGCTTAACAGCTCATCAATTATGAGCATTATTTAAGGTCAGATAAAATCCAGGCTAAAATGACTAAATATCATATAGTTTGTTATGTTTTGAGTTCCATATTGCTTGATTATTGTCATGTTGAAAGCATCTTTACTTAGTTTGCCTGTTATTTCATTGCCTGGCATAGTAACATGACTTGAAAGCCAGGGGAGGATAACTGATTTAACTATTTCAGTATAGGTTTTGAGTATGTCTGTTGGATTACCACCCCCAGATGATAATCACAGGTGGTGCAAGATTTGAAAACCTTTTCCTCTTTCCCTTTTGTCAGTGACAAGATATTTTGTTGGCGTATAAGTATCTCAGAATCACATACTTAAGGTTGCTTTGATCTCTTCACAAATTTAACTTTGTTTCTCATTTTCCTTTTTGTAACATATCCAGACTGTGTCTCAGTTACTGGTTGATAGTAGTTTTTTTATGTACAAGTGGAGCTGGAGGCTATGTAGGTTAATCTAATTTGGATCCTATGTGTGATCGATAAATTTTCAGCATTATTTTGTGGTCTACTCCTTAGCTCATTTTTTAAATTGTTTTAAAGAGGTTTATTTCTCATTGACGTTTTTGTTTTAAATTATTTATAAGATTTACAAAGCTAAGTTTGTTGATGATTATGATGCCTAAGAATTTAATCTTCTAAAATATTGGTATTATGTGCCGATTGATTTTTAATTGTGGGTCTAGGTGATATATTCATTTTCTGCAAAAATGTATGCATACTGTTTTGGTCTTTGAGAGTTTAAAACAATTATTGTTTATCTATTTTTCTATTCTATTGAGGCAATTTTACATTTGCGTATTATTTGATCATTAGTGTTAAGATTTTGTCTGAATACATCTTAGAATGTGGAAAAGATATGATTTTTTTCTAGGTACTGCATTAACTGGGTAGTAATCATTCTTTCTATAGTCTTACATATACAGTTTGTTAGGGTTATCTCTATCTATAAAAGGCAGGATGTGTGTGTGTAATGAATGCATGGTTGCAATTTTCGATGGATTTGCACCAAAATTTACATGCACATGCTCCAAGTTAGTGGGAAGGCCAAGACTGACTTTGCATTTCCCAATTCCCATCGATAGTGGAAATAATTGATTTTTCATGCTTCTACAGCACTTTTCATGCAGTTTGCAGCCATTTTGTACTGGCCAGAGTGAGAGGCAATAGCTGGCTGCCACAAATAGGCTGGAAGATTCTATTGGCCAGCATGAGAGCCAACAGCTGACTGACACAAATGTTAACTAGCATGCTAGTATGCAAAAAAATCGATAGCTGCATTTGTCACAAGTGGGAAAAATTTAAATCTGCATGGCACTTTATTCCAATTGGCTCATTTGCTTGCTTAAACTCAACGTTGATTCTGATTCTGCAGAACTGGGTTGGGTGTGAAAAAGTATTTGTTGTTAACATTCTTTTTTCATTCGATTTTTCCAGTTACGAGTCCTTTTTTAAAGCTGATTGTTTTGTGTTCATTTTGTTTAGTTCTTTTTTCGTAACAGATTTAATGTTTAGTATAGAGCTTAGAAAAAATTTGCAGTGTGAGATAGGCAAGAAGTAAGGTATGTAGCAACATCAGCATGGCAAAGGGCACTCCTTTAAAGGCAAGGAAGGTTAAAAATATTTTAAGTCAAGTGATAGTGATTGCTGTATGAGTCATACGATTTTTGAATCAAGCATGGACAACGCCGGGCCATGCTGCTAGTAGGTCTATAATTAGGATGATTGGAGTGGTCTTTTTCAGGTTTAGGGATAGGCATGATAGTGAACTCCTGAGAATTTTCTTGTTGTTCTGCCCCTAAGAATACATGTCCAGGTTGTATGCATGTGTAATCTGGAACACAGCCAGATAAACGCCTTAAGTTCCATACAGTGGCTCGTTTATTATAGACCAAAAGGGTAAAACTAGAAAACAAATAAATACATATAAATAAGACTAGTTAGTCTGAAAATACTAACAAACAAGGGTAACAAAAAATATGACAAAGTCAGCTGGGGCTTCAATATAAAACTAAGACCATTTGTCTTAATGGGTAAAGAAATGTAGCAAATACTTTGTTTACCTGAATACTGTGGGAAACTTGTCCTGGCTTTTTCACATAAAAAGGTTCAAGTTGAATGTGATAGAATCAATAAAAGCAACAACAGCTTGAAAGTTTAGAGTGGACAATTCTCACTTTTAGGTGGAAGAAAAGTGTTTACGTAAAGGCTTGCTCAAAAATATTTATCTGAGCATCTAAAAGTTCTTTAAGTAAGTAAATTGTTCTTAAGGGGTTAACACTCACATAAGATTTCTTCAGAGTTCTTGTTGAGGGGGAAACAATTGGAAGATCCGTAGTTTGTAGTTGAAGAGAAAACAATTGGAAGATCCATAGCTTGTAGTTGAGCGAGTTCTGTCTGTCTGATGCGGCATTCACCCTGGGCGGATTGAGCCGGCTTCTTCCTGTTATGAGAAGAAGATTCTTGGGATAAATTACAGAAGTAGTGTACCCAGGCCTACTGAATAACGTTCTTGCTTGCCGCTGGATTCCCACAGGCGAGAGACAGGGAACGACCAGAAGCCGCCGGTTACCGATGCAGACGCTCCTTGGATTTTCACCAGAGCCCTTGCTTGGGTGTGTGTGTCAGACCTGTCCGCCTTTGGTGGCCCTACCAGGAACAAAGTTCCAGGCAGCATAGCTCTGACACTACTGTTTACACCCCCCACCGACTGTGAGGTAAGGGTTGGACTTTGAGCGAAGTTTGGACTTTGAGTGAGTTCATAGGCTGATGATAGGAATTTCCTAGGAAGCAGATCTTGAGTAGTTTTAGTAGAGGGCCAACTTTCTCTCTTTAGAGCCCAGCATGTAGATTTCTTCCTTGAAACAGGTTCCGAAGATGACTGGTGTTACTGTTGCTGACCTGATGTTATCACAGATGATTTCAAATACTCACTGCCAATGAGGTGCATATTCTTGGTATTTTATCAAGATTAGAAGGCTCAGAAATATCAGGAAATTTTCCTTCCAAAATTGCTTATAAATTTTCTTGGCCCTCTCAATTGTCAGAAAATATATTCTTATCTCTAATAAGAATCAAATGTTTGGGAGCTAGATTTGAAAGCAAGGATCCAACAAGTTGTGAGAGTTACCCCCTGAATTTATGGCACCATTGTTAAGGCAGAGGTGGTCAAATTCCTTTTTATATTTTCCAGCTCTCTCATTTGTCAGAAAATATATTCTTATATCTGATTAGAATCAAGGCCTTGGGAGCTGGGTTTTGGAAGCAGTGGTGTATGTTGGGGTAAAGATCAAAAAAGAGGCTAGAACGTGAAGTTGTAAAATATTCTAGTAGTGGTTCTCAAATTAAATTCTGATAATAGGTATAAAGTTTACTACAGCAATACATATCAACGTTGCGGTATTTTTGTGGAAAAGGAAGTTAGAAGAATGTTACATTTTGCAACAGTGTATGTGGACAGTGTACATGTGTTAAAAGGATTCTACATGGAGAAACAAACATATAACATATGGCTACTTTAAATGAATCTTCAAATAATAACATGGAAATAAAATAGGCAAATAGAGATAAAATTTATCAAAAGTTACAAACTGATGATGGTTAACTTTAGGGGTGAGATCAGGAGGATAAAACTACCAACTACATACTTGGTGTCATGCCTTTATTGTGAAAGGAATACTTGTGATATACTAAGGACTAACTGGAAGTGGTCAAAATAGTGAGCAATCTAAAAAGTATCTAAATTAAAAAAGGGTCAAAGGGAAAATAAAACAATGCATTTTCTGTACTGTTGTAACAGAACACCTGTCTTGTACAATTTGAGGAGTATAAAAAGAGATGATTCCAGATGTTTTAAGAATTAGTAATGGGCATTGTCTGAACCTGTTGCTGTGCCTTTTCTTTTTCTCAGTGATTTCTTAAGCTCTGATATATTGAAAGGTTTATTGCATTTCTCTGTTATGATCCAGAATGAAGAAAATAACATTGTAATCAGTGATGGTAGAAAATAAGGTTATTTCATCATCCCTAAAATAAAGATAAAAAATTTCATCATCCTAAAAACAACCATGCCACCAGTGATGAAAGATGAGAAAGATATTTCATCATTCTAAAATTTGATTATAAAAACGACTCTTCTACCACATGTGATGGTAGTCAGTAGAATAGAATAGCAGGTGGTAGTAGCAGTAGTAAAAAGGCTCAACAAACATGTATCCTCATCCCTCCATGAAAATCGAAAACTGACAATCTCAAACATTATCCTCAGCAATTATATTCTTAGGCCAAACAAAAATGAGTAAGCACAATTTTTTAAAGAAGCAAGTTACAGTAACACAGAACATTTTTAACATGCACCATACCAATATCTGTAATTCACATCATGAAAAAGAATCATACAAATTCTTGTTATTAATGTCAACATGTGTCTCAAGTTTTATTGTTTATGTTATTGTTGTACATTTTTATTCTTTCATCTTCAATATAAAAAAAAGAAAAGGATTCCTTCTACACTACAAATACATATAGCAACAGGGTAATTACTTTAACTACCTCAACAACCACAAAACCCTGTTACACTCAACAAATAATATTATGTGGAGATAGCTACTACATCAACCCCATCTTATCAACACCGTTACAGTGGTGACCTCAATATTGACTTTGTTATACCTCTGTAAAGTGAAGTTAAGTTGAGGTCTACTTTCTCTGCAGTATTTTTACACATCTAGAATGTTGGTATATAGTTTTTGGTAGAGAAACTTTTGCTAAATTCTGTAGCTAGTAGATTTTTGGTTGATTGATTCGCTTTGTATGGCTTATCAACCCTTAACTAGTAGATTAGCTATGTCTTATTTTTTCAATGCATTTCTTTCCATTGGCTTTGATTAAATAAGGTATTGTAGATTGTATTGTTTTACCAGTTATTTTCTTTATTATTTTCCAAGATTTTTCATTGAAGTTTGGCTGTTTAGTAGTGATATATATGCTTGCCAAGTTTTTTTTTGTTTTGTTTTATTACATAGTATGCTTTATTTTTGCTTGGGGTTGAATCTTTTTTCAAATACTTTTATTATTCCCAGTTTTTAATTGCATTTTTGAATGTCTCTGTAAACCAGAGTTTTGTTTTTTTTGATTTGTTAAAGATTTGGGGATTGTTTCTTTGGCTATGTTTATTAATATTTCAGTGAATTAGGTTGTGGGGGTGGGGTTCTTGATTTTTTAAGATATTTTTGTTGATTTTTATTTGACAGGAATCAGTGGATGCAGTCCAATTGGCTTTGTGAATTTGACATTTTGGAGTTTTTTCTTTGGGTCTTCCTTTGTTAGTTTTGATAATGTGGTAATGATCATTTCCATGTTGATCTTCTAAGATATTCCGTTGGTAGTCAACAAAAATTAAGGTTGAGTAAATTGTTAGACATGGCTCAGTTAACTGGGTGTAAGTGCTAGCACCATTATTTAGAGGGCTATTTCTTGGAATAGGTTACCTATGATATTTCCTTTGCTACTTTATAGGTTATACATGCACTGAAGACACCCAGTATGATGAAAGGAAGTGAGAGTTGTTCAATGAGTTTGTGTATTTCGTCTCTTTTGAGTTGATGGTTTGGTGGGATGTATATTGGGCATATTGTTATTTTGTGGTGTAAAGTGACTGTCATTGCTATTGATTGTAGTTGGGACTTCAGTAGTTGAAGTGCTTAATGTGGTGTAGTTTATTTAATTAGCATAGATGTACCTCCAGTTGGCCTGTTGTTGGTTATTGATAATTTCCCTGTTGGCTGGAGCTGTAGAATGTGCTGTCTGCTCTTCTGTAGAGGGGTAAGACAACCCCAATGAGACTATTTCTTTTCTGTGAGTGCCCTACATGCAAACTGTTAGTGACCCATTGGTGGGCCGCTGATGGCAATGCCAGTGGTCATCTGGTGGCAGCCACTGATGGGCCACGGGCTCTAGTGGTAACATTGCCGATATGAACACAACAGCAGCCCAACAGTGGGCCACCAGTGGTAAACACTAGTGGCATGTTACCCAGTAGCAGATTGGTGGCTTGTGTGTAAGGAGGTAGCCTGTGATGCTTGATGACAGGAACCTGGTGAACTGTTAATCTTCCTGGTGACTAAGAGGTTGTTGACTGCAACACTCCATTTTGGCTCTTACATAGGATAGGCAAAAAGTCAAAGAGGTTTGATCCAATTAATCAGCTGGCCAACCCAAATCCTAGTTCAAATCACACCTGGTATAAACTAGAAAGCAGTGGCTCATATGCCAATCAAGCCAAGGGTAACATGCTTTAACCTTTTGTATTCTCCCTGATATAACTAGTTTATTTGAGAATTGGTATCTAGAAATTGCAGTTGCTTGAAGTTCACCCTAGTGTGAGTATACTAGCTTGTGTAGCCTTGTCTTATCAATGCAATTGCTTTCCCCCTTAGTAATTCCCAAAGATGGACTCTGTGGTGGATGGAGAGCAAAGTGAAGGAAGATTAATAGCCTACATATGGCACTAAAAAGAAATAAAAAACAAACAAAAGACGACTGTCTAACTCTGACTTCGAGTATGATTCAGACAATATTGATAGCTACACATCTAACCTTCCACATTTAATGGTAATCAAATCTACTGAATAGAAATCAATTACAAGCTTATCACCATTTGTTATTGAAAAATCTTTACCACACTGATGTCAACAGTTAAAAATCTTAAAAATGGGAAACTGCTAATTGAAATAAATAATAAGAAACAGGCCAACATTTTCCTTAACATGAAGGAGTTCTACAGCATAAAAATAAAAGTGTATTCACACAGATGGGAAATTTAGAGTCATTCTCTTTTCAGCGACTTCCCACCAAGAGAACATGTGGATTTGAGATGATCCGGTAATGAAGACCACAGATAAGTTTTACATAAATATCACTTCCTCATGTTGAATATTACCTTTTTATGATAGACTTTTAGTGGACTGTGTGTTTACGTGTTGTTAAATTAGGAACACGTGCTGTTTATTCCTGCTAGAAGAAGGTCCAACTACAAGCACATGGCAGACTCTAGTTGAGTCCAACTGATGACGTAAAGAAAACAAACAAGACCAATATATATATCAACAAATATATGTATTAAACAACAAATTTACAAGTGACGAAGACATCAACATTTGTGTTTGTGTGTGAATGTAAAGAGTTTGTATATTGGTAAAGTTTGTACATACATGTATGTGTGTTTCATGGCATTTTCCCACAAGTGGGCGAAAGTGTGGAGCTCTGCGAGAGATCACATTTTTAAATGTGTCCACTGAAATGCAAAGTAGAAAGAGAACGAGGCAAGAAGTCGCCCAGTATTTATAGTGTAGGGAGAGTGACCCCAAATGAAATATTTGGACAATTAAGGAGGAGTTAACTCCAACAGACTTATCACTTGCAAACAATTTATTCATTCATCAAGAGAAACATAAAAGCATAAACATTTAACAACCATATTACAAGAACTTCCATATATCTACAGAACTAGAACAACCAAAACCTTCTGATAAGTAAATCCTTATACTGATAGAAGACATGGAAAATAAATTACAAAACCTTCTACAGAAGCTACAGAAGGTAGTGAAGGAGAGTGAGAGGAAGGGACTAAGCATAAAGTACAAGAAGACAGAATGCATGGTCAGCAGTAAAATGATGAGCCCGAAATGTGATTTGTAGGTTGGGGACACTAAAATCAAGCAGGTGTGGAAGTTTAAATATCTGGGAAGTGTTTTGACAGAGGATGGTAAGTGTGGCACTGAAATCTGAAGACATATTCAGATGGCCAAGAACACATTCCAAAAGCTGAGCAGAGTATTGCAAGACAGGAGTATTTCTTTGGCCACAAAGAAAAGAGTACTGAGCTGTTATGTGACATCTGTTCTCTTTTATGGCAGTGAATGTTGGATGGTCTTCTCAAAGATGAAGAAGAGACTTGAGGCAACGAAGATATGGTTCTACAGAAGGATGCTAAGTATATCATGGATCGAGTGTGTAAGCAACAATGAGGTTTTGGAGAGGATGCAAACAAGGAGGAAGCTTATACTTAACATCAGGAAGAAGCAGCTGAAGTTTCTGGAACATGTAATGAGAAAGGAGGGCCTGGAGAATCTGATACTCACAGGTTGAATAGAGGGGAAGAGAGACAAGGGAAAGTAATGTATACTTGGCAGGCTTAAGCAAGTGGGTGACAGAACATAGTCTGGGGGAGGTGGTAGAGGGCTTAAACTTATTGAGAGCTACAAGGGATAGGGGGAAGTGGAGAGCCATGATTGCCTATGTCCTGAAGAGACACAGCACATAAAAAGAAAAAGATATATGTATAAATGTCTCATTTTATTGTTATGATGTATATATATATGTATATTTTACTAACCAAAAAAACAGGAGTCAAACAAGGTCCATCATAACAACCATTTTGCTAATTTGCAAACATATGTTACAACTATAATTTAGGGAGTGGTTGCCGGAAAACCCGATTTACAATGGTTTTTATAGTCTATTTTATGTTTGCCATTTTTTGTCTTCTCTTGTTCTCTTGTTGAATAGCTTAAGTCTGTTTTCAATTTTATCTTTGTTAGTTTCAAACCTATTTTCTGCTCATTTTCATTATTCCTAATATTGGCTGCAAGTATGTCTCTTTGTTATTATTTTTTCCATTTGCTTCACTTATTATCGTTATTGTTCCCTTAATTAATGCTGTCATATTGTTAATTATAGCTTCCATGTTAATTTCACAATTCCACAAAGCCTGGAATTTGTTCTTTATTTCTACTTGAAATTCAATGATGTTCTCTCAGTTCTTCATCAGACATGTTTTCTTCCTGAGAATCATGTTATTCTTTAAAATTTAAATTTGGATACTTTTTATGTTAAGTTTGTTTAAGACAGTTTATGATATCTTTAAAGATACCAACTTTATCAGTACATATAAAGTCAATTTCATTTTTGTAACCCCATTTGGAATTTTCCAAATTCATTTATAGCATTTAGCTTTTGATAATTTGTATTAATAATTGTCATTTTACATCTTTTTGCAAAGTTGACTGATAATTTGTATTTTTCATTTACCTATTCCAAATTTTCTTACAGGGTGAGAAGGGTAAATTGTTGCCATTTTACATGTTTAGTTTCATGCTTAAACCTTGTTTGTTTTTGATTTTGTCAACTGCACAATATAGTAGGGTCAGTTTAGCACCATTTGTGAGAAAAAGAGCACTGTGATGCAATTCATACTGCCAGAAATTTGGAAACGATATGCTGTACTGCTTGGCATTCAGGTCAGAACTTCCAATTTCAGAATGTCAATCTGTGGACAGTGCAGAGGATTTGGAAAAAGTTGGGTGAGTCTAATGGTGATTACAAAGGTACAGCAGTTCAAAAACTCCCTTTGACTGTTTTGATAAGAAAAGAACTCCCAAATTTGTTGGTGAAGGCCTCAGACACAATACAACTGGTGATTTTATTGTGGCTTGGTATATTACGTTGCACAACAGGAAAATTATCAACAAACCACATGAACAAATTAAACCCACATGCAACTGCAGAATAAAGAACAAATGTCCCTTAAACAGTAATTATTTACAAAACAACATAATATACCAAGCCATGATAAAATCACCAATTAATGAAGAAAAAGTATACATAGGAGTAACTGAAGGACCCTGGAAACAAAGAAATTATGCACACAAAACATCTTTCACAAATAGTAAATATGTGAACAGCATAATGCTATCTGGGAAATTAAAAACAAAATGCACATCACACCAAAAATATCTTGGAAAATAAGGTAAAGATCATCAGCCTACAACAACCAATCAAAAACTTGCAAACTTTGCTTGGAGGAAAAAATAGCTATCATTACCTTCCCAAGCCAAAATAAATTATTAAATAAAAAATCCGAGCTCATCTCAAAATGCAGACATGTAAACAAATTTTTACTACATTACTTAAAAATCAAAAACTGAAAAAAATAAATTAAAATAAAAAATAAAATAAAATAAAAAAGTAAACAAAATGACAATAAAGTAAGTAAAATAAATTAACCCAAACAAATTAACCCAAACAAATTACCAAATCACACCTGTTAGAATAGACAAAATAGAAGAAATAAATAAAAAATAAAAAAACAAAATCAATGAACCCAAATAAATAAAGTAAATAATAAACAAATTAACAAACCATTATGATCAAAATATTAGTTAGACTATAAAAATCAAACCAAAAATCAGATGAAAAACATAGCTATAACTGTTATATAACGATAAAAAAAACTATGTTACTTAAAAACCGAAAACCGAAAAGAGTAAATAAAAATATACAGTATAATAAATAAATAATAAAAAACAAGTAAAATAAATTAATCTAAATTCATCCAAATAAATAAACTAACAAACCGATCTGATGATTTTAACCATTAGAAAAAACAAATAAAGATAATCAATCCAAATAAATACATGAAGTAATAAATAAATTAAAAACTGCTCCTACCAAAATAGTTAGAATAAACTACAACAATCAACCCCAAAATTGAATAAATAGCTTTAATTATCTTCCTAAACCAAAAGAAAACTATTAAATAAGCAATATAAACAAATTTTTACTATTTTGATAAAAACACTGATTAAAATAAATATATAAGATAAGAAATAAAAATAAAAAATAAAAATAAATAATGATAAATAATAAAATAATTTAACCCAAATAAATAAATAAACAAGTAAATGACTTCCAGCAATTTAATCACCAAAATAGACTACCCACAAGGCACCACTGACCTGTATATATAAATAGCCGAGAAAAATAACAGCACTTGGGCTGACGATTGCGTCTAGCATGAAACAGACTGTCACCTCTAAGTGTTGACGTCAATGTTCACTTTTATATTTACACATACTCTATCTCTGATCTTGAGCACTTTATCCCATAAATATAGCACACCTTAAGACTATGTTTCTTCATATATATATATATATATATATATATATATATACTAGCAGCATGGCCCGGTGTTGCCTGTGCTTGATTCAAAAATCGTACAACTCATACAGCAATCGCTATCACTTGACTTAAAATATTTGCCCTTCCTTGCCTTTAAAGGAGTGCCCTTTGCCGTGCTGATGTTGCTACATACCTTACTTCTTGCCTATCTCACACTGCAAATTTTTTCTAAGCTCTATACTAAACATTAAATCTGTTACGAAAAAAGAACTAAACAAAATGAACACAAAACGATCAGCTTTAAAAAAGGACTCGTAACTGGAAAAATCGAATGAAAAAAGAATGTTAACAACAAATACTTTTTCACACCCAACCCAGTTCTGCGGAATCAGAATCAACGTTGAGTTTAAGCAAGCGAATGAGCCAATTGGAGTAAAGTGCCATGCAGATTTAAATTTTTCCCACTTGTGATGAATGCAGCTATGGATTTTTTTTGCATGCTAGCATGCTAGTTAACAATTGTGTCAGTCAGTTGTTGGCTCTCACATTGGCTAATAGAACCTTCCTGCTTATTCGTGGCAGCCAGCTAGAGGCTCTCACTCTGGCCAGTAGAAAATGGCTACAAACTACATGAAAATTGCCGTAGAAGCATGAAAAAATCAATTATTTCCAATATCGATGGGAGTTGGGAAATGCAATGTCAGTCTTGGCCTTTCCACTAATTTGGAGCATGTGCATATAAATTTTAGTGCAAATCCGTCAAAAATTGTGGCCGTGCATTCATTACACACACACACATCCTGCCTTTTATATATATATATATATATATATATAGTTTTAAGATGTGCTATATTTATGGGATAAAATGCTCAATATCAGAGATAGAGCATATGTAAATATAAAAGTGAACATTGAAGTCAACACTTTGGTTTTAGGAGCTGGTTATTTTATTCTTATTATATGCTCTGCTATGTGGGACTTTGAGGGCTCAGTATTCTTGACCACTATTTTACTTAATTTAATATATATATATATATATATATATATACACACACACACATATATATATATATATATATATATATATATATATATATATATATATATATATATAATCAGGCGTCCTGACGATTGCATGTATTTCATGCTAGACACAATCGTTAGGTTGCCCAATTTGTATATATATATATATATATATATATATATATATATATATATATATATATATATATATTAAATTAAATTTCTAATGAGCAGTCACCAGCCATGACTAACATGCAGTCATCTGGCAGTTGGTAACAGTAATGTTTGAAAATGGGCACTTTATACCTGTTAGGCAAGTTCAAAATTGTAAAAGTGTAGTTCATGCATACTATGCACAAACTAAATAAACCCACTGAATGAGGAAAGAAAAATGCCCGCCTGGCCAGGATGAAAATGCTGTAAATCCACAATTATTTTGGGAAGAAGAAAACACCAGAAACTGTTCACAGGTGTACCAAAAGAGTATTTGATGCCATGGGGAATGGTAGGTTCTCAGCTAAAAGCAAAATAGTGCTCAACAATACTGAGCCCTCAAAGTCCCACATAACAGAGCATATAATAAGAATAAAATAACCAGCTCCTAAGAGAGTCTGCTATTGAGACAGAATGGAAAATGTGCTCAATGCCATTATTAACTGGCAGAGCCTTAATATATTTTAAATTAAATTTCCAGTGAGCAGTGACTGACCATGGACAACAGTTTCAGTCAGTAACAGTGACCTGTGAAAATGGGCACTTTATACACCTCAGGTAAG
The DNA here is from genome assembly GCA_903632075.3 of Acanthosepion pharaonis. NCBI lineage: Eukaryota > Metazoa > Mollusca > Cephalopoda > Sepiida > Sepiidae > Acanthosepion > Acanthosepion pharaonis. The sequence goes on from CAHIKZ030003987.1 coordinate 1,151,503, forward strand.
TCCAAGATGGTAAAAATGTAGTTGATGTATCAGAAATTGAATGCTGAGATATTTTTTCTTCCTCTCTCATTATTAACCTAATAATTACTTGTTTCAAAAACATATCTGTTCATTCCAAGTGCCTTTTTGAACCACTAATCTCATACTTTTGGTTGCTTAGAGAAATTGTTGCACATTCTTTTGATTGGCTAACACTTTTTTGCCTTACAGTAGACATTAGCTGAAAAGAAAAGTTTCTCAACTTCTTTCCATATTGATTGTACATCTGAGGAATGTCCTAAAATAGATTGATTTCAATGCTATGATACAAAAGAATGAGATTAATGATCAAAACAACTTTTGAAATAATAATAACTAATCTAAAAATTACAAAAGATACATATAGAGTTTAAAAGGTTGTGTTATACCATATTACAAAAAATGGAAGATAGCTTATCATAGGAAATTAGCCTTGACCGACAATAGAAAACTGATAGCAAAATGAGTTCCTTTGGCGTCCACCAATCTGTTTTATACTTAAAAATACTTAGTGATAATACTTGCAATACTAATTTTATAAAGTGTAAATAATTCTAGATTAGTAAAGTACAATCTAATATCCACAGGAATCACATTAGAGATATTGGACAGTGTTTATTTTAGCATTTCTTACTTTATTTTTTGTTTTCAAATGAATATTGAAGAATTTGTTTGTCTCTTCACTATACTCACCTAAAATCTTTCAAAACTTAAATTTTGTATGCATTCTTATTTGACCAAGAGGAAGTTTTTATAGGAAGAAGAGGTATCTACCATTTTTCTGTTATCTTTAACAAATAATACAACCACTGTTTTTAATCATTGAGTGTAAGTTATATGCTAACAATTTCTTCTCTCGCACTTCTTGCTTGTTGAAATCTCTTCCAGCTTCTTGTTTTCCAGTCAACTTTGATCTAACCCTAACCCTGCCCAGTCAAAAAAATTTAATTGCAATGTCAGTCATTATCGTTTTTCTTCTTAATTCCTTTTCTTTTACTGATCTCTATCCTTAATAATACATTATTATTTTTCTCATATTCTCCCACACTCAGTAACCCCCTTGCATCATAGTGGCTTCATTGCCTTCTTTGGGGTAAAATGATTAAAAAAATAAAAAAATTATAATTTCTCTTGTATATTAGATGCGCAGTGTGGTGTAATAGATATCAGCTCAGGATGAGAAATTGAAAAGCCAAGTTCCAATTCCAGTTGAGTTCATTGTATTCATTTATGCACAAATACCCTTGGGAAAAGTATGAATCCATCTCTTCTCTTTGCAGCTATTGCTTGAATAGCAAGAGAGCTTGGCAACCAATCTACTGCAGAAAGAAATGCCAACCTACTGTGGGAAAATCTTCTGCCTAGTCAATCATGAATTGTAAGAGACATGATCGCGGAAGTGTGTATCACATATGGCACTTAACTGACCGACTGATATTAGATGATAATTTCTCTTAATGTCTGGAAAGAAAAATATTTGTATTTTTTTCAAAAAATATATTTTATACTTTTCATATTTCTTCATTGGAAACTTACTGGAAACAAATAAAATCTTGTTATTTTAGGCTACTAATTTCTCTTGACTAGTGCTGATATCAATAAAACAAACTGAATTATAAAATAACCATTTCTACATTCTGTTTCATTGCTTCCCTTTGGTATCGTATTTATATAGATTGAATTTCAATGTTTTATTTCTGATATACAGTGACTGCCAGAGATTAATTATGAAATATGGCTTCAAACTTAGGCAATAAAAGATTTTTATGAGTTGATTTATAGCTTCAACTGAAGTTTTAACATTGTTCTCACACTAAAAGTATTGTTGGGGAAAGATTCCATAAGTCACTGTTTGTTGAATAAAAAATCAGAGAAAGGGTTACTGCGTATTCAAAAAAAAAACAATAATATTTATTTAAGATAAAATACACAAATTTTTACTGTAAAAGTTTGTATTTAGAAAGTTCTCTCTGACAAAAGAGAAACTTCCAGTGAGGAAGAGAGAAAGTAGAGTTGAGAGACAAGATCAAAGGGAGTCCATTGTTGCTTTGGTGAGAAAGACAGGATGTCTCTTTACTGTAAGTTTTTCTGCTGAATTTAATCTATATCTAGTTTATATGAAGCTTCATGAAGTTTCCAGAATTATTGGTGGAAGCTGATTTTATTGTCTATTCTTTATTTGGTAAATTTTCATTTTAACACCTGAGCGCTAATATCCCTTCAAATTTTTCCAAAATAGTCTTATTTCCATGCAAATGTATATGCTGAACTCAAATCAACAATTAGATATTGAAGAAACCTACCTTTTTGGATGTTAACGACCCCCCAAAAATCGGACTTTTTCCTGGTCTTTCATCAGCCATTACCGGCTTATTGATAAATAATTCAGTGCTGAATTTTGTTGGTGGACATATACAATTTGGGCCTATTTACTTCCTTCACAGTAATTCCTTGTAGTTAACTTTCAAATTAGGGTTAGGTGTTTTTTCTTTGTTATGCTTTTATTTTTTTTATTTTTTTTTAAAAAGAAAGTTAACTTTCAAATTAGGGTTAGGTGTTTTTTTTCTTTTGTTATTCTTTTATTTGTTGATGTTTACATATATTTGGAAGTTAACTTTCTTCTTAAATTAAGTACAAAAAAAAGTCGCTTTACGGAAGCGCATAGTAATTTCTGAAAGAAAATAGTTCAGCAGTGAATGACGCTTGGGTGTTAAAATGAAAATTTACCCTTTATTTTTATTAATTTGAAAATTTGAAATATGTTTGAAACTGGAAGGCTGTGCAGAGCCTTTACCTGGTGTGTTTATTTTGTCATTTGATTTTTTTTATTTGAAACAGTTAACGTCTGCTTACCCTACAGTATCACTGTGCAATTTGTGAAATGTTTGCTTTGTGATTAAGTGCCAAATAACATAAAACATCCAAGAATGGATGGTGAAACTCAACATTATTTAGAAGCTGTACCACCAATTGGAAGAAACAATGTCCAACCAGATTCTGCAGAATTTGTGTAAAAGGACAAAGTATGGTGAGACAGATGGTACTATTGTGCCTTTTGTGAAGTCAGACCATCACTCTGTAGTGTAGATTGTTTCAAAATACACTATCTGAGCACTTAGCTTGGATATTGGACACTTCTGTTGCTTTTTAAATGCTTTGTTTATGTGTTATACTTTCAATAAATCTTTCCCATAAAAAGTTTGTTTATAGTTGCCAGTATGATTTTTCATTCCTGCTTTATATGCCAGGTGCTAGTATTTTGCATTAAAAACAAAAAAATTATCATGGTTTTAACCTTGATGGCAAGACCACAAGGTGAGATAACTCATGGCTGGCATCATAATAATAATGTCTTAAGTGGACTATCTCACCATCAGTAATAAGAAATCATTTTATGGCCATTAAAACCAATGTTGAACTCTTGATGTACTTTCAAAAACCAGATTTAAAAAAAATGTGAAATTAAAAGCAAAGAGAAGGATCCAAGCATTTGAGAACAAATTGGCATCTTCTATTGGGAACATAAAACCAATGAGTTTGTGCGGAAAAGGGTTGAAAGTTTTGTGGGCCACCAGGAACCTCTTCTCACCACTGTCAAATTGGAGAAAAATGATGTGGTTTGGATATATTACAAGGCACAACAGCCTGTGCAAGACTATCATGAAAGGCACCATTGAAAGTGGATATAGGAGAGGATGCCAATGCAAAAACTGGTTGGATAATGTCAAACAATGGACAGGTATGACTATATCAGAATTGCTGATGGTTGCCGTTGATAGACTATTGCGGAGGAGATTCAGTGTGGCTTCTGCATTTGGATACCCCTACGATTACAAAAGTCAAGGGGATGATGATGATGATATCAAAAATTTGCTTTCCTGTTGTTGGCCTGCAGTCATTGAATATTAAGATCATTACATTTTTGATAAATAATATTTAAATGAATTTAACTTACATTTGTCTTTGTAACCTTTCTGGTAAAATGTAATTAATTTCCAAATACCACAAGACTTACCATTTAAAATACAGTATTTGGGCACATCAAGGTGGTGTAATGGCTAGCAAGCTTGTCTTGCTAGATCAATTATGACTGAGTAGTGAGTTCAATCCTCACTGGGTGCCCAATACTTTCAGCCGTGTGCCACATCTAAGCTACACTTGGAAAATCTCTTTAAAATGCAGTATTTTCATTTAGCTATACTTTGGTTACTTACCCAGATTGCTAACCATCATATAAAGTAAGGAAAAAAAAAACCTGAAATTTTGAGAAAATAAGTTTCTTGCAATAGAATAACAGCTATTTCTTTCATGCTACTTTGGATGAAAAAGAAGAAAATCAACCCTAAAGCAATTCACTTTGTCTTAGGATGAATAACAACAAGAATCTAGCAAAAAAAATAAGTGTACATGGTAGGGAGACCACAAAGAACCTTAAAATAGAACAACTTGACATGTTTAAGGTGTTTTATGCTTTACTCATTATAGTTCAGAACTGGTAGCTGTGTTGTTGACTAGCAAGATCAGCTTACCATTATTACCCAGCTTCAAATAGCCCTCTTCTTTCAACCTGTTATATATATATATATATATATATATATCAGATTAAAAAATTAAATCTATTAATTCTTTAAATGTATATATATATATTTAAAGAATTAAAGGATTTAATTTTTTAATCTGACATATTTCTATTATTTCAAATGTTATTTTTAGTGGATACATAGTGGTGTGTGGCTTATGGATTAAAATGAGCAGATGATTTACACACACCAAGATTAATGGACGATGGTAATGACGAGGAAACGCACGAGTAATTTAAACAAAATAACATAAAGAATTTATTTTACAAATTTACATGCTTGAAGTTGTGTCAGTAGCTTGTTTCAGGAAAATAAATGAGAGATTTTTAAATTCTGTAGTTTTAGTATCTGTCTATATTTCTGAGATGAGGTATTATGTACATTATTTACATTATTCGGAGTATTGTCCTCATCTTTGTCGCCATATTTATTACAACATTTCAGTTGTCGTATGCTCCAGCCTTCTTCAGGTGGTTGGAATGTCAAACTTAACCCTTTATTTCGCTCACTGGGGTAGTTTTAACAAATTGCCATGAAGAGGAAATGTTCATACAACAGATTAAATGATCTGACACAAAATAATATTAAAAAATATTCAAAATCTTAATTTTTAATTTTTATTCCATCTTGACAAAAAATTTTGAAAGTGGTTGTAATTCATTTAATAAAGGTTTTTCTTAATGAATATATACTTTAATTAAGATTTGTTGATTGTCTGGGAAAAAGAGATATTTTTTTAATATTATTTAGGGGTTCACTGTACATGTTTGTGTGGACATAATTACTTGAGGTGGTGATAGTGATTTTCCAAGCGTAGCTTAGATGTGGCACAAGGCTGAAAGTAGGGGGTACTCAGTGAGGATCAAACTCACTACTCAGTCCAGTCATAATTGTTCTAGCGAGACAAGATTGCTAACCATTACACTGCCTCGAGGTGCCCAAACTTGAGGTGGTGATATGTGTGTTTTATTTTGTAGTTTTGTTATATTTTGGAATACAGTTTGATTTCTTTAACAAATTGTTGGATATTATATGGATTAATATAATGAAAGTGTTCTTTCATGTTGGTTGTTTGATTTTGTTTAATGGCATATCAACACCTCTATGGGTTATTTAATGTTGAACTCGAAATATTTTGAACATTTTATGGTTTCAACTAAATATTCTGAATGCAACTGTATGCCTTCAACTACAGATAAAATGTATTGTTTGTCATTTTGCTATAAAATGTATTGTTGGTAATTTTTTATATAAAAATGTATTGCTGGTATTTTTATTAGAAAAATATATCTTTATACATTCATATTTAGGGGTTCTATATTTATCCATAATTGGGACCCTAATAGGTGCTACTACCCCAGGTCAGGGTGGGCCTAGGAACAACAACAATTAAGAGATGGTTCTACACCCCTCAAAATCTCCAATCTCCTGATCAGTAGCCTTGATGCTAGATGTATTTTATCATCATACCCAGGACTATTTTATTTTTTTAACTCAGACTATGATGAACAGTTGCTAAATATATATACAAGATTTTTTTAATGTAAACATTCACTTCTATGAAAATTTCTCTGATTTAACCAGTAGAGAAGACAATATTTATGAATAAAAATGATAATAGGAAAACTGGTAATTGCTGACGCGTTTCGTCCAATGTGGACTTTATCAAAGCAAAATACAAAAAGATTTTTCGTATTTTGCTTTGATAAAGTCCACATTGGACGAAATGCGTCAGCAATTACCAGTTTTCCTATTATCATTTTTATTCACAAATTCACTTCTATATTTTGTATGTGGTGATGGCTCCTTTTGTAGTCTAAGATGGCCACATACACACACATTTACACACAAATATACTTGCTTGATACTTGATGAGGTAAAAAGTACTTCTGTATCATTATTGAATCTTTTATGTATTTTCTACTTTTGTCTTTTCCTCTTTCCTTTAGGACTAAGTTTTACATGTACATGCACACACATTTACATGCACACATACACACACACACAAGTTTTGCATGTACATGCACACACATTTGCATGCACACATACACACACACACACAAACACAAATTTTATTTTTTGGCATAAAAGATGCTATTTTTTTGCCAAATAAGTCTAAAAAATTTACCCTGTGTCCCACATATTGAAAGTTAATTTTTTCATAGGTGTATCCTAATTAGTTATGACATTTTTGTAAAAAAATTTCAATCTGAAATTAAGGTCTATCTTTTAATTAGGAGCATGCTTGATACCAAGAAATACAATATGCAATTGTGAACTGATGAGACCTTGTCACCAATCTAGTACTGCACTTAAATCCAAAGAGTCTATGTACCATAGTGAAGAGTATCCCTTAGTTAACATTCATGTTTGTGGTGACTTCAGTATTCATTACAAAGAATGATTAGTCCACTCGAATAAAACTGATCAAGAAGGCAGATACTGCCAAGATTTCTCCAATGCTTACAAACTGACTCGGATCATTGATGATAAACCCATTCATATTCCAGATAAAACAAGACATCACACAAACTTCCTAGACCTATTTCTCATATCCTGCTATGAAAAATGCTCTGCTAAAGTGTTACTGCCTCTGAGCACTGGGCATAAACTTTGGTACCTGAACATGCCTTTGCCAAACCAAAGACATCCCCAGATATGCTGTTCCATAGAATGATTTTTCAGTACACCAAATCTGGCTGGGACAGCTTCAGATCTTAAGGCCATGGACTTGGTGCTTACATAATTTTGGCCTTGTGCCGCATCCATTATAATCTTCCTAAAATCAGATCTTCTGATTCATGTTACACAAATTTCCCCCACTGGCTGGATGTGAACACTCCAAAATCCAAGACTGAACTAAAAATTCTGTCAAATGTGTATCAGCTCTGCAAATAGTTTGTTTTACTTACACACTCAAAAAAATACAATTCAGAATTTGTACCCAATAGCACCCACTTCCGCTTAAAGAAACAAAATAAAAATTGGAGCTGATCTGAACTTAAGAAAAGGACATAAAAGCCCATCAAAGGGACATCTTCAGCAGCTAGATGGCACAACAGCCATGATTCACAATGCTCGTTGGAATGCGACCTCCCATTTCCAAAGACAACTCGGCCAAAGGCCGTTACCGCAGTAAATCATAACTTACCCTCACTCTCTTACCATACGCCTCTGCGGATGACTTTTATGATTCTACTTATCTCTTTCTTTCAACGAGGGACATTAACACCAATTTACCATTTGTTGTATTTTTACATTGATATAATTGTTTATTTTTTAAACCTACATCGTTTCTTCTTTGTTCTGCCACCATACATTTAATATAACACATCTAAGCTATGCTTAGAAAATCACCATTACTGCAAGGAAATATTAGATTAATCAGTTTATAGTTTATTTCTCATATTAATGAGCTGAACTTGTACATAAACCTAATTTTAGCTGTTTTTGCCCTTTCGATATCTTTTTAAAAATATTTTTTTTTATTTCTAAGTTTTAATCCCTGAACTTATTTTATCACCTACATGTTTTTTTTTTATGTATCAGAAATTCCAAGTGACAGGATTATATTAAAATTAACTAGTTATTAGTCATCTTATGTTCACATGATTTTGTGTTCATTAACATGTGAATGACATCACTGACCTTGTGATAGGTAAATTTTCTAAGTCATCAATTAGCATTGTTTGTTTCTTTGTAAATATATCTGCAGTTGATTTCCATGTTTAGTTAACCATACCATTTAATAAGTGGTAGTTAGTTACAGCTGTTAGTGACATATTATGGTGAATAATTCTACCTGCTTTAATTCCTGTGTTTTTTATACTACTGCTCAACTTTCTTGTGAAACAAAATGACATTTAATTAAAACATTCTACTTGAAGTGAAAACATTCTGAAACTTCTGTATGCTACATTAATCAACCAATTAAATTTTATAAGAGAATAATTTAAGATATTTCAAAGTGTTTCAGATAGACAATGTAATTTTGCTATAATGTTGTTAGTGGGTTTTATCTCTAAACACTATCGTCACTTCTGTATATACTATAGTTCACCCAATACAAGGCTTGATAACCACTCAAGATAGAGGGTTACTGCTAAAGTTGTTATGATAAATGAGTTGTGTGATATGGTTGATAATGAATAGTATTTTTTAACTGGGCAAAATTTAAAATCTAGCAAATATTAATGACCTCATTGCACTAATCACCAATCCTTTGATCATGGCGCATGATAAAGATTTTTATTGCCTCTTTCGACAATCTTTTTCCTCACATGGGTCTGTCTCTCAATTTGGTAATGCTTTCTATAAGGGGGAGGTGTAAAGCTGAAAATGTTTTGTCCTATTAGTGTGTTTATATGAGTTTATATGTAAGATAAAATGAAGAGTATACAATAATAATAATAATAATAAAACAACAATAATATTAATGATGATGATAAAAATGGGCACATGCAAGTAATGTAGATATTATCTATGACTATAGGATGATAAGAATAGTGATAATAATGAGGACTACAGAAATAATGGTAGTATTAAAAGTCAAAGAGAAAAGTAAAAGATAATAAAAAACTATAAATAAATATACAATTAATAAACATTTATATGAATGCATATACATGGTTGGAAAATAGTAATGAAGATAGACACATAGAGAAATGTAATATATAAGCATTTATACAAACATAGTCAAGTCTTGTCTAGCTATTAAAACTTAAGAAAAAATGATGCAGTTGTTTCAGCTATTTCTTTTGTAAAAATATAATAATTGAGAATTCCTCGGTCTTTTTTTTTAATCCTAAATTGTGAGTATTAAGTTTGGTAATGAAGTAGCTTTCAGCATCTCTATGGTTGTATTGTGAATTTAAGAAAATACACACACACACACACACAATACATACATACGTACATATATATATATATATATATATATATATATATAGTAATAATACAATGTAATCTGTATGGAATTTCCAGGAAGATATAGATCCAGGGAGAGCTCTATGTCAAAAGACAGAGCAAAATTATTAATTAAAGAATATCAAACACTTAAAATCCCATAGGTAATAAGTTTTATTTCATGAGAGCTCTAAAAAAACAGCCCTCAATCTTTGAGACCTACAAACAAATTCACAAATGAAATGTTTAAAATTATTATGGGATTTTAAATGTTTGATATTCTTTAATTAATAATATATATATATATATATATATATATATATATATATATTGCTTATATTTATATATGCATTATTTGTTTTTGATTTTGTTGACTGCACAGTATAGTAGAGTCTGTTGCACAGTGTCTGCGAGAAAAAGAGCACCATGATGCAATTTAGTCCACCAGAAATTTGGAAACAGCATGCTGTACTGCTTGACATTTGTGCTGGAAGCTCCAACACAAACATTTCAGAGTGTTTGGGTGTCAATCTGCGAACAGAACAGAGGATCTAGAAAGAGTTGGATGAGTCTAATGGTGATTCTGAATGTACAGCAGCTTAGAAATCTCACTCTGATCATTCTGATAAGAAAAGAACTCCTTACATCTGGCCAACTAACTCCCAAGATTACAGCCCCCTTGGTTGTTATGTGTGGGATGAAGTTGAGCAAGAGACCAACAAAACTTCTTGTTACACCAGAGATGAACTGAAGACAAGTATTATGACAGCATTCACCAACTTAAACAAGGAGACTGTCCAGTCCAGAAGAGTTGTCAGATATTCCCAAGTTGTCTAGAGGCTGTGGTTGAAGCCAGTGGTGATATTATTGAATAAATTTACTCTTTATTATTTCAAAATATTTATTTTTGTGTAATTTTGGTAAATATATCTCTTAAAATGAGATGTCAATGTTATTTTCATTTTTGCGTAATTTTGAAGACAATGTATTTATTGCAGACTATATATATATATATATATATATATATATATATATATAAGGATTAAAACAAATATAAAATTTATCACTTAGTTAATTGATGTTATCTTCAGCACCCCAACTCCAAAGTTTCATGGACAAACTTTTTTAATTCATTCATTCCACTCGTCAGGAGGTATCAGCAATTGTTTATTGTTTAAAGTTTACAATATTTATGAGAGAAGAGTGATCAGTATCATAGACAGAGCATTTGTAGATGCAAACAATGTGGAAAGAAATCAACAGTTTATGGTAACTGTAACTAGACATTGTTGATTTCTATGCCAAAATAATATATATATATATATATATATATATATATATATATATATATATATATATGTTATATAGCAAATATAAATGGATATAAATCCGACAGAATGAAGAAAATATCTGGAAAAACAAACAAAAATCATTCAAATTTTATATCATCTGTTTTTGGATAAGACTTGTTTTTTATGTCCATTGTTTTCGTCGATTTATATTGATTATGTTAATTGTATTGTATTTTTAATGAATATTGTCCCGAAGAAGGTTTTTAAACTGAAACGTCAGACGTCGACATTTCATTCATAATTAAAACAACATAATCACATTCTAAGGATTTTTGTTTGTTTTTCCAGATATTTTCTTCATATATATATATATATATAAATATAGAAGTGAACATTGAAGTCAATACTCAGAGCAACAAGCTGTTTCATGCTAGACGCAATCATCAGGCTGCGAATGTTGGATTTTTCCTCAACTATTTATATATATGGGTCAGTGGTGCATTGTAGGTAATCTATTCTGGCAGTTATTTTTGTGAGAGTGGCTTGTTTGATTATTTATTTATTTGGATTAATTTATTTTACTTGTTTTTCATTTTAATTTTGTATTATTTATTCTTTTCAGTGTTTGATTTATCCCATAAATATAGCACACCTTAATACTATATTTCTTCATATATATATATATATATATATGTGTGTGTGTGTGTGTGTGTGTGTGTGTGTGTGTGTGTGTATTCACTTCACTCTAATGGCCTTGGAAATATCATTGTATCATCAGCATAGACATTTACAAATAATTTGAATATATTCTTAGGTAGATCATTTATGTAAATCAGAATGTGGGTTGGTCCAAGAACTGAACCCTTGGGGACACTTGCACTGACTGCTAGGGCCTCAGAGTATTGCCCATTGATAACTATCTTCAGGGACCTATCTATTAGGAAGGATTTTATAATAGAGAAAACCCTTCCAGTAATTCCATAGCTTGTGTAGCAAAGCTTTGTGCCACATCTGGTTGAAGGTCTTTGAGATATCTAATGCTATGGTTCTTGCAGTATGTGTGTTGTCAAGGGCCTCACTAATTCTGTGTGTAATGGTAGTTAGGATGTCAGCAGTAGATCGGGCTGATTGAAACCCATACACTTCATTGCACAAAAGGTTGTTCCGATCCAGGTGCTCAACAACCTTCTTGTTGATTAAGGCTTCACTAAGCTTACTGATGATACTGAGGACATTAATGTGTGTCTATACCAGAAGGGGAAGGATCAATTGCCCATGTTCTTGAAAACCAGGCATACATTTGCTACTTTCCACATGCTTGAGAAAGATTTCTCCTTCAAGCAGTAGTTAAATAACTTTGCTAGAATCAGGGATAATTCTGGGTTGATATTCTTCAGGATGACCACTGGAATTTTGTCTGGGCCAGTGGCTTTTTTGGGGTCAAGGCTTTTGATAAGTCTAGAGACTTCTCCTGCTGAAATGAGTATATTACTGAGATTGTGCTCATTGAGTCATGGGAAGTTGGGGAGGGGATGATACTTGTCATCTAACATTGAGTTTGAAACAAAAATTGAGGTGAAGAACTTTGCCTTGTCTGTCATTGTCTGTTAAGGCCCATTTATTATAGTGGGCACAGCCACTTTGCCTCTGTTCATAATTTGGTTGGTGATCTTCCAGAATTCATGAGATGCAATTTGTTTATTTTAAACCTTAGCCTGGACAGATCATGTGTAGCTGCACTTTGTACTTTCCAGGACTCTCTTACAGCAATTGCAGGCAGTTCTGAAGAAAGTAAGAGCCAGACTACACAGCTACTTGCATTTTCATTAATTGCTGTTAAGGAAGACACCAACCTAAGTAGAGCTATGTGGAGTTTTAGAAAGGGCTGAATTCTCTCTCCTCATTGGGATATGCAGCAATTGTCCAATGAGAAATGCAGGAATTCTGAGTAAAAGGTAGTCTAACAAGAATCTCCATTGAACTTTGGATGTGATGTACATATATCATTGTCCCAAAATAAAAAATATTATGTACATGATAGTTCAAAAGTTGGGGCCGCTCTCTGTATTTAATAATTAGTAAGTGCCATACCTCCTTTGGTTTAATTAACTCCTACTAAGCTAGTATACTGAAACTATTTAAGCCATTAGTACATGACATCCAACTTTTTAGTGAGGGGATTACCTAAAATTTAAAATCCACCAGCCCTAAAATTACTATTAGCCAGCAATGTAGATCAGGCAAAAAGTGCAAAAGTTTTAAGGAAACTTTATGCAGTAATGGGTTAAATTTGTTATTATTATTATTATTATTATTATTATTACTATTATTGAATATATGATAAAACCCCTCTAAAGGAGAAAGTCCCTCTGGCTCAAAGTTAGCTATTAAATTAGTTTTGTAAAAGGCATGCAACCATCAATTTTTAGGCAATTCTTCAAAATTCAGAGGTTGGTCCTGAAATTTTGGCCATAAAGTACAAAGTGAAGTTTTAAATTATATATTTTTCTAACACAAGTTTTTGCCAGATTCCAAACTGTTCCCTCTACCCAATCTCACTCACAAGGCTTGGGTGAACTTGTGGTGTGTTTGTCAGGCACTTTCCGAATGTACTGCACACTGGTATTACCTCCACATATGGATAGCAAGTCACCCTCCTGACAAAAAGCTGAGTCTCATAGTCAGAAAGCAAACATGCTAGCCACCCAGTCACATGCCCTTACATACATAAATGCATATATATATATATATATATATATATATATATATATATATATATATATATATTCAAGCATATATTGTTAAATATAACAGACAACAAATGTCTATTATGTTTGATCTTGAGCCATTCTAAGCTTTGTATAGCTGCTTTAATTTCGACAAAATTACATTTCAAACTAGTCACAAAACTAAACATATCTTTGTTTAAATGTCTATATAATCACTCTGAAGATGGTTCATGTGAGTCAAAAGATTAGGTCGAGGAACAGCATAATAAAAAAAATATCCAAATGTTGGACAGTTTTTGTCTTTATTTTCTTCCAAAATTAAAGCAACCATACAAAGCTTAGAATGACTGAGGATCAAACATAATACACATTTGTTGTCTGATATTCAACAATATATATTTGAATAATGAATTGCTGCCTCAATACACTAAGTATATATATATATATATATATATATATATATATATATATATATATATATATATATATATATATAGAGTCATTGTTAACAGACTAGTTCATTATTACTGTAGTCAGTTTCTCATAGCCTTATGCTAGAGAACCACAAAATAAAGTAAGTTGTGGGCTATGATCGCCCACATCCTGAAGGGATATATCACATAGAAGAAGCAACATTGAATGAATGAACATAGTTTTATGACACATTGAATCATAGATATTACAAAATTGATTATGAACAAAACTGTGGTGACATATTTATAGTTGAATCTGAGGCCCTGGTTACAACTGACTTTAGGTTTGTTAAGAAATAAACATTTCCGTGTCCTTGTAAGCTGGCCAAGTGTACATATTGAACCAGATGCAGAAAAAGAGCAGTCGATAAAAAGAAAATCAATGTTCTAAATTCAAAATACTATGGCCAAAAGCAGGTAGCCAGCAAATGCTGACATCCAGACAAGCAATTTCATGTCTCTGTAAACATATTTTAAAAAGATAACATTTTTTTTATTCTGATTTTTAATATTTGTAGATATCTTTTTGGAAGATAAAAGAAATTGTCAGCATTTTCTGAAAGTTCTAAAATAGTATAAACTTAATTTGTTACAAAATGGTGAAGCCTATTTAATTAACACATAGAACAATTTATCAATGATTCTTTTTTCTTTCCAAAGGAAAGGAATATAATTTATAAATATTTAAAATAGAGGTACAAAATTACAACATGATTGTCATCCTCAACAATGAATAAAGTCAGTCGAAAGAAGCAGTACTAAAAAAACAAGATATCCCTAAACATAGACAGAAGAATGAGAACAATCTATTCCTGGAGATTAACTAAATGGTTTAGTTCAAAATTCCCTGAGCTTTGAGCAAGTGAAAGCTGTGGGTCTTGGCAAAAATCATCCATCTTTGAACATTGTAGACTGGCACTACAGAATCACAAAGAACTGTACCAAGTAATAGAAACCACTTTACTTGAAAACTACCAACAGTAGCAACAACAAAAATGAATAGCACATGTAACCCAAAGAGAAAATAATGATATAATCAAGATTCTGAAATTCCGCACTACTTCAAATAAAAAGTTAAGAAGGAAAGGGGGTTTCTTTCCTAACTTTTTCAAAGAGCTATAGCAGCTACTGGACTTAAAAAAACATATTTTCCTGATAAATTGTTTTAAGAGAAAGATTTTATAAATTTCAACCAAAAGCTGTACTGTCTGCTTGGTCAATGAATACCAAATGTACCAAATAGGGAAAATGATTAATATTACCATTACCATTACCATTACTCAGATCGACAGTCACCTGAAGAAAACCAGAGAGTACAACAACTGAAACATTGTCATAACAACAATAAAGATTAGGACATCAGTTTGAATGTATGTAATATAAATAATGATAACACCTTGCCCTCAAAACTCAAAGGAAATTACTAAGTTTAATTTAGCCTTGGGCAAGGTTGCAGAAGAGGATAAAACTTGTCAATCATGGCCTATGAAGTTAACTAGCTAAGAATCATTCCATGGTATATATGTACATATGTTTTAGTACATATATACCATGCTGTTATTAATTATCAATCTATCTAGACAGTGCAGACATAGGAATCAACACTGTATGGTGTGAGTATTAGTTTTACACCTTAAGTGATCATCAGATAGTCTGAAGATTGCTTGAGGTTTGCAACAGTTACAAGGCAGTGTTGATTATTACATCCTCACTGTCTGTTGTATCTTTAAGTGCTCTATCTCTGATATTGAGTACTCCACCCCACTAAATTCAGCACACAAACACACACACACATGTATATATGACAAAGTGGAAAATATTTTTTCTGTGACAAGTTTAATCCTTTAGGACTTCATTGAACTAAAGTGATGTTTACACATGAAGGAGAGTGGAATTTTTTTTAAAATATGTCTTTTGGGAATAATTTTTTTTAGTTGGATGAAATCCTAAAGGATAAAACACATTACATGAAAAAATTTGTTCTATTTTGTCATTCATAGATTTTCCTAAAATTGTTCTTGATATATGAAAATTTATATATTGTTTTATATATATATATATATATATATATATATATATATATGGGATTAATATAAATTTTTCCCCTAAAATTGTTCTTGATATATGAAAATTTATATATTTTTTTACATGTATACAGGGTGCAATGGATAAATTGTCATTTAAATTATGCTTAAATGAAAAAACACAGACGTCTTATTTTAATAGATATATTTACCAAAATTACACAAAAATATCTTGAAATACTAAACAGTAAATTTATTCAATAATATTGACATTGGTTTGAACCACAGCCTCCAGACAACTTGGGAATCTGGACTGGACAGTCTCCTTGTTTAAGTTGGTGAATGCTGTCATAATCCTTGCCTTCAGTTCATCTTTGGTGTTACAAGGAGTTTTGTTGGTCTCTCGCTCAACTGCTCCCCCACACATAATAACAAAGGGAGTTGCAATCTGTGGAGTTAATTGGCCAGATGTAAGGGTGACATCACAGAAATTGTCTGACAGCTATAACAGGGTTCTCCTGCTTGTGTGGTATGGTGCAAAGTCCTGTTGCCAGATAGGGTCTTCCAGTAGCCACTTTCTTGATCAAGAGCAGCACTACCTCTTTAAAGTACATGATGTAGGTCTCTTTGTTGAGTCTGAGGCCCTCACCAACAAATCCAGGAGTTCTTTTCTTATCAGAATGATCAGAGAGAGTTTTCTGAACTGACGTACCTTCATAATTACCATAAGACTCATTTAACTTTTTCCAAATCCTCTGCACTGTTCTCAGGTTGACAGCCAAATACGAATGTTTGTATTGAAGTTTCTTGCATGAATGCCAAGCAGTACAGCATACTGTTTCCAAATTTATGGCAGAGTGAATTGCGTCAAGGTTTTTTTCTCACAGATGGTGTCCAACTGACCCTACTATACTGTGCCATCAACAAAATCCAAAACAATGCACAAAATTAAAAATGTAAAATGGCGACAATTTATCCATCGCACCCTATATATATATATATATAAATATACCCCAATATAATATATATATATATATATATATATATATAAATATACTCCAATATAAAGCATGTTTAAGAGAGATATGAAATTAACCCCTCCCTATACTCTACCTCGTCTCTTTACCTACCACTCTCACCCCCCCCTGTTAAATTACAAAAATTACACTACCCATCAATTTCTAATCTCATTTTTCCTTTCATTTCGTTGTTGGAATTGTTACCTGATGATCCAGAGTCCTTTAAAAAGGATTTTGGTGAAATAAATTATTGTAATGGTACCTTAAAAGTGGTCTGTTTTTTTAATTATATATATATATATATATATATATATATATATATATATATATATATATGTATTACTTGTCTACTAGGGCAGCTACCCAGTCCCTATTGGAGACTCTTGCTCAGGTGCATTTGTGTTTATTCAACACCCACAGACCTCATCTGTGGTTTATAATGCAACTATACTGAGCAGACCTTACTTACAGTATCTGGAAAAGAGCGTGTTATCTGGTGTGATCAACAATTTGAACAAGGCCAGCATACTCAAGCTCTCAGCCACAATGACTTGTGACTTTGTGCCAGGATTAATACAATATAAAATTTTTCACTTAGCTGATATATGTTAATTTCAGCATCTAGACTGTAGAGTTTAATAGACAGACACTCGACCAATCATTTTGTCCACTCGTCAGTAATTGACTGTTTATTTTCTTTTTCTTTTATATTGAGTTAAGAAATATGATAAAAATATAGGTTTGGTGTATTTATGGGTAAAAGTGCTCAATATAGATAGAGATATTAATAGAGTAAATGTAAATCTAAAAGTGGACAATGAGGTTAACTTCAGGCAGCAACTGTTCTTTTCATGCTTGAACCCAATCTTCACACCATCTTATCTATATATGTAAGGGATACTGAAAAGTCCTTGATCCATTTCATCATATATATATATATATATATATATATATATATATATATATGAAGAAATATAGTTTAAGATGTGCTATATTCATGGGATAAAGTGCTCAATATCAAAGATAGAGCATATGTAAATATGAAAGTGAACATTAAAGTCAACACTCAGAAGCAATAGACTATTTTGTGCTAGACACAATCGTCAGGCCATGATTGCATCTAACATGAAACAGTTTGTTGTCTCTGAGTGTTGACTCCAATGTTCACTTTTATATATATATATATATATATATATTTAAAATAAAAAACAGAAAACTTTAAGGTTCCATGTAATAAATTATTTCACCACAGCCCTTTTAAAGGACTGCGGATCATCAGACTTTACTTCCCATCAAATTACCATTTTATCCTCCTTAGGTTACCCATACGGATTACCTAGTTTTTCATAAACTATATAAATATATATATATATATATATATATATATATATATATATATATATATATATATATATATATTTGATGTTGTTTGATGCAAAATAAATGTCTATTTTAAGACTATATAAACTTATTTTTATGATAACATTTAAGTATAATTTCATTTCTCTGGTTCAATAACTGGCTTGTATTTTTGTACTTAATTATTTTAATTTTTTCTTCCAGGCATAGTTTGTATCTGTTTTTATTTATATATATATATATATATATATGTATATAAAATATATATATATATGTAGAGAGAGAGAGAGAGAGAGAGAGAGAGAGAGAGAGAGAGAGAGAGAGAGAGAAGAAAATGGGTTTTAAACCAACCACATGGTTTTTCTTTCCATATTTATTCTATTACCATACAAAACATCAGTCTATATTCTAAGCTTTTTAACTCCTATGAAGTCATTTCCTATAAGATAATTTTACTACTTTCATAAGTTTGCTAAGAAGAAATTATTTTTATTTTAGAATGCAAAGGTGTGTGTGGAAATGAATCATCTGTGAAGATAAATCAATTGCATGTGAACTTTACAAACAAATTCCCATGACAAATAAGAAAAGTGAAAATAAAACACTAAAGAGGCAACTGATCTCTTGTTTTATAAATATTAGCTAATAATAATTGTTTCCCAGTTATTATTATTAAAAATAGTAATTAAACAATTACTGAAGAACAAATGCCTTATTTGTACATGTTTTCACTCCTGCAAAAGTAGACACTGTCTCTACCTGAAACAGATTGCACAACTCACATGATTTTCAAATTTTTTATACTGAGCTTCAATCAATACAAGGCCCAAGAACCACTTATGATAGAGTGTTACTGAATGAGGTGTGTGATATGAACATAAGAGGAGGAAGAAGGAAGTGAAAACTATGAAACAACCTTCTGACAGTGTCGCAATCTCTTTGTAAGTGACTAGATCCTTCATGTTTAAGGTCATGAATGAATTGGAAGCCTCTGGCAAGGAAAGGTAATTTGTAGCCAAGTAAAATAAACATTCTTACCAGTCATGTTGAAGGAAGTAAAAATTATAAGGATAAGGAGGATGGATAGACTTGAAGAGGTCAGAATTGTAGTATTCATGGACTGATTTGTTTTTTACATCTTATCAACCTATTGTAAGTTATTTAATTTCCAATGATATTTGTGTGTAAATGAATGTAACAAACTAGAATTTGAACATGGCTCTCTAATTTCTCATTCCAAGCCATTATATATTACACTGATGAAACTACCCTTAGCACAGCCTATTCTTTGTTCAATTTCCTTATCCCCTATACTAAATTTGTTATAACTGATCCATACATTGAAGCATTTGTATTTACTCATTATAGTGATATTCTAAGCGTAGCTTAGATGTGACACAAGGCCGAAAGTATGGGGCACCCAGTGAGGATCGAACACACTACTCAGTTGTAATTGTTCTAGCAGGACAAGCTTGCTAACCATTACACCATATGAAGGTGCCCCTTCCTAAATTTTTATAGGAAACAGCTAATATTACTGTAGGGATACAAAGAAGGCAATTATCTCCCTTTGGCTGAAATACGTCACGTGGATCACATGATGGTTGCTTAATGACGTCACTTCATACAGTGATGAAAGTGGTCAGTAACTTATACAGTTCATTTACAGGAGCGAAATGAACTACTTGTTTGTTTGGCTCAGGCCAAGAGGACCAAGCTTAGGCTAAATCTACCTCCTCCCACAGCTTATAAGCTGTCATGTAGGACATAAATGAATGGAATTATCTGTTTATGTAAATACGTGGAGTTAACATTAGGTCTATTACTAAGTGTACCTTTGTGTAGTAAACCTTTTATTTCATTACATATCTATGAGTTTGTCTTCCTTATTTATTTCTCTCTTATCTCAAAAACACAAAATACAACAAGACATGACTATCATTTTGATTCTTGTACAATCTGAAGTTGGGTCTACTTTTTTGACTCTTGTACAAACCGCAGACATGTCTACCTTTTTTGACTCTCATGTGAACTAGAGCCATTTTTGACTCTTACACAATGATCATGAAAAATGATGAAAGTGATCAGTAACTTATACAGTTCATTTACAGGAGTGAAATGAACCACTTCTTTGTTTGGCTCAGGCCAAGAGGACCAAGCTTAGGCTAAATCTGCCTCCTCCAACAGCTTATAAGCTGTCATGTAGGACATAAATGAATGGAATTATCTGTTTATGTAAATAAGTGGAGTTAACATTAGGTCTATTACTAAGTGTACCTTCGTGTAGTAAACCTTTTATTTCATTACTTATCTATGAGTTTGTCTTCCTTATTTATTTCTCTCTGTTATCTCGAAAACATGAGACACAACATAAGCACATGATGCCATTTCCCTTTAAGAATATATCTTCTTCAGATTGGGAAAACTCAAGACTTACCATTTCTAGTTCATTGAGTATGTCCTCACTTGAGATATAGTAGATGAATCCGGCCCGCTTGAATCAGAGCTTCTCTAGAAACATGGCCTCTCTAGAAAGAGAGAAGAATTTCCATATTATATGTAAGGCCCTATCTTTTCATCCTCCTTTCACTCTTCTTGCTTTGTAGATATATGTTATATTTTTCTCTGTGTGGGTCACATGTAAATATGTATATCTAGTTTTCTGTATGTCTTAGTATAAAACTCTCCTTGAGAACAAAGTATGTTTGCCATACCTTTTCCATTCAGCCATTCCATTTCATTTGGAAAATAGGGTGTTATTGTATCATGGAATAATGCCCATAATGGGAGAAAAATAAATGGGAGAATAAACTTTTCTTCTATAGCTCTCCCATTATATAACTATTTGTGCAAAAATGAATATAACAGGCTCAGTCTGCCAATTCCATTTTCTTCATTGATAGCCACTATGCTACCAACACATGTTTAAGATTATATAATTCTTTATGAAGTGAATATAACATTAGTCAGTAACATTTAAAAAGATAGAATTGTTAAGTTCAAATATACCTGAGTTATAATGAATATATCAGGATGCAATTTACTCAATTTCCTAAAAGCTGTTTAAATGTTTAAAATATGATTAATTAATCATAAAAAGAATGTACTGCATTCATATAAAATCTAATGTTCTACTTTTATGTATAAAATCTATTAAATAGGTAATTCAAACCTTGCCCTATCAGGCTGGCTCCATGGCCATACTGGTAGAGGCAGATTTTGGCTGAAAAGTGTTTTTTAATAGGTACACATATTTACTCAAACTCGTGTATACAGTAAAATAATGTTTATTGTAATAACAGTAATGTCAGATAAAAAATCCTTTAAAAAAATTACTGTTGTTAGCAGATATAGTTGCATAGAAGTCCTAATGAGAAATGTGCTTTCATAAAATAGGTCATTGAACCCTTTTTTCATCAGGCTGGATTCTGTGACCAAACTAGTAGCAGTGTACTTTGGTTAAAAAAATGGTTTCCCTGAAGAAAAAGGGATGCAGGTTCAATTTCTGTAGGAGGCACAATATTTCTTTAATAGGACTTCTCAATTTAAGTTAGCTGCTATTAATTTCACTGCTTAATAATAAAAAAAAAAACAAAAAAAAAAACAGGGATAGCAACTCAAACACATATACTCACTAATGTTTATAGTAATGTTATAGTAATGAACTATCCAGATTTACCCATTTCAATAATAGCCACTCTGTATAAAAGGCTGTATAAAAGTTGCTCCTCCCCTGGCTTTTCCTTGTTGTCAATTTTGCCATGTATAATGTGTTTCTCTCTCTGGAATTTTCCTACAGTGGGCATTTGGTGTTATTATGACAATTACATTATTACCATATGTTTTTGTATTGTTACTGTTTGGTATTTTGTTTTTATGTTAATGAGTAACTAAATTGAAAATCTTATCTTTCTTTATATTTAAAAGGTCTTTTAAAAGTATTTAAAATAGAGCACACTTACACAGTAAGAAAACAAACTTATAGTAAGGAATGAAATATAAAATTATATATATATTGTTAATAATGAACTATTCTGGCCTACTAATTCTAATACTAACCACTCTGTACAAAAGCCTCTAATTACTAACAGTTCAGCTTAGCAGAATAAAGCTTCTAAAGTTGATATTCAGCGTTGTGTATTCATTACAATTTATTCTGCTAAACTCACTAGTCAAACATAACGATGGAAAATGGGCTCTATCCAGAGAAACTAACCACTGATCCTAATTCGCCAGATGCTGAGAGGGAATATTGCCACTGGCAAATAATCTTTAACAGTCTTCTGGAGGATGGTCATGATGCTGCTTGCAATAAACTGCATTACTTAACAAAATTTATATCTGCAAATGTTTTTGAACTCTTTCCCTTTCCAAGAAGATGCTCTCTGGACACTTCATTGCCATCATGGCAGTCACAACCAGGGACAGTGCTATTAAAACACCACACCCATGAGAATAAGCAAGAAGCACTAATAGATAGAGTGGAACATCGTAGAAGATAATCCTCAATGGAAAGCAAAATATGGTCTCTCTAAGAGACCTTGCTCTGGCAGAAAGGGGAGGTGAACTAGAAACTTCCCAAGAGTCTAGAATGCCAACCCCTGACATACTAACCAGCGACTCCAGGGATTACTTACAATCTCCTAATCCTGGATCCTCATGGTATGAATCAAATGCAGACGAGTGATCGATGCCACAAAAATGAGTCCATTCTACCACTGATAGTACCGACATTGAGAGCAGACTAAACTATCAATGGAGAAGGCTGAAATATAATAAAATGAGACCCTCTGACATTGAATCCTAGAAAAACAACAGCTCTGAGACCTTCAGAAGAAAAAAACCTGAAAGATCCTGACCACAATGAAGACCACAATGGACCTAAAAGATGCCCAGTCATCTGAAAGATTTTCTCCCGTATGAGTAAAACAATAACTGGCAAGAATGTGATGATAATGACCTATCCTGATCTATCCATTTCAGTACTAACCACTCTGTATAAAAGACTGTCTAATTACTAACAATTCAGTTTAGCAGAATAAAGCTTTTAAATTTGATATTTGGTATTGTCTATTCATTACAAGTAATAAGAAATAAAAACCATGCATAGTAAACTGGAGATAATAGTATACACAAAAAGAAAATATTTTGTCCTAAATGACTTAATAAAATGTTGCACAGCTGTGATGTAACTTGTCAATCAATCAGAAATGATCTTACTGCACATATATGAACAGACACTCTCCTGTAGGTTACTCAAGTGACTGTGAGATGCTGCTGATAGAACTTGTAGATTATGTGACCATCTGATTGATTGCCAAAATAAATCAAGGCTGTGCAACTGTTTATTCAAATGAGATAGGATAAAATATTTTTTTTTGTTTATAATATGATGAATAAAGACAAAAGGAAAACTTATTTCAGCCAATGTGTTTTGTCCTCTGAGCAACTTTATAAAAGCAAATGTGAGGATTTTATTTTGCAACAAGTATTTATATATAAGTGCAAAAATGTTATTGGTTTTTCAAAATTTTTAAGTGTAGGAACACTTATAAATATTCATCATGAGCTGAAAAATCAAGCAAATTATGGAGAACACAATGTGACGCAATTCAATGTCTAATAAAGATAAATTTTCCTTTTGTCTTTATTCATATTGTCCTTTTGCAAATATACTCTATCTGAAATTTTTACACATATAATATGATTCCTATTTTACAATGTGAAAACAGTTTCAATTGAGATGATCCATTGTGTTATGATGATTTTAGAATTCAGTGTAAATCCTGGACTTGGATATGATTCGCTGTTTAAATAAGAATAAAAGCAAAGGTTTTTTGCTATTTAAAAGTATGCACCTGCTGTATCCAATGGATATTTATTCAGGAGAATGCGCATTGCAAGTTGTTTGAACCAATCAAAGTAGTTGCTTACAAATATTGACCTTATATGAGAGGATCTATTTTAAAGTTGGACCACTGTGTGTAATGATATTGTGTTGAGAATGTTTTAAAAAGTTATAATATTTAATCATATACATGAAATATTTGCTCATGTAAGCTGAAGGCCAAAAAAAAAAGAGAGACATCTATTTAATAATGTATAGTTCCTCCATTTGCCTGAATAACAGTCACTACACAATGCTACATGGAATCTATAAAGTGCTGGAGATATTGTATAGGTATATATATCTATCCAGATTCCAGAACTCTCCATAACTGAAATATATATACTGGGTGTGTTAAGTCTGCAATATGTCTCATGAGATTTAATTTTGGTGAATAGTGGGAGGAAAATTGGGTACCTGGAAATCAGTTAAGTGTTCCTGGAACGAGTTTTGTGTTACCTGCACATATTTAGGGATTGTGTTATCTTGTGAGAAAAATTTGTGGTGGTATAATAGATAATAGTTTAGAATGAGAAATCAGAGAACCAAGATTGAATTCCAGCTAAGTCCATTACTTTCATGCACAAATATCCTCAGAAAAGGTATGAATCCATCTCATCTCCCAGCTATGGGTAAATAGCAGGACAGATTGGGTCCTATAGCCTTGGTTGGCAACCAGTCTAGGAGGAGGAAAACTTTGAATTCAAACCAGTTTGGACGGAGTTGGGTTCCATCAGGCTATCTTGCACAAGACAACTACTGCTGCTATGGTTACAGTACATATGCTACCTTTAGGATCCTATTGGATCCTAATAAATACTAATAAATCTAGTACTTATTTCCTAATATTTATTTCCTAGTTTATTTCCTAATGAATTTATTACATTTATTTTCATAAATTTATGAAAATGAATTTATTTATTAATATATATATATATATATATATATATATATATATATATATATATACTATTTATTTATACTTTTATATACTATTTACTATATATTTACTATATATTTATTTAATATTCTTCTAATATATATTTATATATCTATTTATATTTAATATTTATATTTAATTTACATTTATATTTATTTTAATATTTATATTTCTAATTTATATATTTATATTTAATATTTATATTTATATTATATTTATATTTATTTTTATTTTAATATCTATATTTATACATCTAATATATATTTTATATATTTACTATATATTTTAATACTATATATCTCTATTTTTATATGCTATTAATATGTATTTATTAATATAACCAATACAAGGACGGTTTAACCAATACAAAGACTGACCAAAATTAACAATAAAAAAACAAATGAAAACTACAGATAAAGTTCACTTTCTTCAGACAGTCATTCCACTTCTGTAGTTCACCGCTACTAGCAAGCAGAGATATATTTTTTCTCCTAATGATGGCCATGCTGGCTGAAACTAGTTGATGAACCTAATTGAAATAATAAAACAAAAAAATATTAATATACAACCAAGTGTGTCTGAAAATTTTAATTTTTTAATATTTTTTATTGTTCAAAACAATATTATTAATGTATATATATATATATTAATTTATTTGATTCATAAACTTAGGATCCTAATGTATTCCAGGAGTCAAGATTATGATTGTAACTAGAGAAAACTGTTACCAAACCATAAAACAAGTGTGCCATGGAGATGTGGTCTGGCCCCAGTGAGGCACAGTGACCCTATCAATAATGGTACATTTGTTGGTTGATGATGATAGAATGCATTGTATACTGTATAGTGTGTTGACTCATGGGTTAAAGGGATCCATCATTGAACTAGCATGTGATTTGATCCAATTTTTTTCTTTATTATAGGGTTACCATTTTTGCAAGTAACAGCTGATCCTGTTCTTGCATGACCTGTGAGTGTGTGGGTGCTATTGTTGTTTTCATTGCTGATATCTGCCTGGTATTCACATGTTTATAATAGATACTTGTTATTGCTACTTGAGAAAAAATTTATAGTAGAGTAATTATCACCTTGGAGTGCCCTATCTTTTGTGTTTCAATAATCATTCTGCAATCAGTATTAAGCCCTGTCAACATCCCACAGCTGCCACAGTTACACTGCCTATCTGCCTATTCATTGTCAGCACTTGCTCACATCTGAGCATTGGGATCATCATCCTCCCTCCTTATTCCCTTTCTTCCTTATGGTGGTGATGGTGGTGGGGATAGCTGTAAAGTCCTGTCCTACTCCTGAAGAGTTATAAGTAGGTATCACAGTGTGGGTGGTAGATGCAGTTGTGTGAATCAGCCCCTCTTGACAGCATGTTGCAAATGCTCTTTATGTTGATGGTTGGACTTAAAGTCTTGATCCCCACTTGGGTGGTTCTATGCCAGGGAGGTTTATTTGCAGCATCGGTTTCCCAGGTCTCAGGGTCGATGCCTTAGGGGCATTATCACCTTGGTTGGAGTGTAATGATTTAAAAAACACAAATAAACAACATGAAGCAAAACTAAAATATTTACTGAAGAAATGTTATTCCTGTCCAGTGCCAAGGACTGGTCAGCAACTTTGGAGCCATGTTTTGGGTTGGTTTGTTTTGTTTTATGGCATATCAACCTCAGTAGGTTATTTAATGTTGACAAAATTTTTATTGCTGGTAATATTTTGTTTTGTCAAAAATATATTTCTGGTAATATTTTTCCTTCAAAAATGTATTGCTGGAAATATTTTTTTTCAAAATTGTATTGCTAGTAATATTTATTTTTTAAAAACATTGTTAGTAATATTTTTTTCAAAAATGTATTGCTGGTAATAGTTTTTTTTTCTTCGAAAATTTATTGCTGGAAATAATTTTTTTTTACAAAGTATTTCTGGTATTAAAACCTGTTTTTACACTTTCATAGTGTTTTTACCAATTTCAGGGTTAACTATTTGCCCATAGCTGGGACTCTAACAGGTGCTACCATCCTGGGTCAGGGCAGACTTGGAACCATCAGCAATTAAGAGGTAGTTCTACACTCCTCAAAACCTCCTGGTCAGAGGCCTTGCTGCTGGATGTAGTTTATTGTCTTACCCAGGATGCAAATCTAGTTTATTGTCATACCCAGGATGGCATGTTTTGGGAAAAGCAGGAATAGAAAGTCTGGTGCTTTCTTGCCAGGAAGAGTTCACTCACTACTTTATTGCCACATGGAATTATAACTTAGGGTGATATTTAGCATAACCTTTTCTCTTAAGACTAATCAGTGCTTGACCTTGTTTGTCTCTATAAGTAGGCTGTATAAAGCAACATTTTTTTTGTTGGTACTACAAAGATGCTCTTTTCACATTTGTATTTTCCAGGACTTCATGCTTCACTGTATCACAGTATGAATGAATTTCCATTACCAAGCATAACCTGGTTTCTCTTCTACTGCAACTACTATGTTCTAATTGCTTTTCTTTCAGTGAAACTAATCCCTGACATATTTTATATTCCCAGTGGAGCTTTTAAATCAAAACAAAACTGTCATTTTTCTCTAAGTGAAGCCTCCCACTTTTAATCATAAAACTTTAAGGCTGTCTCAGCTTTTTGGGAAATATAACTTCCAGTTTCTTCTGCATATTTGCCCTTCCCATGAACTTAAAAGTTTTACTTTCTGAACCCCCAAAACACCCCCTTCTTTTTGTTAAGTGTCATGGCAGCCCAATTTCCATTTTTGGGTATAATGCAATTCCCATATTACTATGCATGAAAAGTATAAGTGGAAAATAAGTTTCCATGTTGCACAATTCAGTGTCATGTTTAGATGAATAACCAGGAACTATATATTGTTGATTGTTAAAAGAAAATGAAAATAAAAATTCTACCATGAAAAAGTATTCATTGGCTGGCTATTTTTGAAATTTAAATTAATATTGCTTATTCCAGACCAGCAAAAGCAGTCATGTACACAATTTGGCCAATTACGAGAGAAGCCATTTTAAATAAAAAATAGCTGTTACTGAGTTGAAATAAATAAACAAAATTATCAGGAATAGTATATATTTCACAGGTGTTGACAACTAAGATTATCCATTTTCTCATCCCTTTGCTCTTCTGTCACCTTTTGCCTGTATCTTCTCAGTCACTTCCTCATCCATTCCAATCTTTATTGATCATTCATGCTTTTATGTAAACATGGATAAGCTTTTTTTTGCTCTATCTCCAATACAAAGAATTTTAATGTATTGAAATTTGTACATGTATCCCTCCCTACCACCTTTCTATCTTTCATCTCTTGATATCTAGTCTGTTTCTCTTTTTTTTGAAAACATTGTCAAGTTCTCCTCCTTCCTCTCTCTCTCTCTCTCTCTCTCTCTCTCTCTATATATATATATATATATATATATATATATATTACTCTCAACTGGTTTTCCTTTTGCTTTACCCTAGCATTCTAACCTATCTTTCCTCCACATCTTCTTTTATGCTTAGGCTTAAGACACATCACAGTGAAACACCAGTCCACATACAATCACCTACGTTAAGCAACGTCAAACCTGATCAGGGCCAATATGGGTGATCACTTGGGAATACCAAGTGCTATAAGCTTGGATGTGCAGGTGGTGTTAATGGGTCATGACTTGGAATTATTAATTGGAGAGCCAAGTTCCAATTCCAGTTGGGTTATATTCCCTTATGTGCAAATACCCTTGGGAAAAGTATGAATCCACTTCTTCTCCCCCCAGATATAGGTTAATTAGTAAGACTTGCATCACTAAACCATTATTAACTCCAAAAATAAAATAAAATTATATACAAAATATTTAGATTTAAGCATTAAATAACCCATAGAGGTTGGTATACCACTAAATAAAACAACCAACCAAAAAATCCTCCCTTCCTCTCCCTTGCTTTTCAGAATTCCTTTCTGCTTAATATTATAATTAAGAAGTGCTAGGGATTTGGGCAGATACAATACTCTGATCTAGGTTGAAAAACAATTGTTATATTTGCAGATAAGCAGGACAATATAGTAAAGATATGTAGGTTTCTTGGTTAGAAAGCCTAATTCAGAACTGATAACATGTCTTTATGATAGGATACAGCACACTGAAAATTGTGCTGTGTTCTTTAATAAAGACATCGTCTCAGTTCTGAGTTGGGAAAATCTGGACATTCACCTGAAAGTCTTGGAAACAATATACATTAAGTTTTTACAGCCTTTCCTCTGTAAACAGAGCCTGAATATAATTTGCCTGTGAATATGATAGGGTTGAATTGTGCTGGTCTGAAGGGTATTTTAGACTTAATTTCATACATCTTGAATATCTAAGACTATTTAACAGATGCTACTTTCACTTGAAGTCAACTTGGAAATTTATCAGTACAAATATTGTAATCAAGACAACAAAGATAAGGATAATAATCTAAAAGCATCATTATATGATTTTGGTGATTATTTACATCATATTCAAAACTTTATCACAGGAAAGTAATTTGTTTTGTTATTTTACAAGAAAATTAAAATATATTGATTAATATATGGAAAAATCTCCCTCTTTAAAAGACGGTATCTTTTGATTTGTAGTGTACATAACAAGTCACACTATGTTTTTAGTTTCCCTTTCCCAGATATGATGAAAACCTGCTTAAGTTTATTAGTGTTTCATGGAACAGCTGAAATATGGAACACCAAAAATGAGAAAAAATGCCATATTGTGTTTATACTTTTGGCTTTCCTTACCTATATGCGATGAAAGCTTGTTTAAATTTACAAATATATTCTGGGAAGGCTGAAGTATGGATGACCAAAACTTAAAAGACATGTCATGCTGTTATGTTTTTGGCTTTCCTTACCTATATGTGATGAAAGCCTGCTTAAATTTACAAGCATATACTGGGAAAGCAGGTGTATAGATCACCAAAACCGAGAAGATATGTCATACTGTATTAGTTATGTCTTTGACTTTCCTTACACATATTTGATGAAAGCCTGCTTAATTTTACAAGCATAAACTGAGAAGGCTGAAATATGGATGACCAAAAGTGATAAAAATTGATATCACTCACAATAACAAAATTACAATCCAAATATTAAATCACCATCATATGACAAGCAGTGTGTGAGTAGTTATAAAAAATATTAAATGACATGAGAATTGTAAAGCAGTGCTTATTGAAATGGATAGAGTGGCTACCTTACAGCTTTGAAAGTATTGTTTAATTTCCCCACATGAGATTCTGTTTGTTGATTGTTATAAAGAAGAAAGATGACAAACAAAAGATATAAAATAGATAACTGGGATAAACATACAATAACGTAATGCTGTACTGAGCTAACCAATGGTGAGTAATGTTTCTTGAGTTGGTATTTCCAATTAGCTAACTGCTGTTGTTTACAGAGCAAGTTTATCCTGCCTTAAGTTGTGGACACTTTAAAACAATAAATCTTGTTATATACTTGTTATAGTGCCTCTACTAATCCGTTCACATGATCATTTTTAGACACAGCTTAAAAGACACCTGTCAGAGTAACTACTATCAAAGCTTTATAGCTTTCAAAGTGAATGCTATCACATCGAGACTGTAAAGTGAGTAAAAATTACTTTTGTAAATTAAGTAAGATAAATAATTTTGAACCCCATTTATAAAAATAAAATTTGGGGGCCAATCAGTACAAACCTAGCAATATTTTTTAACCAATAAAGATAAAGAAACCAAATCCTTGGACTTATGTTGTTTTTTATTTTCATCAATGACCTTCCTGATGTCATCATTTCCCAACTCGACAAAGTAAACTTGGCAGCTGCTCTCAAAAATTACCTTCAATCAGTTGTTAACTGGGGCAAGAAATAGCTTGTAAATTTTAGCATTGGCAAAACAAAACTGCTATCTTTTAATCATCATAGAGTGCCATTTTTGCTTTCTATTAGCATGGCTGATGTTAACCACCAGAAGAGCAACTCATTGAGAAGGCTAAAAAGGCTCAAATCCAAAACCTTTTCTTACACACTTTCACTTCACTATACTGTTACAGACTGATGTAATATTGAGCCATCATAATCATATTTCATATAATTTCGAATCATTAAAAATGTTGAACCATTGAAATAATAAATTGTATAAAAATTTTATTTTTACTATTTTAAAAATGTTAGCCTTATATAAATGTATAATCATCTAGATTGTTTTTTTAATACACATTCTTTTGAGAGAAGTGTATTTTTATGAAGGTCAGATGGTTTGTGTAAAAAATTGTTACACTTGTATATCTTTTCAGCTCAGCAGTTAAAACCCACTAAAATTTGTTAAGGATCCATTTCGAATTTATGGAAAATTATTTTTTGTATATACTGACCAATGAGAGACATGGTCTCAAGTTCTAGTGGGTAAAGGTGGAGGGGCTTGTGAGCCTAATTTTCCAGATATAGAGAGCTCAGTTCAGTAGATGTGAGGAGAAGATATTTTGACAGCAATGGGACAAGGCAAATCAACATCAAGGAGCAAGAAGGCTTTTGAATTCAAGAAGAAAACCAGAAGAAGGCACCAGTTACCTGCCAGCTGCAGAAAGAGTAAAGGATTTTGAAGTTCAAGTGAAAATTCTCCTGTGGTTGGACAGCCAAGAATGAAAAATAATTTAAAGGAATTTCCCAATTACAAACAGTGTGATTTTAAAAGGGACTTTTCAAAAATTCCTATATGTTCTAGAGATGGTCATGGAGCATGTAAAAGTAGGTATTTTTTTGTTTTTTCTCAAAGGTGGTTGCACTTTTGTTTTACGACTGCCTTCTTGAATTGCTTTCTCATATTGTCTTTTTCAAAATCCTTGTCTTTGCCCAAACTGTAATTTTTTCCATTTTTCAATGGAAATCTGTTTATCAGAAATTGTTATCCTACCTTATGCACAAAAGGAAATTTTTGTGCAAAATTTGTATTTGTAC
The DNA here is from genome assembly GCA_903632075.3 of Acanthosepion pharaonis. Taxonomy (NCBI): domain Eukaryota; kingdom Metazoa; phylum Mollusca; class Cephalopoda; order Sepiida; family Sepiidae; genus Acanthosepion; species Acanthosepion pharaonis. Next base: position 1,183,692 of record CAHIKZ030003987.1, read on the forward strand.
CTTTTTTTCTCTTAATTGTGTAATAAATGTTTTTCATTTAAAATTTTATGCAGTGGTTATTTGTAATTTAGCGCCTATTATGACTTGCTATTCCTTCTAAACCAATGTTTTTGTGTTTGGGATAAGAACTTAGATTTGGTAGGGAAAATTTTTTTTATAATTATAGTTAATTCTACCGAATGAATTATAACAGTCATATGTTTTATTTCTTACACCTTTGTAGAGCCAACTACAATCTGTTATGGTCTGAGATTTCAAAATACATTTCTCAGCAGTAAAATTAACAGAAAAACATGTTTAATTTTTAAAAAATAAAAACGGCTTCTTTTCTTTATTAATTTCTGTAGAACAAAATAAAAACTAAAACTTTACCATAGGATGGGTAGCCTTTTATTAGGGTTCTTTATCAAGCAACCATTTGTAATGTAATCTAGCAAAAATCATTTATCGGACATCTAAATGATCCCATTGATGGTAGATTATTGATGACTAGGTAGTATAAATAATTTAGAAACCATTATTTTGCTAGTTTATTCTGTTGAATGATTTGTGACAGACATAATTATTTGTAGGATTGGGAATATCACATTGTATAAGACAAGGTATATATAGTTTGAGACAAGGTATATAAGGTATAAGATAAGGTATATATAGTTTGAGACAAGGTATATAAGGTATATAAATTTTTTCTGTAAGCCAGTCTTCTTTCACAAACCAAGACTTTCCCATTTTCCATTGGGATTTTTTTAAAATTATTATTGTTTTATATACATAGGTACATCAATAAATCCATAATCATGATTTAATGATGAAAAGATAAAACATTTTTTTCATACAACAAATTCTTATTTTCAAATTAATCACCTTTCTTGTGAATGCACTTAATTCAGTGGTAAATATTAACCACACTGACTGAACATTATATAATGAAAATTTCATATAAAAATTCAGGTAATATGTATATGTCAAACTTAATGACCCACTTTTCACATACATGTATATCTCATTTCATTTTTAACTTAGACTTATTTATAGTCTTTTTATAATAATACACGATAGCAGTCATCCTATTTTGAAGTAAGACTAATACAATAATACTTGTATCCATATAAGATTAATATTAATGAATTTGTATCCACCTGGAATATTATAGAAATTCTAATATATTCTATTTTTGAGCAAATTTGGAGTGTTATTTTATTTTCATCCAAGCCATCAAATGTTACTTGCTAAAAAGTAAACATTTTTTATACATGCGTACATGGTATTCGTTACATATTATAATAAATTTGATGGTTATATAAGTAAGTAATTGTTGGCTGCTTTTTTCCAAGTATGCCCATTTACTAGGGTAGCTTTCACCAGGTACATTCGTGTTTCTTCAACATCTACAGAGTCAACCTGTGATTTAGACTGCAAATCACAAGGTGAAAGTTGTCCTAAATGGCCCCTCTTCTAGATATTTTTTACTAATGCAGGTGTCCCCTGGGACTCTATCCTTGAACCTACTTTGTTCTTAATTTTCATCAATGACCTTCCTGATGATATCAGTTCTCAACTTGATATCTTTGTTGATGATACAGCCATTTACTTCTGTCTTGATTGCAAGTCTGATCAGTTTAATAAGGTCAAATTGGAAACTAATCTCAAAAATAACCTACAGTCAGTTGTTAACTAGGACTAAGAATGGCTTGCTCTAAAATGAAACTTCTCTCTATCAATCACCTAAAAGACCCCTTCTTGCCTCCCATCAGCATGGCTGATACTAGCCTCCATGAGTATAACTTGTTGCACCTTCTTGGGCTAACATTTTTGACTGAATTGAAGTGGAAAGATTAAATTCTTTGCTAGGTCAGCTACTAAGAAAGTTGGTTCACTGCTAGACACTTTTTCTCTCCAGAATCTATTTTACATATCTATAAGTCTACCATTTACCCATGATTGGAATATTGCTGTCACATGGTCTGGTGCTTCTGCTATATATTTAGAAATTCTTTATAAAATCCAAAGAAGAATCAGCAATATTATTGATCCTGACCTGGCATCTTTACTTCAATTACTTTCCCATCACTATAATGTAGCTTCCTCATGCCTTTTGCATAAATACTTTCATGGTAATTTTTCAGATGAACTCTTCACTATAGTACCTAGACTTTATGAATTTAAATGCAGTACTAGATTGGTGGCAAGTTCTCATCAATTTACAGTTGGAAAGGCTAAATGTAACCATAAATTCCATGCTAACAATTTTTTTCATGCACTTCTCACTTGTGGAACTATTTTCCAGCTCAATGTTTTCCAGCCAACTTGGATTTTCAATTTAAAATATAAATGCAATGTCAATCATTATCTACTGTCTTCTTGATTACTTTTCTATTGTTCTTACTTCTTAATAATGTTTCTCTTTTTCTTATTCTTTCAAACTCAGTAACCCCTTGTGTCTTAGTGGCTTTACTGCTTTACATGGAGTGATATGATTAAAAAAAATCTAATCTAAGAATAGTAGTTACAGCTTCTGTAAAAGAACATAATCTGGCATAATCAGTAGTTGAGCAAAACCAGTACATTCAAACCCTTGGTCATCATAACTTGTGACTTTGTGCTAGCATAACCATTGACAGTTTTGTCTACACAGTTTTACTCATAAGCCTGTGGCATAATGTTCAATCTCTTTCAAAGTGCCTTACACTGAGATTATCTCCCCAGGATGATATTCTCAAGAAATCAGCTCCCTAACAAATCTTTGGAATTCAGTATTGTACTGTCTTTTGTTCAAACCTTCCCTAGATATTTAAGTTGTTTTACTTGTTTAATTTTGATATCCCTAATCTGTAATTTGAATTTTGGTCTGGAACCATGCATTCTACCTTCTTGCAATTGATGTTTAGTCCTTTCTTTTCACTTTCCTTCAGTACTTTATGTAGGACTTCTTATAGTTTTCTTTCTATGTCTGTTATCAACACTATATCATCTATATATCTTTCATTGTTAAAATTGTGACCATCAATAATAGTAGGACATATATTTCTTTTAGAATTGCCTCACTGTATAGGATGAATTAGTCCAGTGAGAAGACACATTCTTGTCTTACACACCTTTCTATTTTTGCATATTTACTGAATTCATTTTCTATCCATATATAGGCAATTTGAAGTCAGTATAGGTACTGGATTATTCTAATATCCTTGCCAAATATGTCAGGTCATAGGAAAAGGTCCATCTTTTGTTAACAACAGTCTACTGGCGGTAGAAGAGGGCATTGCCTGAAGATCCTGAGACCTTACATATGGGTGAAAGAAAAGAGAAGAGAAAGTTTTTTTTTTGTTGAAAGCATGGTTTTTAAATGTTTCCAGTCAGCTGATGCTTCTACTACATATCTCCTCTACAGCCAATTGTCTGTGTCATGACCTAAACCAATTATACTTTCTTCCTTTGATCTGATCACCTTCAGGTATATGAAAAGGAAGAGAAAAAAAGAACCTGAGCATGGTCTCATTTTTTTTATACTGGCCACTTTATACATTCCATGGTCAAAGCCACATCTGAATATTATTTACTTAAGTAGTCATGTGATTCACAACATGTATTTACTCAATGATAGGATTAGTTATATGTAGTACCTTAATTCAATTATAACATATTATGAATATAAGAAATATTTCTTTGATCACAATATCCAGGACCCTCTTTGTTCATACTAAATTGATGAATATATTACATATTATTTTCAATTATTTTACTAATAATCACATGACACATTTCAAAGGTTATTTATTTATTTAACTGAAAGCAAATATTTTAATAGTGACTTTTTAAAATTATTTGATAATGTGTGTCACAATTATATATATATAATATATATATATATATATATATATATATATATATATATATATATGAAGAAATATAGTCTTAAGGTGTGCTATATTTATGGGATAAAGTGCTCGATATCAGAGATAGGCGTGTGTAAATATAAAAGTGAACATGAAGTCAACACTTATTGTCAGGTCTGACGTCTGTTTCATGCTATGAAACAATTGTCAGGCCTGACGATTGACTTTATATGTTCACTATATATATATATATATATATATATATATATATATATATATATATATATATTTAATCATTTCACCCCAAGCAAGGTAATAAAGACACTAAGATATAAGGGGTTATTGAGTGTAAGAGAATATGAGAAAAAGAAAATATTATGAAGGAAAGAGAACAATAAAAGAACAAGAATTAAGACAACAGAAAATAACAACTGATAATGCATTTAAATTTTTGAAGATCAAAGTTACTAGGAAAGCAAGAGTTTAGAAGAGTTCTACAAGTTAAAAGTGTGAGAGAAGAAACTGTTAGCATAGAACTTACAGTTACATCTAGGCATTTCAACTGTAAAATTATGAGACCTTCCTGTCAATCTAGTACTGTGCTTAAATTCATAGAGTCTAGGCAGCATAGAGTAAAGTTCAACAGGGTAATTACCATGAATGTGTTTATAGAAAATACACAGGGAAATTGAATGAAGATGCCAGGTCAGTACTAACAACATTGCAAATTCTTCTTTGGATTTTATCAAGAATCTCTGAATACATAGCAGAAGCACCAGACCAGATGTGGCAGTGAAATATTCATGCAATATTTCTTTCTGATTTGATTTAACATTATCACTTTGTTGTGACCAAGTAAATGGTTAAAGAAATAACAAAACAAGTGTTACAGATATATCATATATTAAACAGTAAGTACAACAGAAGAGTATTACATGACTAGTGAGTGTATGTCAGATGACCCAGTGTTCAATCTATTCAACTCTTCCCCTAAGGCCTTCTCTCCTACTAATCTTATAGTAGGTGGAAGAATCCAACATAGACTCTTTAGAGGGAGGACACCACAACACACTTATAACTTATAACAGATTTCTAGAATATAATTTTTTAAAAGATTCAATCAAGGCATATAGCAAAAAAAATAATGTTTAGTCATGTTCAATGGTGACCATGGCTAATCATGCTGATAAAAATATATTAACTATTTTTGTAACTATAACCAATAGATATGGCCATTAGGGCAGGTTGATTTTTCACTGTCTTTATAAAAACAACATTGCATTTTGATGAGATAAGCACTGATACCAAAAATTAGATTCATAGCTTTTACCAATTTGTGAGCAGTTAGTTTTAAAGGTCATCAAAAAAATATCTACAGAAATACCTAATTTCAGCGAGATTTTTGCTTGAAAACTGACTTCAAAATTTTACTATTTCAAGAATAATGAAAATAAATTTGAAATTTTTTATATTAGAAAATGTAGGAAAATATTTTCAAACCACAATTCTAATTATGAATCAACACAAGCAAAATATGTAATTTTTACTGAATAAGTGAAAACTGCGTAAAAAATTACAAAACATGGTAATTAATGAATAAGACCTTACATCATTTGTTAGGTCATAATTAAATAAAAAAATATATAAAAGTGCTTATAATACCATAATACTACTAAGTACAAATTATAAGACAAAATGTTTTAAATTTGTATTGTTTATTGAATATGACACTAAAACTACTGCATTGTATAATATATTACATCATAATATACTTAAAATGTTCAAGATAATTTCTCTTTGAACGAAATGAAGGTCTTATTTGCTTTTTTTTTTGCCTTACTTCTTGTCCATATAGAATATACAAAGCTTCAATCATTAATTTAACCGCTTTTTCCACATCTTGCAAATGTCATTCCATTCATTAGAACCTCTTGCAGTTCAATATTGGAAAACCTTTTGAAAGTGCAGGTTCACAAACTCCATTTTGTGAAATGTTAATCACAGTTGACCAGTGTGTTACTTCAGAGTTGATGAATGTAATTTTTTTTAATTAATCTCTTCTTTGGTGACTCACTACTTCTGAAACAAAAAATAGTTTTTATGGGAAAATTTACCCATACCGGTTATATTTTTGTGATATAATTTGTATGAAATTTTAAAATTAGTCATATAAATTGACACAACTAATCAAGTATAAATACACCGTGTCTGAAGTTATTAAGCAAATCATATAAATTTCAATAATTCAAATTTGGTTTGAAAAAAAGTTGTCAAATTTTAAACAATCAATTTAGATGTCAAAACAAAATTAAATTAAAATTAAAAGAGTTAAAATTTTAGGTAGTATCAATATGTTTTATTGAGTTTATCGAAATTATTTGATGTATTCTAAAAAATTGCCATCTGAAGTTATAGGCAAAACTGAATAATCACATTTTACTTCAATAAAAAGGTAATAAAATCATCAAAAATTAATCAACACTTATTATAGAACAAATGATAAGTCTTTAAATCCTTTATATTTTAATATAGTGACTCTTCTTCTCAATAACAGCCAGTAATCTATTATCCATTGATTTTGTTAATTTTTTATTTCAACAGTTTCAATTTCTGACTTGGTAGTTTTAATTGCTTCCCATAGGTCTACTTTGCTGTTATATTGTTTGCCACCTTCGTATTATTTAATTTTCACAATTGACCATAGATTTTCAATCAGATTCAGATCAGGACTTCATGGTGGACATTCCATTATCTTCTCTTCTGTAAATCTCAAATAATTCATGGGTAAGCAATATAATAGAATGCATAAATACACACTTCACTTTGAAACTGCAAAACTGGGACTTGTACCATGCAAAGAAAGTCTTGTTCATAAAATTGCAATAGTTAGCACTGTTCACTTCATCAACTTTGAATGGTCCAATAATGGTTTGGTCAACAATTCCAGCACATATCACAGTGCTACCACCTCCTTGTTGCCTTCTTTTAGCCACAGGCACATCAGGATTGGATAAAGGCCATCCTTTGACTCATCCATTAGGTCCATCAAATGTCACTTGAGATTTGTCCATGAAAATTACTTTAGAAAAGTCAATTTTCATCTATTTCTTGGTTCAATTTTGACACTTTAAAATATTTACTTTAGTGAAAGGAGGTTGCCTAGGAGATATTTTACAGATCCCAATTCACAAAGTATTCTACACCTTTTGTCCTTGACTCCCTCAATTCAAGCTTTTTCAAAGATCAAAAGTGGTTGTTTCACTATAACTAGGTTTAGTTTACATTCATCTTGAGGAAGCAAGTTCTTAAAGCCTTTTTTCTTTGTTTAGAGTTCTCAACTTACTTATATTTTCAACAGCCTTCTTTAATGTTCAATGATCTCTGCAAAGCTCCTTTGATATCTCCAATGTGTACATTCCCTCACTCAATAACTTTATTATTTTCTGTTTTTCAGCAGTTGTTAGATCCCTCCCTTTACCCATGTTTCAACATATATTATGGACAAAAAGAAAAAATAGTTTTTGTTAGATTTCATAGGGCTTAAGCTAATATTAGTGTAATCTGCATAATAATTTCAGTCAGTCTATTTTTGTAAATTTGAAATATCTCAAAAACTAACCTTTAAAAAGTGTCAGAAAATTTAATTTCACTAAAGGTAGAAATGGATGAGTTAAAATTTGATAAATATTGGTTCAGAACTTTTTGAGTTATTGATCTTTATTTGATTTGCATAATAACTTCAGACAGTCTGTAAATATTTACTTATCTAATGGACAATTTTTTTATAGCCTCTTTCCTCAAATCCAATTCATCTGACTTCAACATTGAGAAAAGAATATTTTTTGGAAGCAAGGAAAAAGCAATGTGCTGTAATGCAACATTCTGTATTTCAGTCGATTATTGCTTTATTATCTGGATGATGTTGAAGATATACAGTTGTTGGTTATAGATTTTATTATCCCTTTTAATTTCAAACCAACTGCATATATTTCAATTATAAATTTTATATGGCTGTGCTATAAAGCTTTCATTGATCACTGGAATGGAATTCTAATGTTCCAATTTTGAAATTAAACTTAATCTTTAAGCTCATTTCTTCAAAAAACGTTAGTGATTTAGAAAAAATATTTTGTGTCACTATTCATCATATCAAACCCAAACTTCCAAATTGAGTGTAATACCACAGTTCCAAAATTGACCTGCCCTAATAGCCATATGATTTGACCAACTTCTTACCATCTACATTTTTCTCTGTCAACCATTGTAGCATGTCATTGACAAAAATATTTTATTTAGATATCTATTAATGGGATAAAGTGCAGTTGTATGAATTCATTTTGTTCCCAATGGCATTTGTGTTAATTGAATAGAAGCAAATTCAATTAAAATTTGAACTCAGTCCTCCAATATTTTTCTCTACTGATATCCATTAAACCAGCAATAATTGCCCAGATTTGAATAGAAATGGAGTTTTTGAGAGGGATAAGAAAAATGAATTGAGAAAATTATGGTATAGACAATTGTATTCATTCAAAACAAAAGGTGATATGTGCCCAAAACTGAGGCCAAAGAGCCCTGAAATTTCTGTTCCCAATCATGTTCTTAAATAGCCTGGTCAGATTGAGACTTTCATATGAATGTCAATGCATGGTGTCAAACACATTCAGAAATTTCTAAACTGTCAGCAGTATACAGTTGCTTTCTCCCATCAATGGTTAAAAAAGGCTTTGAGTAAATGAAGCATGTAGGTCTTAGAGAGGACCATCCTTCTTCAAACGTTGTGGATTGGAAATACAAAATCACAAACAAAGAACTGTATCAAATAACAGAAACCATATTACTTGTAGACTTTCAGCAGCAGCAACAATTACTATGGATAGCACATGCTATCCCAAAGGTTTTTATTTATCCAATTATAGATTTTATTGTCTTTTCTTTACTTCTGGACAGTGAGTGGTTGCTTTGAAACTCTCACATCTTGATTTTACTGTTGATGCAGTCGGTAGTTATAAAACCTGCTACTCACTCCAGTACCAAATAAAATCTTTTACAGTCCACTTGGTTATGTAAGTCTTAATTAATCAAGCATTGTTTCACATTAGTTCAAAACCCCTTATCCTTTTCGTTAGTAACAATTTTAAGATCATTGCTGACTGTTGGATGGAGGCAAAGTTGAATTCATTAGATTTGGTGCTAGTTCTATGGAAATCACTGGGTTGCAATGATCATTAGGTCATCAGGTTATTTGCCCAGTAATATGGTTCTGTAGTTGTTGCTAAGTAAATGGTGTGTGATGCTTCCTTAGAATTTTGAAGTGTCAGAATATGTTGTATATAAGATTAGAATTAAGCTTGTAAAGAAATAATGAAATGAAAACATTGACTCACTAGTAATAACAATAATGAAAATTTCCTTATTACAGCATTAGCAGGGTTAGGGTTAGAACAGACTACATGTGGATAAAAAATGAATCCAGTGAATACACAAAAATAGAATGAGGGATCCAACAAACATTTTCAATGCATTTATCCTGGATTTATTTAACCTATACAATGACATAATTCTAGAAAACCTATTGGGATTTATTATGAGCAGACATAATAGATTCAAAAGGAAAAATGAGAGAACTAAAGAAAGCAGGAAGGAAAAACTAACTATTAATTGTAAGAAAACAGAATGGATGGTCATCAACAAAAGAGACAACTCAAGGTATGATCTATGTATTGGGGATGTCAAAAGCAAGCAACTACAGAAATTAAACTCTCTGAATAGTGTAGTAACAGATGATGCAAAAACGTGACATAGACATCTGAAGGTGCATAGGAAGAGTAAAAGAAATGACTTGGCACATAAAAGAAATTAAGAAATTCATAATTGTATGAATGAATTTTCATTAAAGATGACTTGAAGGCATGTTAATATTAATGGTTAGTTAAAATTAAAGAAAATAATGACGATATTACTGTTTTGCTTTAGTACTGAGAGTTTTGTGTGTGTAGTGAGAGTTGTATGGTTGTGGTATGTTAGTTTATCAAATAACTCTTCACTAGTTTATGAAAGATGAACAAATCCTTTGCTAAGTTCCTTTTTACATTCCAGTATGGACATCATTCTTGTTTCTTCATCTGCTCTTCAAATTTAGTGGGAAGGAGAAGTGTGTTTGATGTTTGGATTTTCTAGAGGAATCAAATCACATGTCTCACCTCAAAGAATGCTGGTGATAGAAATCTTGAAGTAGGCAGGGAAAGATAAATTGTCATGTGATACTCTAGATATGCAATGATTTGTCTCTGCCTGTCAATATCTCTCTTGGCTGCCTGTGGAGGTATCCATATTGAATCTTGCTAGTTTTATTTTAGTTTTGGTTGTTTTCCTTCTATCAGAGCTTGTGTTTTTGTTGTTGTTGTTTTCTTTGTTATCAATTAATTGATTTTATTTGGGTTTTGCCATAAAGTCTTAATCTCAGAAACAATGGTTATTCTTAATCTGTGTCACTACTGGCAAGTTCTGTGATAAATAAAGGAAAATGTATCAAGAAGTGAGTCGATGTGATAGTACGAGTAGCAGAGATGTAACAGTCCAAGTTAACATAGAGCAGACATTAAGAAATCTTCCTTTGTCTTGTCTATTTCCTCTTATACAAAAGCTGTCTTCATAAGAAATTGGGCTAAACAAAAAGAGAAACAATTTTGGTAAATTACCTCAACAATTTCTGAAATATAAAAATTTGGGATTTATACTTAATCTACTTTCTTCTTTTCATTTTCATTTTCTTTGTGGACGAGTTAAATAATTTTTACAAGGCCAAAATTTCATCCTTTCAACCTTCCACAATTTTATTTTTTTTTTGGTTATCTCTCTTCTACTAGAGTTTATTTTTTTCCAAAATAAGTCATTTTTATCACAAATTATCTACCTTCGCCTGAGGAAGTACAATCATAGTATTGAAACTTGAAATCTTTTGTGTAGCGATGTAAAATGTTTTTATTATAATCTATTTTAATACACACACACACACATATATATATATATATATATTGTTGTTTTCTTTGTATCAGTTGATTGATTTTTTTTTAGGTTATGCTATAAATTCTTAAACTCAGAGACTATGGCCACTCTTGAGCTGTGCCATGACTAGCAAATTCTGGTATGTCCATGGTTTTTAAAAGGTTGCATTTTTGTGAGCAATTTAAGTATGTGCATGTTTACATATGATAAACAAAGAAGAAACTTAAATTTCTACTATGGAAAATTTATTCTTTTATGGTGACTGTAGAGAAACAAAGTTTTCAATGTTTCTTGAGTATGTCCATTTTCTTTTTGGTCCAAGAGTTAGGGTAAATAAGTATAAGCATTGTAATGGTCATGCTCAAGTCGGCCTTGCACAGAGTTGGAACAACCAAAGAAAGATTTGTACTTACTTTATCACTAGAAGGTTTAAACATTGTTATGGGATGTCTGTTTTCTTTTTCTGGGTCCAGAAGTTAGGGTTAGTAAGTATATGTATTGTATTAATGGTCGAGCTCAAGTCAGCTTTACACATAGTTGGAACAACCAAAGAAAAGCTTGACTTACTTTGCAGATGTTTTTTGATAAGCCCTTGCCAGACTGTGGTAATTTTCTGGTCATCTTCCTTGTTCCTTCTGTTCCCACTTGTAGATACTGATGTTATGTTTGCCAGGTAGTTGTTATTCTGAAGGGTAGGTTTGATGCTGATCATTTCTTATTTTATTTCTTGATATACATTAATTATAATATAACATTTTATATGATTGTTATTATATTCCGTGCTAATAGGAATATATACTTGAACAACATGGTGGATAAAATAAGTAAAGTTTTATTGTAAAAACCAGTACAATAAGAATAAAGGTAACAGGTCGTCGCAAGTCAATCCAGTAGTGAGTGCTACTATGGGAAGGTCGCATGTCTGAGTTGTACTCAACAGATCCCAGCTAGACAATATTTACCAGCCTCCCCATGAGGTAGGATGTGGCACAAGGCTGAATTTAATGTGGGGTAATCCAGGCCTGTAGACTTGGCCAAAAATTCCCCATAACCCCACACAAATGGGTGTGGATCTATCTACCTCCCCGGATGAGACCCTGTCCTTCAGCATAGCCTCATTTGGGTTCCTCTCTGCCCAAAGGCAGAGAGTTCAACAACAGCTGAGAGCTGAGTAACAGATTCCAGCTAGGATATTTGCCAACTGCTCCATATGGTCAGATGTGGCACAAGGCTGAATTTAACGTGGGGTATCCGAGACCTTCGGCATAACCTCGATTGGGTTCCTCTCTGCTTGAAGGCAGAGAGTTTGACAGTACAGCTGAAAAGGATTTCAGCTAGATGGTATTTACTAGCCCCCTCATGAGGGTAGATGTGGCACAAGGCTGAGTTTAATGTGGGACTTCCGAGCCCATAGGCTCAGCCAAAAAATCCCTGTAGAACCCGCATAGACGGAATTGGGTTGGTCTACCTCCCTAAATAAGACTCTGCCCTTTGGCAGAGCATTGTCTGGATTCCTCTCTGCCCAAAGGCAGAGAGTTTGACTATATAGCTGAAAAGATTTCAGTTAGTATATTTAGCCCCCCCACCTTACAAGGGTTGCATGTGGCACAAGGCCGGGCTTAACATGGGATCTCTGAGCCAAAAATTGCCTGTAGGTCCTGCATAACGGGATCAGGTTGGTCCACCTCCCTGAACAAGACTCTGCCCTTCGCCTGAGCTTCATCCAGGTTCCTCTCTGCTCAGAGGCAGAGACTTTGACTGTCTAGCTGAAAAGATTTTGGCTAGACTCTGTAGACCATTGACTTACAGATACTTATAGGTAGTTACTACCTATAATGTATTCACTCATAGCGGGTGACAGCTTATTCCTTTAAATCAATTATGTATAATTTTATATATTGTTTTATTTATAATCTTATTTTTTTATTGTAAAACTCAAGAGATAATTCAACATTTTCCTCATTTTTTTAAAGAACCTATACTGGCTGCAAACTGCCCGCATTTTTGAAGCAACCAAAAAAATAATAAAAATGAACACAAATAAATTGATAAATAAAATTACTTGTGGTCATGAACACTATTTTCTGTCAACTTATGCCTGATATGATAAATTTATTGATAATTTTCTTATCTCATTATGAGTTAGCATAAAAATAAAAGTAAGTAAACATATTCAAAAAACTACATGACACCATTTTTGTGAGGTAGCAACAGATGTTATTCTAATGTATATTCTTATATAAAAAATATATTTTTAGAATTTATAAAAACTAAATTAAATATTTTTAAATTGAATTAATAATTTAAATATTTTTAATTTAATTATTAAGAAAATATATTCATATAACATTTTTTCATAATACAGAATATAAAGTCTGTAGCCCTTTCTTGATTACATACAATTATGTCTTAAACCATATCTTTCTAGTGTCTATTTAAATTGACACCTTCTTTGGCACACATCCAAACTGTAATTATAAACTGTCATTTTGAAAAATGAAAATTTCACTGAAAAATGTTTGAAAATTTCAAAACTTTCATCTGAAATCAAGACAATATGAACTTTAAACAAACTAATTACAATATATGAAAAAATGATGTCCGTTTATACTGACACCAAGAGGATACGGATAAAATTTATCCTTAATAGATACATGGGTGTTTGTATTTTAAAATATGTTTTCATAATATATATTATATAATATTCTTATAATTCAGGGTGAATTATATATTATAGAGAATAACAGATAGATATGGAAAATAATAGAGATAAATAGAATAAGATAAATTAACTGGAACAAAACTGAAAGCGATGTTAAGAGGTCTGTTATATAATAATCGATAACAATTTAGTATTACCAGACCCTTGGTGGTTCATGGTAGGGGTATTCCCCTTGATTTTTGTCTTGCCTCTAGGTTACTCTCCCCCAAAATGTATGTGCTATAATCTAAGTGAAATTAGCAGGAGATAACTGATAACTGACATCCATCAAAAACATGGCACGTGGAACTAGAACAGTCTACCCCAGTGAGTGAAATAAAGGGTTCAGTTTGAAATTCCAACCACCTGAAGAAGGCCAGAGCGTACAATGGCCTAAACGTTGTGATAAATATGGCAACAAAGATGAGCACATTAGTCTGAATAATGTAAATAATCTAAGTGTAGTTGATATATATTTTTAATGTCCTTATAATTCTAGAAGAATCCCTCGAAGTACCCAAGTCATAGTTAATTCCTATAAAGTTTGTCCTGTTTAATTGCTATGGAAATTATTTATGAAATACATTTTCATTGCTACTGCTACCCTCATTACTTTTTGAGAAAAATGGTTAATTTAGTAGTACTTTATTTTATTTAATAAAGTATTATAACAATCAGCACTGGCCAAATTGAATAGAAACAAAACAGCAAAACCAGACAGAATTGTATTAGAGATGATGGCAGCCTTGGATGATTTTGGCATTGACAAGATTACAGACATAATAACTGAAATATAGAACAGGTGTGATATAGCAGAAGACCAAAGTAGATCCATTTTCAGAGCACTGCCTAAGAAGCAAGGTGCAAAGAAATGTTAACTCCATTGAACAATCAGCTTAATAAGCCTTATAACAAAACTTATCATCTGAACTCTGATAAATATAGCACATAACATATTTAAACTGGAAAAAGAATAAGAACAGTGTAGTTTCATTGAAGATACTAGAACAAGAAATATAATATTTATGCTCAGAATTATATCAAAAAGAACAATACAAATGCAGGATATATACATATTTTTTATAGATTAAGCAAAAGCATTTGATAAAATATGTCACAAAGAACTATTGGAACTGCTAGGTAACCTTGACATATTTGGGAAGGACATTAGAATAATCCAGAACCTATACTGGCAGCAAAAGCACCTGCATACAGAAAGAAAATAAATTCAGTAAATATACAAAAATAGTTTAAGACAAGGACATGACTTCTAACTGGACTTATTCAACCTTTACAGTGAGGTGATTCTGAGAGAATTAGAAGTCCTACCAGGATTCATTACGGTCAGTCACAATTTTAACAGCATAAGATATGCAGATGATACAGTGTTGATAGCATAGAAAGGAAACTACAAGAACTCTTACAGAAAGTAGTGAAGGAAAATGAAAAGAAATGACCAGATATCAATTGTAAGAAGATAGAATGCATGGTTGTCCATAAAAGGGACAGAATAACATGCAAATTACAAATTGGAGATACCAATATCAAACAAGTACAATAATTTAAATATCTGGGAAGCATTTTAACAGAGGACAGAAAGTGCAACATCAAAATCCAAAGGCATATTGGGATAGTAAAAGATACCTTTGAAAATCTAAGCAATGCATTAAGAAACATAAAAATTTCATTGAAAACAAAGAAAAGAGTACTGAACTGTTATTTAATATCATTCCTCCTGTAAAGCAGTGAATGCTGGATAAACTCCTTACAGATGAAGAAGACATTTGAAGCAACAGAAATATTGTTTTAGAGAGAATACCATGGACTAAATATATGAGCAATGATGAAGTTTTAGAAAAAATGGAAACAAAAAGGAACTTGTATCTAACATCAGATAGAAATAGTTGAAATTTCTGGAGCACATAATGAGGAAAGAGGGTTTGGAAAAGTTGATACTCACAGGACAGATTGAAGACAAGAGGGACAGAGGAAAACAATACATAACCTACTGAGTGAGCTTAAGTAATGGATGACAGAACAAGGCTTAGGAGAGATAAAATTTATTAAGAGCTACAAAGGAGAAGAAATTGTTGAGAGCCATGATCCGCATCATCCTGAAGGAAGCCAGCACATAGAAGAAGAGAAGATTATAATGATATTTAAAAAAAATAAGTTCATGAAAGTTGTATAAACCTGAAAGTGAAGGATAAATATTAAAATATTCTCATAACATTTAGGCAATTGTGTCCTTATGTCTTTCCACTGTCTGTACTACCTAGACAGGGATTGAAATCACAGTTACTGGGTTGGGTACTACAAACTTAAACTCAGTGAAAACAAAGATAGTAATAACTGAGTAATAATAAATAAGAATAAGGTAGGAGATATTCCTAGACCAGAAGAGTAGGATGAAAATAATCTACTCTCATAGATTAAATAAAGGGTTTAGTATTAATTTTGAAGAAGATTACAGGGATTGGCAGACACCTGAATAAGGCTAGAGGGCACAAGAGTTGAAAAAGTGTGATAATAATAACAACAATGGTGATATTAGTCTGAATGTAAATAATGATAACTCCTAATCCCAGAAATTCAGGCAGAAGGTGATCAGGTGGTAATAACAACAAAGATGAGGATATTAGTCTGAAGGTAAATAATGATATCTCCTCATCTTATAAGTTCAGACAGAAGGCAATCAGCTGATAATAACAACAAAGATGAGGACATTAGTCTGAAGGTAAATAATGATATCTCCTCATCCTATAAATTCAAACAGAAGGCAATCAGTTGATAATAACAACAAAGATGAGGACATTAAACTGAATGTAAATAAGTATAATGCCTCATCCCAGAAATTCAAAGTGAAGAAAGAAAGAAGCAGATAAGAAAGTTAAAGAAAAATAAAAAGGAAACCAAGTGAGAGGAAAAAATAAATATACATCAAGAAGAGTGGATGGAATTCTGGGAAATTCAAAGTAGAGACAGACATAAGATAAATGAACACATTTATTTTATTTATTATTAATGCTCAATTTCTTGATACCAAGAAGTATAATTACAAAAATTCCTTGCCTTAAATATATTATCTTCTTTAATTACTCTGATTAACAGTTTTTTTGGCAAAATACAGTTTTCACTATTGTTATTAGATATACATGTAAACAGAAGGGGAAGAAATAAAAATGAAAGAAAGACATAGAACAACAGGTTTGTTGGATTATTGTCAATTAGTAGAAGATGGAATAGCACTTAAAGATGGAAAGGTGTAAAAATTGCAATATATTAAAATAATTTATTGAGTGATAGAACAAAAGAAAGATGAAAGAAAGGATGCAGTAGAAAATAATTGTGCATTCCTTTTGATTGTAAAATTAATGCTTATAACATCAAAATAAAAACATGGACAGGCAATGAAAATTGGAAAAGATAAGGGAGAGAATAAGAAGACACATGCAAAAGGTGAAAGAAGAGCAGATGTATGAGATAATAATAATAATAATAATAATAATAATAATAATAATAATGGCTACTCATTTTCAAACACACTCATCTGCTAGGGTGGCTTACCAATCCTTGTTTATAGATACCTGTTCAGACACATTTGTATTTTTTCAACACTCACAGAGCCAACCTGTGGTTTATATTGCAACTATGCTGAACTGACTTAGTTACAGTTTCTGGGAGAATGAGTATAATATGGCATGAACAAAAGTTTGAAAAAGGCAAAATGGATTTGGGTGAGAAAAAATGTTAAAGTGAATCACCTTTCCAAGAGATTCACATCAGCCATGCTAATGGAAGGCAAAAAAGGTTTGCTAAGATGATTAAAAGAGAGCAGTTTCATTTTGGAGGCATTAAAATTAACAAGCCATTACTTGCCCCAGTTAACAACAGATTGAAGATCATTTTGAGCTCAGCTGATAGTTTGATTTTATCAAGCCTATCAGACTTATTAAGTCAGAAATAAATAGTTATGTCATTGGTATAGATACTGAGTTGGGAATTGAAGATATCAAGAAGGTTGTTTATGATAATAAGAAACAAAGTAGGTCCTAGGATAGAGCCTTGAGGGACACCTGCATTAATGCTAAAAGATGGTCATTCAAGATGACTTTCATTATACAATTTGTTAAGAAAGATTGAATTAAATAAAAGTTTGGCCAGAAATACTATAACTTTTCAGCCTGTGAAGAAGACCAACATGCCAAAGTCTGAGCTTTGCCATTCTTATCTAAAGCTTAACAGACTCTTTCAGTAATAACCATTATCACATCAGTGACTGACTTAAAGATGCAAAAGCCATATTGTATGTTTAAAGATAGACTCTGAGATGAGATACTTAACCAACCAGAGCTTCTAATACTTTGCTAAAAAAGAAGTAAAAACTAATAGGTTGAGAGTTCAATAGATCAGATGGTTTATTCAAGTTCTTAAAAACAAAAATGTGGAAGAGAATTTCCAACAAGCTGGAAAATAAGAAGCAGCAAGGTACTTGTTGTAGAATTTAGAGAAAACAAGAGCCAGATCAGGAGCACATTTGTTTAGGACAGTTTCAGGACATTTATCATATTGCAACAGGAACACCCATATTTGTGACATGGGCGTGCAGCTACAGAATTTACTCTAGTCACAGAGACACTTTAAAATAAATCTGGAAGTAAGGGATTTCAAGCAGGACCTATTACATGTATAATGTAAGTTTATTGCTAATGATTTAAATTTCAAAAAGCATTGCAAATAAATTTTTCTATAAAGACGCTTTGCAAATAATTTTATGATAAAAATGTATTGAAAATCCTTCCTCTTTTGTTGCATGATCTCACAGAGATACTTTTGTACTTCTTGCCCACACAACTTTGTTATTTCTTGTACAAGGCAATCTTTTGGGGTGTCACAAATGGTATTCTGGTATCCTCTATGATTTGGTCTTCCCATCTCTTAGGTAGTCTATCACATGTTTTTTTTTTGCTGGAGAAGATGTCTTTGTGTGATCTATACACAAGGTTTTATTCTCTTCTGATTACATGACCAAAACCAATTTAGCATCCTTCTTCTAATCAGTCTTTACATCTAGCTTTTTCCTTACAACAAACATTGTGATATTCTTTTTGAAATCTTTTACTAATCATGGCTCTGGGACAGTTCTTTTCTTTTTGACAGGTTTTGCATATTATCTTTTCTCAATGTCCAGGTTTCACATACATAAATTGCTATGGGAGTCAGGCTAGGTTGCATATTTTTTTTCAACACTATTCAACATCAGCCTATCTAAACAAATCCTTTTCTTGGAGCTTGCATCTGGCAAGAGACCATGTGGATCCCCACATCACCAATTCAAGGATCAGCTTAAAAACAGCTAGCTGAGGACAGAAGACTATCTGTTCAATTGGGAGATGGAAGCTATAGAAATTGGAGAAGAGCAGTCCACGAAAAAACAACATCCTTTGAAAACACCAGAAGACAAATAGAAGAGACAAAAAGATCCCAAAGAAAAGCCAGAGATCTCCAATCCCTGAACCCTCCTACTCTACCATGTGGTGGCTTCGGACGTCTCTTCAGATCCAACATAGGACTCATTTCACACAGAAGGAAATTTTGATGAGCACCCCAATATTCGGCAACAAATTCCACCAATGATGAATCAATATATTCCTAGAATTTGTGTTGGATAATCTAGCTTCTATACAATCAACCACCTGCACATCTCCAATTTATTTACCCACCTAAATAATCCATTTCATTTTAGAAATTAATCACTGGAAGTAAATTTTAAAATGCAGTAGGATCTCACCATTCACAGAAATGTCAACCATAATGATTTCATCATGAATGGAATCACACCAAAATTAGTTTTATTTATTCCTTTTTAGTCCAACTGGTAGGAATTTTATGTTCAAAATTTTTATTAAGTTCAGTTAGACTAGTTATATATTCCTAAGAGATTCTTGTGCACTTTTTGTCTACACAACTTTTGAGTACAGGTAATATTAAAAAAAAAACAACTAATTTTTGAACATTTAAGAAAAACAAAAATTCTGTAATCTAATAACATTTATTATTACATAATTGAAAATGTTGCATAGTTTCTAAAAGAACTTTGCACACTTCCTGTCCACACAACTTTGTCATTTTTTCCCTAAGGGTGAGAAGTGATATTCTGGTGTCCTCTCTTAGGTAGTCTACCATGTAGTCTTTTGCCAGGGAAATTCTCTTTGTGGGATCTATACACAAAGCTTTGATCTCCTCTTCTGATTACATGACCAGAACCAATTTAGCCTCCTTCTTCTAATTAGAGTAACTATGTTAAGTCTTCAGAATTAACTTTAAAGAAAAAAGAATTGTTAGCAGTTAGAAATTAATGCAAACTTACCTGACAGAATAAGGTTATTACATGTATTAAGTGTACAAAAGTTCACAGAACACCTAATATTTAAAACTAAATATACTGAATTGTAAAAATAAAAAAGACACTGGAAACTTTTGTACAGATCTAATATAACATGTAGGAGAGTTAACTATTTAATTCTAAATTCTCTAACATTTATATATACAAAAATACTTGTAACAATTAGAAACAGCAAAAAGAGGAAACAACAAATCATATATTATGTATTATCTAGTTATGTTGGAGAAATAAGAAACAGTAATACTGTGTAAAATTGTGAGTTTGGGGTCAAATGTTGATTAAATATGGCTAAGAATCTGACAGAAGTATAAGATAAAGAATAAACAAAGTGTATACAGTCTTTCTTGTATGTTTTTATAGATGTATGTAATAGATGTCCAGATAATTTAGTTGGAAAAATACAAGTGCCTGGCATATTCTTACCTTGAATTTTTGTTGAGTGCTAAAAGATAAATGTTTCTATTATCACCTGAAAAGGAAAAACTGAAATTTTTGTTGACACACGTGTTAATGACCTGTCTATGTGAACTGCTTGTCTGATAGTGAGAATGTCATATGTTTGTGTGTATAGAGGAGAAAAGTGTGGTCAATTCTTATTAGTTTTAGAATGAGTGAATTAATGTTAATTGTTATAATCATTTTAATATAATTATTTTTGTCACTATAATTAGTTTTTATTTATTTTTTATGAAGATGACAAATGAAAATGTATTGATATTGATGCTGCTATAGAAATGCACTGAAAACCAAGAAGAAAAGAATTGTATATTTTGTATAATTTGGAAGATCTATGCTGAAAAATTTATCCAGAAAAGATTCCAAACTTCACTTCTAACCAGTTTTGCTCATATTCTAAGGAATTGGTCTTATTCATAGTGCCAGTAGAATAAACCTTAATTCTGGTAGTTGCATTGATGGCAGTTCTAGGATAGAATGTCTGTTTTCTGACACACTGACACGGCTCATATTGAATGGATTTGTTTTCTAATGTGTAGACATTGCAGATAAAATCAAGACTCAATTATCCTATATTTTGACCAATTGCCATTGGCAGCATTAATTCTGCCAACATACTGACACACTAGCAATGCTTATGTAAACTAATATTAGCAATATACACAACTGTATCCAAACACATTGCTGGTATTAAATTAATATATGCTAGCAGGAATTGTGTAAACTCTGTTTTACATCTTAGCTGCGGAAAAAGAGAATAAAGAATGGAGGAAATCACATTTATTATTTTAAATAATTTTTAACAATTTATGAATTTAAACATGCCTGAGGCAAAATTATTTTTCCTTTCATTTTCAAAAATTTAAAAAAAGATAAAATTCTTTGTTTGCCATTCTTTTCTGCCCCACTCTATTACTTTAACACTTACAATTTTTCTGCTGTAAAGATGAAAAATAGCAACAAAATGTTGTTTGTCGCTAAATACTGATTGTGGCAAGAATGTTACAAGAGTGTTAAAAGTTTGATGTTTGGTCTTATTTATTTTCATTAAGTGGTAAAGAAATTTTCCACTTCATATGATCATTAATGGATCCAAGGATAATTATTTTGAGATTCTAGGGTTGTCAGAGTTAACTTCTCCTTTAGTGTGTTAACCCTTTCACCAGGGGTCTCGTCGGAGTTAACTCCTCCTTTAGTTCGTTAACCCTTTCACCAGGGGTCTCTCTTCTCTGGCTATAAATAGTCGCTGACCCTTCGCTTCTTTCTCTTTTTCCCTCAGGCCTTTGCGCCGACACCTGGAGGTAAATCACTTTTTTTCCTCAGGCTTTCAGCCTTATTACCTCGAACATGTGAACGCTCACCAGAGATAGCATTTCCCAAATGCTGGGAACATGCTAAGCACAATACACACACACACACGCACATATAAAATATTCACACACACATTTTGTCCTTTGTAACTGTTTCCATGTAACTTGTTATTAATATATATATATTTGTATACATATATTATCGGTCTTGTGTTTTGTTTGTTTTTCTTTGCCTTCTTCTTTGGACTTAATTAAAAGTCCAACTTTCTCGTGTAGTTGGACTGGCTAGCAGGAAAATCTGAACCCACATGTGTTTCTTCTACTTCTACTCAACAACATCACAACCACGGTTCACTACAGGGTCAATGTGTTTTGTATTTTGTTTTATCCATTAAGAATGTTTTATCCATTAAGAATGTAAATAAGAATTAAATTATCTTTTACAATTCACAATACTTATTAGACTGTGTTTTACTAATTACAGTGGCCAAACTTTATTCATGATTTTAGTTGCTCCCAGAAATAAGCAACATTCTGAAAATAGAAAAAAAACATTCATACATTTAAATCAGAAAGAGACAGTTAAAATTTCTATGGCACATAATGAGGAAAGGGCTTGGAGAATTTGATACTCACAGGACATATTGAAGTCAAGAAAGACAGAAGAAAGCAGTAAATAAACTGCCTAATGTGCTTGTGTAAATAGTTGGCAGAACAGAGATGAGGAAGTATAGCAAAAGGACAAACCTTACTAAGAGCTACAAAGGACAGAAAGTTGTTGAGAGCCAAAATTGTCCATATCCTGAAGGGATATGATACATAGAAGAAGGAGTGACTTCATCACTAACATTGAGGTTTTAGTATCAGCCAGGGCCACAAATATTGAAATTCTGCTACAAAACACTCAACTTTGATGACCTGATCAAGTGGCAAGGATAGAAGATGATAGTCTTCCAAAGACACCCCTATTCAAGAAACTACTCTCTGGTTGATAGAGAATTGGGGTCTTATTGATGAGATACAAGAACATCTTGAAAAGGATTTTTATCTGCATTGAATTCAGATGCCATCAGTTCAATACAGAAGGAGCCTACAAGGTGAAATGGAGCCATAAGATTTATCTCACAGAATCCAACTGCAAAAAAAGAGTAGATAAAAAAACAACATCACAAAGCTAGCACATCTATTGGTCACCAAACTCTCCCTTGCAGTTGAAGAGCCTCCTCTGTATAGACCTTACAAACCATCTGTGAGAAATGACCTTATATAAGTATTCAAACATCCAAAGTAGTAGTAAGTGTGTTAATGCTACAGTCATTATCAAGCTGTTTTTACAAACCAAAAAATCAATTCTTTACTAAGTGTTCCAAGATGTAGAACTTAGGATAAACCTTTCCAAAACAGAAACTATGATCTGGAATTGGAATGAAAGCAATAATGGCACACACCCTGGATCCATCATAAAAATTCAGCATGTGGAATTAATAAGTGATAAATATATCAAATATTTTGGTGAATGGTTCAATTAAAAATATTAGTATAGGAGATAAGGAAATTGGACATAGAATGGGCTATACTGTACCTGGTTTTGTCTAACACTGCAAGATGCTACAAAGTCAAAATATTAACAAGTACTTAAGTTATGTTCTCTAAACTTTCATATGGATGTCATGCATGGTTTCCAACTTGTTTAGAAATGTCAAAACTATCATTCATATACAGAGTGTCGCAAAAGCCATGCACCAAAAAGCCATTGTGTAATTTATTAAAAGCATAATTACACATGAAAATTTTATCTATAGTTACTTAATTGTTATATGTGCTGTTCAAAATGTCTTTCTTTTTCAAAACACATTTCAAATTTCTGCCTGCATGATTCCTTAACACATCAGAGAGTTTCCTCTGTCATTTTACTGCATTCATATTTAATTCTTTCTTTCCTCAATATTTCTTAGGTGTGTTTGATAAACAATTGATTTCAAATGGTCCAACAGAAAAAAAAATCCAAGGGTGTGAGGTCTGGTGACTTCATTGGCCACTCAACAAGACCTCTTCAACCTATCCATTAACACCTATGTTGCATGACTTTTGCCTCACCCTGTACAACTATTTTTTGGGATCATTAATTAAAAATAGCTTCCAGTAAATGAACCCTGAAAAGATAAAAGATAGTCATAAAGAAGACTATCCTTCATCAAATCTTATAGACTGGCACTTCAGAATCACAGACAGAGAACTTTACCAAATAACAAAAATTATATCACTTAAAGACTTCCAGCAACAGCGACAACTAAAACGGATAGGATATGTAAATAGAAGTAAAAATAATAATATAATCAAGATGCTGTCTTTCCATGCTAACTTAAACAAAATATTAAAAAGGAAACTCCCCCATCAGTACTAGAAAGAGCAATAACAATAGATGTGAGAAATCTATTTTCCTGAAAAACTGTTATAACCAATATTAATACTAATTGTTTGGTCAATGAATGCCTAATGTTTTCATGAAAATAGCTAATCTCATTATACTATACCATTCTTAGTAAGTTTTATTCTTATTGATTACTCATAATTATGACTCTAATGAATAGCAAACAGAAGAATTACCACATGAATGCAGCTTTATTCAACTCAAATAGAGGATATATTTGTAACAAAGCTTTTGCACATGCTCACAGTAAGCAATACACCATTTTGATGTAAGAGTTATGATAATTATGTTAAATATATAACATTCACCCCTATCCAAATAATATTACCACCCATATCTTTCCCATATCTTTGGGGGAACATGACTTTTCCTCTATGAATGGTGAAGTAATGGTGAAGTAGTGGTGTGGGGCTTAGGGGTTAAAATGAACAATTAATTTACCCATGCCATGAAGATTAATGAAGAATAATAATGATGAAGAAACACATTGATAATTTTAACAAAACAAGATAAGGATTTACACACTTAAAGTAGAGTCAGTAGCTTGTTTCAGGAAAATAAATCAGAAATTTTTAAAGTCTGTAATTTTAACATATTGTCATGAAGGAGAAATAATCATACAACAGATTAAATGATAAGACGCAAAATAATATTTTAAAATATTTAAAAAAAAGGTAAGAGAGTTTGTGGCTCAATGAAGGGATACATGATTTGCATACATTCAAAAGTAGACAAAGAGAGATAGTTTGAAATACTTACCTTTCTTGGATTGTTGAGAGAAAATTCTTTGACATGCCATGCCATGTACTGGTTATAGTCTGATAATAAATATAATTGGTCAGTAATTTTTACACTGGTGAGTACTTCAACACTGTTAACAAGGAACTGAAACAAAACCTTTCACATGACTTCAGACACTCTTCTTATTAATTTAATTTTTCTCATTTTAATATCAAAAAGAATCTCACATAGGCTCGCTACTTTCTTTCCTTGTTCTTCTTGGCTCACTGGCTAATTTCTGTAAAGGAAAGGTTTTCATTGGTCAAAAAAATTTAACATACGTTTGCAAATTTCTTTCCTTCTTCATGGCTTACCAGTTAATTTCTGTTAAAGGCAAAAATCTCACATAGGTTTCTTCTTCCTCAGTCCTCTGAATTTGAAGGGAGTGGGTAAAGGGAGCTATTATTTCACAATCATTATAGTTCCTCTAAATTAGGTGTATTATAAAATTGTTCATTATTTGATTCCTCAGAAGGTTTAAGTGGTATATCAGTGCTAGTTGATTCTTCAGTGAGATCATTCTCAGTTGGGAGCATAGACTCTTGTAAAGAATTCATTTTAGATGCCTTCTCTGTACTATTATCCTTACCCTGATGGATAGAAGGCCTGATCAAGTGGCAAGGATAGAAGATGATAGTCTTCCAAAGACACCAAAGACACCCCTGGTCAGATCAATCCATCATCACTTTTGTAACACATACCCTTTTCACAGACAGAAGTGATTTATTTTAGGGTGAGCCACCAGTATTGTGTTGCTTCAAAGAACATTTCCACACATTTGTCTCTCTCTCTGGGATGGTGATGTGATCAAGATAGGGAAATGTGTTCATGAGACTCTCTTCCTCCATAGATTTGTCAATAGTCTGTTTTCAAGTTTATTTAATAGTGTTTCAACTTTGAGGACTGGGGAGTATCAAGCTTTGTCTATATGTTTACAGTCTTGGAATATTTCACATGCATATGCTTGTTAGCAGGCAAATTCACCTTTTACAGTTGCACCTTGTGCTTGGCATGGGGGTGAGCTTCATTTGATGATTCCTTCTGCTAGCAAGTATTCAACCTTTTAGGCAATGAATTTTTGGTTAGTATCACTATATGCATGGGATTTTGTTGCAATTGGTCATGCATGTGGTTTTAAATTAGCAATTAGACATGGCACCACTGAACTAGATGCTGTTAAGCTGCAAACCTTGGTCTCAGCATCATTTATTTTCAGTTCCACAGTCTAAGAAAGTGACAGCAGTTTATGCAACATCAATTGTTATTTTCTGTTGTCTTAATTATTGTTCTTCTATTATCCTCTCTTCTTAATAGTATTTTTTCTCATATTCTCTAACACTCAGTAACCCCTTGTATGGCTCTACTATTTGCTTGGGATCAAATGATTAATCCAATTTTTAGGTAGTTTCAACATGTTTATATGGAAGTTTGAATTTATTATTCAAAACCAGAAAAACACTTTTTACTTCAATAACAAAGTAAGGTAATAAAATCATCAACAATTAATCAACACCTATAATAGAACAAATAACAAACATATAATATTTACATCTTAATATAGTGAGCCTTCTTCTCAATAACAGCCAGCAATCTATTATCCATTGATTTTGTTAAATTTTTTACTTTAATTCTTGACATGGTGATTTTAATTGCTTCCCATATGTTTTCTTTACTTTGCTGTCATATTGTTTGCCATATAATTTCATCTTTACAATTAACCATAGATTTTTGATTGGATTCAGATCTGGATTTAATGGTGGCATTCCATTATCTTCTCACCTGTAAACCTTTTTCACTCAAATATTCACAGGTAGTCTTAGATACATGATTGTTTGATGATCTCTGTGAAGTTCCTTTGTAATATCTCCAATGTGGACATTTCCTCACACAATTACTTTGTTATTTTCTGTTTTTCAGCATTTGTTATATCCTTTCTATTACCAATGTTACAAGATACATTATGGAAAAAATAGTTTTTATTAGATTTCATTGGTCTTAAACTAATATTAGTTTAATCAGCATAATAACTTTGGTCAGTCCATTTTTGTAAATTCCAAATATCTCAAAAAGTAAATATTAAAACTGGCTAAAATTTAAGATGTTACCAAGGGTGGAATTGAACTAGTTTTGACAAATATCGGTTTTAGACTTTTTGAGTTATTTTATTTTATGTGATTTACATAACTTCAGATGGGTGGTATATAGCAAGCACTAAGTTCATATATGTCTCTCAACTTTGTAAGATTTTCAACTTCAGTAGTCATGTTACTTGGTCTGTGCAAAAGTTGCCAGCTAAAAAAAAATCAGCTGTGTATTTAGTCTCTAGTTTTCAAAAAAGAGAGTGTTGAAAACTTTTGCACACACCTAATATTTTGGTTGGTGTATAAAAATTGTGGATCATAAAATAAATTATAAGCTTTCAGTGAAACTTAAACTCATCTCCCTTTTGTCTTAGGAAGCCTGCATTACCCTAACAGCTGCTTTACTGCATGAGCTACAAGAAACTTTATGATTGGCAAAAATGAAATCTAACCATATAACCTTATTTTTCATTATTCCCTCATCACTCAGCACTATATGTGATATTACTGTTTTAATGTACATTTTCAGTGTTAGTAGTCATAATATTATTTTGAATTTATTAACTCTAATTGTAATATTATCATGAATTTTTGTTAGATGAAGCATTGTTAATAGCTATTAATTTTTACTTGTATTTCTTTCATCTTTATTGTAGTAGCTTTTCATCACAATTACACAGACTGTCATTCTACAATGTGAATCACAAATAAAGTATAAGCACTCAGTGAGACTCAATCTCATGTTCCTTTTTCTTGCAAAGCCTGTTTTCCATAAGAGTTGCTTTACTACTTGAGCTACAGGAACCTTTATGGTTAGCAGAAAAAATTATTTGTAAACATATTAACTTATTCTTCACTCTTCTCTAATTACACAGCATTATATTTGATGTTATTGTTTTTATGTACACTTGTGGTATTAGTAGTACTAATATTATATTGGTAAGTTAATAGATGAAGAATTGTCAATCATTATTTTTTCATTAGTATTTCTTTCATATTAAATTCCATTGCTTTTCATATGTCTGATGCTAAGAGATCTGATTACTTTAGTACATAAATACTTTCAATGCTGTGTTCTGGCTATGATTATAAACTACAAGGTGAGATGGATAAATTATGGTCATTTTATATTTTTAATTTTGTGCATGTGTATTGTTTGTTTTTGATTTTGTTGACTGCACAGTATAATAGGGTCAGTTGAACACTGTCTGTGAGAAAAAGAGCACCATGATGCAATTCACTCTACCACAAATTTGGAAAGAGCATGCTGTACTGCTTAGCATTCACACCAGAAGCTCCAATACAAACATTTCAGATTATTTGGGTGTCAATCTGAAGAGGGTGCAGAGGATTTCAAAAGAGTTGGATGAGTCTAATGGTGATTATGAAGGTGTTTGTAGTGATTACTAGTGATGGCAATGTTATGCCTCCATCCATCTTCCCACAGGGCCTCAGGCTCAACATGGAGGCCTACATCAAGTGCCTTGAGGAGATAGTGCTACCCTAGATCAAGAGGGTGGTTGTTGAAAGACTATATGTCTATCAACAGGAATCCGCAGCATGCCATGCCAACAGGAGAACCCAGTCATGGCTGTCAGACAATTTCTGTGACCACATCACCCCTTACATCTGGCCTAAGACTGCAACCCCCTTGATTATTATGTGTGGGGCACAGTTGAGTGAGGGACCAACAAAACTCTTGTAACACCAAAGATGAACTGAAGGCAAGGACTATGACAGTATTCACCAACTTAAATAAGAATGTCCAGAAGAGTTGCAGGAGATTCCAAACTCGTCTGGAGGCCATGGTTGAAGCCAATGGCGATTTTATTGAATAAATTTACTCTTTAATATCTTCAAGATATTTTTGTGTAATTTTGGTAAATATATCTGTTAAAAAAAGATATCAGTGATATTTTCATTTGTACACAATTTAGATGACAATTTGTCCATCATGCCTTGTACATCCAGCAGCAAAACATCTGATTGGGAGATTGGAGGTTTTGAGGAGCGTGGAACCACATCTTAAATGCTGTTGTTCTTTGACCCGGAGTGGTTTCACTTGTTATAGTCCCAGCTATGGGAAAATAGCGAATCCCAAACAAAAATCAACTGTACATTTTTATAATAAAATGACCAACAATATATTTTTATAGCAAAATGACAATCAATGCAATACAAAACAAATATAAAAATACATTTTTATAGTAAAATTACCAACAATACTGTAATGAACCCATATGAACATCCTTGAAAATGAATCTGCATCATGTGTGCCATTTTCCAAGGAAACAGGAAAAAAAAGAAAAAAAAGAATATTTTAACAATAAATGCTTACCTGAGTAAACAACGTTCCATGTGTTGGCCTGTCCAAAAGAAAAGTGACACACATGGACTGCATAAACTCTCATTGTCAGCGTGAGTCTCAAAAGATATATAAATTCTGAATGAGATTTTCATTATGCTATGCAAATTAGGTTCTATAAAATAGGTAACTTGATTGCAGTCAGTGACTTTGTCTAAGAGTTGTTATGTGAAGGACTAGTTCTTGAGACATGCAACTACTGGATTGAATTTTATCCCCCACATAAAATTCTGCAACGAATACATTTTATGATCAACAAAGTATATATCTAAAAAAACATACCTTTACCCTGAAAGTATAGAATTATGTATAAAATATCTGTACTTGAAAGCATAAAAATTATGTACAAATTATTTAGATTTCAATATTTAATAACTCATAGAGGTGTTGATATGCTGCCAAACAAAATCAACGTTCAATGATAAAAACCAGATCTTAAATGTTCTAATGAAGAAATTTTCAGTCCAAGTTCTCATAAAATATGTGTGTAAACTTAAAATGTTAAAACAGCATGTAAAATGGCAAAGCAATTTCTGAACTTTAAATTCTCTTCACATGACACTTTTATACATATAATAGCCCTAGAA
This sequence comes from Acanthosepion pharaonis, assembly GCA_903632075.3. Lineage (NCBI taxonomy): Eukaryota > Metazoa > Mollusca > Cephalopoda > Sepiida > Sepiidae > Acanthosepion > Acanthosepion pharaonis. Next base: position 1,213,650 of record CAHIKZ030003987.1, read on the forward strand.
TCTCAGTAATTCTTGCATTAATTTCTGATAACTGACAATACTTTTTTCCTGCCCTGTTGGTGGAGCCTAGAATATGCTGAATGCATCCACTGCAGATGGGAAATATTCCCATCCAAAAGGAGCCACCTCCCAGATAGATGTTTGTAAGTGCAAGTATAAACCTTATCGATCTTTACCTATAGACTCAATTATAAACCCAACCAATGATTATCTGTATTTTAAAAAATAATTTCTTCCCAAGCAAAGCAATAATGTCAGTAAAATGCGATGGGTTACTTGGAGTGAAAGTAAACAAGAAGACATTAGTGAGGAAAAAGGAAAATAAAATAACAGGATTCAGGAAGACAGAAGTTGGTGATTGATGTTGCATTTAAATTTTTGAAGATTGTTGGTGGCAGGGAAGCAAGAAACCAGAAGAGAGTTCCATTCCACAGGCAAGAAGTGTGAGAAAAGAAACTATTAGAATAGAACCTATGATTACATCTAGCTATTTCATCAGTAAAATGATGAGACCTAGTTGCCAACTTAGTTGTACCTTTAAATATATGCAGCTGAGGTATCAAGGAGGAAAGCTCATCAGAACAATTTCCAAGTATAAACCTGGCCTATGTTTACCTATAGACAAGTATAAATTCAACCAATGACTACTTAAAAATTCAAGTATAAATCTGACCAATGTTTACTTATACACTCAAGTAAAAACTTGACAATATTTACTTTTTTTAAGCTTTTCACCCCAAGCAAGGTGGGAGTGCCACTAACATGGAAGGAGTTACAGACAGTGGGAGCACAAGTAAAGAGGCATGAAAGAGGAAAGGATGAAGAGAAGGACAGGGAATAGATCAAGGCATCTGGAGATGTCGATTGACATTGCATTTGAATAGTCAGAGATTATAGCTATCAGGAAAGCAAACAGGAAGGGAGTTCTCCAGACAGGAAGTGCGAGACATGAAGCTATTGGAGTAGAAGAGATTGCTACATTTAACCATTTTGACAGTGAAAGGATGGGACTGAGATGCTGTTCTATTGGCACATTTAAATTCATGCAGTTTGGGAACTAGTGAAAATAGCTCATCAGAGCAGTTACTGTGAGAGAGCAACTGTAAACGAGATACCAGATCAGGATTAACCACATTGCATATCTGTCTCTGGATTTAAACTTGCATTATTTACATTTCTTGGACTGTTATTCTCATTGCCATATTCACAATGTTTTGGCTGTTGTACGCTCCGGCCTTCTTCAAGTGATTGGAATTTCAAACCAAACCCTTTATTTCATCCAACAGGGTAGATTGCAAACTTAATTCCACATGCCATGCCTCTTCCAGATATCTCAGTTATTTCCCTTTAACTCAACTCTCCAAGTTTTGGTTCAGTTATTGAACTCCCAATTCTTTGGATCTAGTCACTGGATCTAACCAATGTCTTTATCCACTGGGCCATGTGTCCTTAAGGACATCTGTGTAAGAATTTTTAGGACTTATAAGCCTAATGTCTCAGCAACCATTTTTTTTTATCAGTGCTCATATTGCATTATTTTCTGTTATTATTTTCATTTTTTACCAGAGCTTATATTGCAATTTTTGTCGTTATTCATTGCTTTTCTCTAGCCCTCCTTATTGTATTCATTTCTATGGCCTAGCATTTTGTGGCCTAGCATATGTGCTGATTTCTTAAGCTTTTGTATTTTCCAGTGATACTCTCTGTCTATTATTTCAACCTCATCCCACATGGGGCAACTTTTCCCTCCATATGTGGTCAGTTATGCCTGATTTTTCTATTTCCCCTCGTGTTACCATTTTACAATGGTCTTGTAGTTTTACCTTAAGAGGGCAACCTGTTTCTCTTTTGTATTTTTTACCACAGCTGCACAGGATGGGGTACACATAGTCATTAGTCGTGTTCTCCTCTAAGGGGGTCTTACTAGACCATGTGAATGCAATAAGATCATTGATACAATTCACAATGGAACAAGAAAACAACAACAAACTTGCCTTCCTGGATGTACTAATATCTTGAACAGAGCAGGGTTTCAAGACATTCGTATACCACAAGCCAACATTCACTAGACAATACCTCAACTTCAAATCCCACCATCTATACAGTGTAAAGAAAGGGATCATTTGCTGCTTACAACATCAAGCAAAAGTCATATGTAGCAATACAGACATACAAACAAGTAATGGTCAGTATAAGCAGTACCCTACAATGTAACAACTATCCTGGGTACATTGCAGCAGCTCCAACAAACTGGGATAGAACAGTACAAGAGGATAACAACACTCAGAAAACAGTTTCAGTCTTCCTACCCTATGTGAAGGGATTATCGGAGAAAATACAAAAGATCTGTGGTTCATATAACATCAGGACAACCTTCAAAAGTGGTTCAACACCGCAGACACTTCTTTCTAGTAAGACCCCCCCCATAGAGGATAAGAGCCAGACTGAGATGATCATGACTGTTTATCTAACAATAGATTCAAGAATAATAAAAACATATTTTGAAATTAAATAATCCAATAAGATTGATATATGGGGAAATCAGTGAACCCCTTTTTCTTTTATTTTCAATTTACAGATTGATTGCAGAAACTTCTTCAAGCAAAATTTTGGGTTAAAATAAACTTATCAAATTTATAGTTTTTTGTGCAGAAAGTTACCAGAGCTAAATGAGTGAGTTGTGGAATATTGGTAAAGTTAGTAGGCAGAGATAAGAAAAACTAAAACTTTGTTTCCATATAAGCAATTTTAAATATCATGATCACAATCACAAATTCTGTGACCTATTAAGGCTGTTGGGGCACTATGTGTACTGCAACCATAGCAATGGATGGTGTGTCTATAGCAAGATAGCCTGAAAGAACCCTATTCCTCTTCAGGCTTGTTTTGGATTCAGAGTTTTCCTTCTCATAAATTGGTTGCCCTACCAAGACTAAAGAATCCAGTCTACCCTATTAAGGATAAATTTGAATTTTTTTTCACCAAGACTAGCTGCTATGCAAAGAAACAGGACCTAGTCTACTCTGCTATTTAATTCATAACTAGAGTAAGACTGTAAGATGGATTCATTTCACTTCTTTTCTACAGGCATGAGTGAAAAGTAAATGAAACAGACTCGGTATGCTGATTCCATTTTCTGTGCAAATAACTGCTGTGCTCCCCACTGTTGCAAATAACTGTTGTGCTCTACTTAACACTAAAATACAACTGTTATTATCACATTTTCACAGATAAATGTAGCATCTACTCAAATATGAGTAACCACTAAAAATAATGTTTAAGTAATAATAATAATAATAATATATATATATATATATATATATATATATATATAAAAGTGAACATTGAAGTCAACACTCAGAGGCGACAGGCTGTTTCATGCTAGATGCAATTATCAGGCCATGTGTGTTGTTTTTTTTCTTGACTATTTTTATATATGGGTCACTCATGAACTGTGGGAAGTCCATTCTGACGGTTATTTTGGTAAAGAGTGGTTTGTTTATTTATTTATTGATTCATTTAGGTTAATTTATTTTACTTGTTTTTTATTTATTTTTATTTCTTGTTTTATATATTTATTCTTTTCAGTTTTCGATGTTTTAGTATTGTAGTAAAAGATTTTTTGAGATTAGTTTAGATCATTTATTTAATAGTTTGTTTTGGTCTGGAAAAGTAATTAAAGCTATTTTTTCATCCAATCAGACCTACAAATTCTATCCTCTTGGAAATTTATATATATATATATATATATATATGTATGTATTGACCACTAATATTATCTATCTATCTATCTATCTATCTATCTATCTATCTATATATATATATATATATATATATATGCCACCAAATAAAAACCAAAGTGTTGGTAAAACCAACAGAAAGCCTACCAAAGAAAAACTAGCAACCAAGAAAACAAAAAACAAGAAAAAAACAATAGAAGAAAAAAGGAAAATGAAACATAAACCAAGAAAAAAGACCAAAAGAAGGTAATATATATATATATATAGTTTGGTTTATTTTGTTTAACGGCATATCAACCTCAATGGGTTATTTAATGCTGACAATTTTTTTTATTGCTGGTAATATTTTGTTTAGTCAAAAATCTGTTTCTGGTAATATATTTCCTTCAAAATTGTATTGCTGGTAGTATTTTTTTTCAAAAAGTATTGCTGGCAATAGTTAACTATTTGCCCATGGCTGGGACCTTAACAGGTGCTAGTACCCCGGGTTAGGGTGGACCTGGGAACACCAGCAATTAAGAGGTGCTTCCACACTCCTCAAAACCTCCTGATAAGAGGCCTTGCTGCAGGACGTAGTTTAACGTCTTACCCAGGACACACACACACACACACATATATATATATATATATATATATATATAAGATATCAATATATATTTTTATATATCAAGAACAGTATTGAGGAAATTGTATGACAAAGTCAAAAAGTTTACTTGTGATGCATTTCACTTTTCCACTTTGTCATACAATTTCCCCATATATATATATATATATATATATATATATATATATATATATATATATATTATAAATTAGTTGATGTAAAAAAAATATGTTTTTTTTTTGCTACACAGTTCTAACCATGTTTCAAAAATGGAAGCTAAAAGCCATGAATTTAATTTTGTGATTAAATTAAAGACATTAGTTCCATTTCATAAAAGTTTTCATATATCTGTTTAGCAAATCCTACCAACAATATCATGTTATATAACCAGTTAGCTTTTGTCTGAGGTGTTACATAAAAGTTTAATGAATCTAACCATGAAGAAAATTAATTTCCCTAATGCCTAGTTTCCACCTTTTACTTCAATGTAGTCCTCTTGAGCATGTAGGAAGGAATGCTAAATTGTTCTTGACATGATACATTTCCTAAAATATAACCAAATAACAGTTTTTGTCAACAGTGGGTGGAAGGCTTTTTGGTTAAGCCAAGAACTTTTCAGTACCCATACCCTGTTTGACACTGACTCACAAAAGAGACTGCTCACAAAGAGTATTGGCAAAAGCCTGTACTACATTCAATTTGTGCATATTGTTCAAATTGCTTAAAATTTTGGTTAGCACTTCTTATACTTACAATATTAAAACTTAATCCGTGTCTAGAATTTCTAATATTATGAATTACTTTAGAGAATGTATATAATAAATACAAACATTGTTAATTTATTTTGGAATCTACAATAAAATTAATATGTTATATTTTAACTTAAATATTCAGAGTTTTTTTTTTAATCTTTAAATTAAACCCAGACATTATGAAAGTTAATACTCATAATGCTTTACCCTTAAAGCACTGTTGCAGTATAATTCAATGAGAATAGTTTTATGTAGTTTTCCCTTGTCATTTACTTTGGCTAACCATTTAAATGTAATAATTGCTAGGTTCTCAGTTTGTTTCGTCACATAGCAAAGTTTTCTCCAATTCTTGGTATGTCTTTCCTACTTGCTTCTATGAACCTCCAAGAAATGACCTACTTTCCTTTTTGTGACAGGAGAGCAGGATAGCATAGAGAGAAGAAAAACTCAGTGACTTTTAGCTTTTTCTTTTCTTTCTTTCTACCCACTGTTTCTACGTTGTTTAGTTTTGACGGCTTGCTTTCACTAAGCAGAACCTATTTCCATGATCCATATTTCATATAGTTCATAAAAGCAAATACCGGGATATATTTTACAATAACAATATACATTTTTCTGTTTATTAAAAACATAGAACATTTCTGCAACATCACAAAAATTTTTCCACTGTTTTCTTTTAATCAAATTCACCCCAAGCAAAGCTGTAAAGCCACTAAAATACAAGAGGTTACTGAGTGTGGAAGAATTAGAAACAGAAACATTACTAAGGAGCAAAACAATAAAAGAGTAATCAGTATAGAAACTATTACACTTGTTGGCTATTGTGTCATGTGGGGCCTTCCTTACTTTGTTCGCTTCAATGGCAGCAGCAGCAATGGAAATAATCAGCAGGGTACAACTGGAAGTCTCAGAGGTCATAAAATCCTTGACCAAGCTCTATTCAGCCTCTTTTTCACTTTTCATTTTCAGCGGCCTCTACCTTCAAGTCCAGCTTCAAGGGCTACACACAACCCTTGCTGCAGAAGCCAAAATCTGTTCTGGCAGCTTGACTCAGATTTCTTGTTCTTCCTGTGGAAATGAGCAGAAAAATCTTCTTTCAAGACACCTATCAAAGGAAAACTACCCACAACCCTTACTGCAGAAGATAAGGCCTGTCATAGCAGTTTCACATTCAGATTACTCATTGCTCCCATGGAACCTGATGGAGAAATCTCTCTTTACAAAACAACTAATCAAGAACTTTGTTAACTGAGAAACTCCACTTTTCCTGCAAAATACTACTGTTTTGCACTATGTCAACCAAAAATAAAATCTGTTGAACAGTTATTTCAAGTCTTGGGCTTTGTTCACTCCACTCTCACTGCTGAACACAAACACACATACACAACTGGCAAAAATTCCAACATCAGAAAGACAGTAGATAGTGACTGACATTGTGTTTAAATTTTTGAAGATTAAAATTGATTGGAAAGCATAGAGCCAGAAGAGAGTTCCACAAGCAGGAAGTGTGAGAAAAGAAACTGTTGGCATAAAACTTATGGTTACATCTAGCCAACTTAACTGTAAATTGATGAGATCTGGTTGCCAGTCTATTACTGTGCTTAAATTCATAAAGTATAGGCACCATAGAGAAGAGTTCATCCAAACAATTGCCATAAAAGTAATTATAGAAAAGTCACAAGGAAGTAATTCTACAGTGGTGAGAAAATGACTGAAGCCAAGATGCCAAATCAGGACCAATAATTTTGCTGATTATTCTTTAGATTTTAACAAGAATCTCTAAATATATAGTAGAAGCACTGGACCCTAGATGGCAGCAATATTATAAGTATGGGTGATTGGTAGACTTATAGATTCTGGAGAGAAAAATTCTCTAACATGACACAGTGAACCAACCTTCTTATCAGTTGACCTAGCAATGGATTCAATATAGTCCTTCCACTTCATGTCATCCAAGAATGTTAGCCTGAAAAGGCACGATGAGTCACTCTCCTGGAGGTTAGCATCAGCCATGCTGATGGAAGGCATAAAGGAGTCTTTCAGATGATTAATAGAGAACAGTTTAGTTTTGGAGGCATTCAAATTATAAGTCATTCTTTGCCCCAGTTAACAGACTTCATCTGCCAATTTGATCTTTGGAGCAGAATTGGTAGTAAATAAAAAAATAAAGGAGTTGGAAGAAATAAACTATTAAACAACTAATAATACAGTAGTATAATACCAGAATAGACACTGTATGCAATTTACACCAGACATCAAGGAAGCAAGGTGTTCCAGTCGGTTGACCTGGAATCAGTCCTGGCTGCTTAATAGGGAAGCATGTGACCTCACTCCTTCATTTGATTTACAAGCATAGGAAAGATTTTGTAATAAATGTGGCCAAGTAAGTAACTACCACAAGCAGTTTTCATTTTCTGCTGGAAATCCATTTTTTTAACTGAAATGAAAGTGCTCACTTTGATATCCACAGCTCATATGACAAAAACAGACCTTAATTTTGTCTAGGCTCCATGAACCCACTTCTGAAATACTGTCTAAAAATATCAGGGTCATAAAACTTCTTTTTTCTGACCAATCAGAAAATGACCATATGGTTTTCAAAGCAACTATTTCTGAGCCACTGATTCACTATAAAGCCAATTATAGACCCAGGTAGATCCAACTAGGCTGTCATTAGTGATGGACCCTCATGGCAGGCAAGCTTAATAAGGCCATCAACAGTGACACTAAAATGCTTCCATCAACAGTGACTTCATGTATGTGTTGATTTTCTTCCACAAGTCTATCTCACTCGACTACATGTACATGTTGATTGTCTATCTTGACTACTACCTTGTGTTATACACTTATATCTCCCGCAACTGATATATGATACACTGGAATGAGAAAATGATCAAAACATGTAAGACCATGATAGGGGTAGTAGTAATATAAGAAATTAGGTCAGTATCACTCTACTGTGTTCTTTTTGGCCCTTAAACATGTTGGAAATGTCAGTAGCAGATGACCTCTTAATTGCTTCTTCAAGTGTCATGAGTGGCTGCAATTCTTTTGTTTCATCCTCTCCTGGTGTCCTTCTGGTCCCCCCCCCTAAAGTGTCAGGTTTATATCCTTTTTAAATAGACTCTGAGTTGGGCTGATTTTGGTTAATCATCTTAAAGTCTCTTTGTGTCAATTTTTTTTTGATTGCCCATGTTGTAAAGGAGAATATTTCCCTACAAGTTTGGACTTGGCCATCAGACAAAACACATAAAAATACTCCTACATCAAGAGGAGTAGCAGGAGGAGCAGTAGCAGCAGTAGTGTTTGCTAAAAACAGTTCATGGCGAAACATTGTCTTCCCTAGTTTCTATTCTACCTTATGTTTCCCTGTACCAAAAGGAAATAAACTTGTTGTTAAACCAATTCCAGTTTTCTACTTTTGTTTTTGATAATTCAATTGCAACAGCCAAATTATTTTATTTTCTGGCATTCCTTTCTTTTTCATTATTTTTATAATGGAAATTATGCATGGAGCTTCCCTGATTTTTGGTATTTTCCAGTCACAAATAAGTCAGCTCTTCTCTTGCAAACTTCCGTTGTTTTTGACTGGGTTCAGTCTTTTCTTCTTTCTCTTTTTATTTGAGGGTTGCTTTGTTATAGGTTGAGAGAAATATAGAAAAAGAAGTTTAGAGAAATAAAGAGATAAGGGTTTTAAAGGAAATACTTATCCTAATTTGAATTATTTTTATTTTTGTTTATATATTTTATTTTTATTAGAACTCACAACAAAATCATGGGGAAGTAAAAACTCACTTTTATAATATCAATTTAGTCTTTTGTTATGCGTTACTATTCAAACTTTTATAAGCCTAACATGCACCATGCAATTTAATGCATTATTTTCTGACTATTAAGTGATTAGTAGTAAGAAGAGAATTATGCTGTAAAAGATGACAGATGTACAATACATTTAATGCTTCCTGTGCCCTCCTAGAAGGTAGTGGCTTTAGTCTTACAAGTTATCATACTACCCACAGATTTTACAGCTGTTGCTACACAACGTAATTAGCAGTCTAGCTAATATATAATTAAATCCTTAAAAATGAGATTTAATATATGCTGGGGATGGTATAAGGGAAAGAATCATATAATTGTTTAATTATTTTTTTTTATTACCCTGCAGTTAAGATCTTAGAGTCCATAACCTCAGGTTGCAGTTAATTGTGAAACACCATAATCATTACAATAGGTATAGAGTATTTGCCTCACCAGGGATATATACCCAGTGCCTTAATATGAGGATTTGAATTCAGAATTATCCTTCTCCTAGACTGGTAGCCAACAATGACTTGAGAGCCCAGTCTGCCCTGCTGTTTAACCTATAACTACACCCACTTGTATCAGGATTGTTATCCTCTCGTCAACATTGTCTGCATCAGGATTGTCATCTCCTCTCTTTATTCCCTTTTTCCTCTCTGGTGGCAGTAGCAGAGATGGCTGTGAAGTTCCAGCCTACTCCAGAAGAGTTGTGAGCAAGAGTCACACAGGAGTGTGGGTGGTGGATGCAGCTGAGCAAGTTGGGCTCTCCTGACAGCATGTTGCAGACCCGCTTCATGTTAGCAGTTGGACTTGAAAGTTTCAGCCAACCCGCGGATGGTCCTACACTAGGAAGGCCGATTTGCAGCAACAGTTTCCCAGGTCTCAGGGTCAATGTTGGCCTGTGTCAAGGATATTTTCATCTTATACTTGAAGCATCGTTTTGGACCTCTGCATAGCCTCTTGCCACTGGCGAGTTCTCCAAACAGGATGAGAGAAGTGTAGTTGATTTAAATTATTATTCCAAGACATTTTTCTTAGTCAAGCATTGCAGAAAGTCTGTTATAAGACTGTTTTCTTTATTAACATATTGGTCAATTAAATTTTTTCATTCGACCTCAGTTTACATAATGTATCTGGGAGGAAGTTCCACAAGCAAGAAGTGCAAGAAAAGAAACTGTTAGCATAGAATTTACAGTTACATCTAGCTAGCTCAACTGTAAATTGATGAGATATTGACACCAGTCTAGTGGTGTGCTTTTTAAATTGAAAAAGTCTACATACCATAGTGAATAGCTGATCCGAACAATTACCATGAAAGTATTTATAGAAAAGGTACAGAGAGGCAACCTTACGGTAGTGGGAAAGTGACTGAACCTAATCCACCGTATCAGGACCAATAATATTGCTGATTTTTCTTTGGATTTTATTAAGGAGCTCAAGATAAATAGCATGGCCACCAGACCATATGTGGCAGCAATATTCTAATCATGGACAAATGATAGAATTATAGATATGTAAGATAGATTCCAGAGAGAAAAATTGTCTCACATGACACAGTGAACCAACTTTCTTAGCAGCTGACCTAGCAATGGATTCAATATAGTATTTCAACTTCATGTCAGCTTATAACGTTAGCCGAAGAAGGCTCAATGAGTCACTTTCCTGGAGGTTAGTATCAGTAACATTGTTAAAACTGTCTACTTTTTAGCATTTTCTGTGGCCAGACAATGATCAAGTCACAAGGTTGTCAGATTATCTTCTGGTTATATATATATATATATATATATATATATATAATTTTTAATAAACCACAGATGTCCAAATTATGTATTTGATAGCATATAAAACTTCTTTTTTCCTAAATATTAGAATTTGATTTTCATTATTGTTGTAGACCATCTTTTCAGATGAACTCAGCTGGTTCCCCTCATCTTGGATAGATTTTTATGTGACTGATTAGACCAACACTAGAACAGACACTTATCCACAAATAGGGCATTTGAAAAAAAACTCTGAATGGCAACAGAAGAAAGATTCTGCATGTGACATCTTTGATGACATTTCTCTGCCTGCAGTACCAACTTTACATCTGATATGCTTGCATAGATGCAGACATATCACCAATTGGCTTCATCCCCACTCAAGATATTACAGGTCTTCAGAATGGCCTCAGTATAGTCCTTGTGTCATTTGTACTGACCAATGACAACCCTTTTTGACTGACACCAATTTACTTAAGAAAGTATACAGCAAGAGTCAGCTCTTGGGTATATGGATGACATGGCCATTAGAATTTGATAGCCTTATAATAAATACATGAAAAGAAACCTTTTTGAACTAGACCACATAAAAGGACAAACAATGGACTTCCAGTAACAATATAATGTACTAGTGCTTTTTTTTTAACTATTCCCTATTGAATTGAATAGGGTTTTATGCCATCAAATATGGTAATTTCATTTTCAAAGCACTCTCTTGCTGTGTTTGTTCAGAATATGGGCAATTATGACTAACCACAGTTTCTTGTCTCCTTTAATGATTACTATTTCTCATTGTGGTATTTTTTTCTTCATCTATTTGTTCAAATTTGTCATGTTGGTTACTTGCTGTTTTCCTCTGCTTCTCTTGCCTTTGATATGTCCTGTGAGTGTTAAATTCTCCAAGCCTTCTTTCTTCATTATATGTTCACAAAAATTCATCAGACTCCTGATTTCTATCAACAATTTCTTTAGTGTTTCTGTTTCTCTTTAGGACTTCCTCAGTTATTGCATGTTGTATCTATTCTCAACATTTATCAGTAGAACTACATTCTTGTTACCTCAGGTCTTTTCTTTCCTTTGTAATGTAATTGTTCAACATTTGCAGGCTTATGGCCATATCATGTTGAAACACCAGTTCTCATCTTATCACCAAAATTAAGCAATGCAGAGACTGGTCAGTACCTAGACAGGTGACTGTTTGGAAATACCAGATGCTGTATGCTTGAATGATGCAATGGATAACGGATGACAATTATAAACCAGAGAGCCGAGTTCCAATTCCAGTTGGGTTCATTATATTCACTTATGCATAAATACCCTTGGGAAAGGTATGAATCTACTTCTTCTTCCTCTAGCTATGCGTTAAATAGTAGGATGTGTATCAGTAAAATCATTATTATCTCAAAAAAAATTCTTATAATCCAGAAATATCTTCTGGTTTTGAATAACCTGCAAAAGGTTGATAAGCCGTAAAACACATATCAATCAATCAAGTTCAGCATTTGCTACCATATAGGAGTTTAGACACACATTATCTATCACAAGAGCACTATATTCTCCTACTTTATTGGTATAACAATAAGATAAATATTATTTGAAAGGAACTGCCTTAATCCAGAATTTGAAAACATTGTATATACATTCAGAAATATAAGTCTACCATTTCTTTCAATATACATCTATATTTGCACTTTCAGTGGATCTGTGAGAAATATTCAATCATTTCAGTTCAAGGTATAACCATATATAATAAGTGTTGTATAAAAGTAAGTGTTGTGCTGACACTGTGGTTTGAAACTAGATCACCAGTGAGTAATACGGGCAATTCCATTATTAAGTAGATCACGTGATCATAAAGGAAGTGAATAAATAGAAAGTAGCATGATGACTATATGATCACTGTTCACTCTTCTGGTCTATCCACTATTGCTATATGTTCACTCTCTCTACTCTAGTACTATATGCATTACGTTCTCTTCTGATCATTATATTATTTGGCGATTACTACTTGAACAAGTATTACTAGTGCAGATATTATTGGAAGGCGTTATTACTAGTACCGGCATCTATGAAGTCTCAAATATAACAAGCATTTTTGGAAGTGATAACGAGCTTCATTTGACATAGCAAAAATGACAAACAAACCCATTCAACATCACGAAAATAAGGAATTTTATTCCTAAAGAATTAATGGATTTTTTTCTTTTTAATCCGACATATTTTTATTACTTCAAATGTTATTTTGAGTGGATACCTGCATTTGAGTAGACACTCTGTTTTTTTTTTAAACAATGTGTATTACATCTGGTCTGTGTATTCAATAAAACATAAAGGCACATTTTCTTTATTAACTTTTCTTGAGTTTACAGATGGGTAGATGTAATATACACTGCTATAAAAAATGAACAAAAGAAAATGGGGCATCAATTCAGATACAGGTATCCACTAAAATATCATTTGATGTAATAATAAGGAAAGTGACACAAGGTTGCTTCTTTAATGTAAGCTTTCTCAAAAATATATGAAGCATTTCAGTCAAGCTGCAGACATAGGGTATGCTTCTGAATCTTTAAGAAAATACTTTATGGTCCTATTGTATATGGTTATATACCAAGCTACTGAAACTTTCTTAATGAAATCTATTCATATACAAAAATAACTGGATGAAATAATTTGTGGACATGGTGTTGGTAGGTATTCTTGGTGATGTATATGGGAAACATAAAACATAAAACGAAATGTGATGAAAAGTATATGCAAATATAATATATTTTTATTTATTTTCTTTAGAGTGATGAGCGAGTCCTTTGGTATTCAGTGCAGCAAAAAGCTTGTTAATAAGGATAAGGTGGATATTGGTAGCAGTCTAGAGAAATGTCTGTTAGTGGTAATTTTGAAGTCAGGTCATGATAGGGGTAGTAGTAATGTTATAAATAGGTCAATGTCAATCTACTGTGTTTTTCTCAGCCCTAAGCAGGGCAGAAATATCATTAGTAGATGACCTCTTAACTACTTCTTCATGCGTCATAGCTGGCTTCTCTAGTGGTAGCATTGTTTTGTTGCGTCCTCTCCTGTCGTCTGTTCTACTTCTAGCCCAAATGTGTCAGGTGACCAAACTCTGAGATTTTGGCATGAACATTGGTTTCATCTAACATCAAAAGTCTCATTGTTTCAATTTTTTGAAAAAATTTTGATCAAAATTATTTTATTTTCTGGCATTGGTTTCTTTTTCATTTTTTTTTTTTATAATGGAAGTTATGTGTGGAGCCTCCATGATTTTTAGTATTTTTCAGTCACAAATAAGTAAGATCTGACCCTGCAAACTTCCAGCATTTTTTGGCTGGGTTCAGTCTTTTCTTCTTCTTCCACTTTTTATTTGAGGGTTGTCTTCTTTTTAGTAGAGAGATAAGGAAAGTGAAAATGTCTCATTTTAATTTGAATTCTTTTATTTTTGTTTATATATTTTATATTTTATTGGGACTCACTACAATTTAATTCCATGAACAGTATATATTTAACAAATTAAATTCTTACATTATTTGATGTATTTTGTATGGCTGTTTTATGTTATCAAAGAGTTGCTGTCTTTTATGATCACAGTGATTTGAAGAATTTTTGTCACCTAAAAAAGGTGTAATTTTTTTTTTATCTTAGATGATAAAAAAAGAGATGAAGCCTAAAGTTTATTTTAGTTTGCAGTTGTCTTTTTAAGCTAAGCACAAAACCAATTATAATTATTATCTGTATTTCTACTGTCTCTTTTAACTTGTGCTTTCTTCATCAGATTATTGTTGATGGTAACGTTTTCTTATTTGTAGATATTGCAGATTTTACAAGTTTTATTGTACACATAGTTGTTAACAACTGACTAAAAAAAAAAAAAAGAAGAAAAGCAATCTTTTGTAACAGTTGTTCAATTTCTACATCAAACTTTCCATTCTTTCTGTCAAGTTCTTATGAACCAGTCGAGATGAAATCATATAATTCTCAGCCTTCTGTCCAACTGGACTGATTGCTTTTTCTTAAATTCGCTTCTTCATCCTTAGTCACCAGACAACTACTGTTGCGTCGGATAAGGCTAGGTTGTTGTTGCTCTTGTTAAAATAGTCTATAAATAGCCACGTGACACCGACGTCAGTGATGGGTATATAAGACCCTTGCAAGTGCGGCTGCTACCTTCATTTAAACACACTTCTCCATAAAACTGGTGGGGTGATTGGCTACGTACCTACTAAAATACACAAAAACTGGTGAGTATACTATCAAAATCAAGCATTTCTATTGCTTACTAGTGACAAACTGTTATTATATTGCTAGAAAGAAAGTGTACATATAGATTTATTTCTGTTTTTTATTGTTTTACTTAGTCTTTCTTTCGTCTCTTTAAGGTTGTATTTTTAGTTAACATTCAAATACTTTTTTAAAAATCCTCGACCTTTTCATTTTATTAACGAAAGCGTTATCTTATTTTCACTAAAAAAAGATAGGTTTTTTTATCGAAGTATTTTTTTTAACAAAAGAAATGGTAAATAAAATTGATAATTTCTTTCTTTACTATAACAAGATTGTTTTGTCTTCATTTTTTCTTTTTGTTTTTTTTTTTTTTTTTCGTTTTTATTAAAGTTTATGGTGAAAATTATGTTGACAAAGAAAAGTTACCCAGAAAAAATTTACTCTTAAGTGAGTAAGTTTGTCTTCATTCACTGGAATGATGATTATATAATTTTCCAAATCGGTTCAGTGGTGGAAATTGTTTTAGTTGTTGTCATCGTCAAGAGTAACGGCTTTTGTTTGTGTTTTAAAATGGACGTTTTTAATAAAAATAATAATATTAACATTCAATACGAATGGACAAAAATTTTGTAGTTTCTATTCGTCGATTTGAAAAAAAAAAAAATCGAAGTATTGATTTCTACTTTTCTGAAAAATTTACTATAAAGTAAAGACAAACGAAAACTATAATTTATAAAAATAAACCGGGTAAATATGGTACTATCAAAACTCCAAAAAGACTTGTTTTTTTAAAAAAGGATAATTTATCAGGCATATTGATGTCTATGGGAGTCATATTCTCTTAAAGACGTCTTGGTTAAATAAATCTCTAATTTGCGAACAAGATTCTCTTCTTTCTTTACAATCCAATGTAACCTATCTGCACTTTATGGACAAGTTTCTCAATAAACAAAGCAACGTAGTGAATTTTTAAGTAAATGAGATTATTAAATAAATAATTTGTGTTCTTTGAGAAAAAGTCTGTCCTTTTGTAGCTTCTTGCAAAAATAACACTGTACAATAGATCAGATCATAGCGATGTATAAGATTTTTCCCTCTCGATCCACGACGTAAAAATGTTTTCCAGAATGGATCGGTTTTAAAAATTGTTAAATTCTTATCGTAAAAGAAAGTCTAAATAACTGATCTTGTTTCTTGCCATTTTTTTTAAAAAAATTAGAAGTGAGAAATTATTTAAAAAAATTTATGTACGTAATTTACTTCTCACATTTTCTTTGAGAGGTGAAACAAAAACACTAAAAAAAAAAGTTTTATTAAAAAAAGCCTTTCTTTAAGGATATTTGTCTTATTGCTTTTTTTAGTTTCTAATTTAATTTCTTTACTTTAGAAAAATATGTCTGGTAAAAATGTAAAACCTTTAAGGTTAAAAAAAGATAATTCAATTTTACATAATTGAATTATTTATTTGTGTTTGCTTTTAATGCTTAATTGATAAGCAAACCTTTTTAAGGAGTGTTGAAAAATTCTTCGCCCAATCCATTTCCCAAAATCTGAGTAAACCTCGGAATTTTCTTAATGTCTTCTTGTTCGGATCGAGAACTTTTCAGTCTTTGCCTTTGTTTGTGTGCATATATATATATATATATATATATATATATATAACTCTACTTCTAAAAGAGAAATCGGAAGTTTCCATTATTTTTCTAAAACAATAATGGAGAAAAAATAATTCTCTTTTAATTCCTAGTTTGTTCTTACAAATTCGGAGGTTTTCTTTTAAATTTGTTTTTATTCGTTGTCACACTGTTAATTTGACCTTAGTTTTAACTAAAACTGACTTATCTACTTTGGTAAAAATGAAATAGTCGAACAATTTGGTGGTTAATATTTTCATAATCATTTTCTTTTTAATTTTAGAAAAAAATCTTTTTAAAAAAAGAATTACTCTATTCAGTCTTCTTTTGTGAGATAACATCCTGAAGTTTTTAAAATATTTTTCAGAGCATTTTATGCATTTGTGTCGATATTTGCAGTTTTTCTATAAAGTTTTTGCATTTTTCTCAATTATGAAAAATAATTTGGTTTCTGGTCCTTGATAATTTTAAACTTTCGTTTATTCAATAATTTTTCAGTTTTGTGATCATAAACGAAAAATCTACATAAAGACAACTTAAAACTATAAAAGATTTTTACATTTAGGAATTACTACAAAATCGTTGATAAAATTAGCAATTTTTCCCAACTGATGACCTGGTTACTTTTTAAAAACTCTTTTTTCTATTTTTGTTTTTTTTAATTCGATTACTTGGATTTGAATTATATTGTAAAAAGAAAATGGTATGAAGAGGACTTCTGTTTATTTTTTGAAGGACGACAATACATAGCAGTTTTGTAGTGTTACAAAGTTGCATGTTTGCAGTTTTAATGTAATGTTTTTTTTATTTTTTTATTAAGATGTTAACAATAAGTGCAAAATAAAGTAAAATTTCTTCTTTTTTATTTAAGAATTTTGGTTCTAGTAATATCTGCAGCTTAATCCTCTGATCATAATTGAATGAAGGTACCTTAATCATTCATTACATATCTCAATGTTTATTTAATTACGTTTCTTATTTACATTAAAAAATCCTTTCGACCAACAAAGAAAGATACCCAATATTAGAATTGTGAGTGTTTGTGGGGCAATAAAGACTACCTATTTGATAAATTACTATTCGTTTTGATTTCTTGCACAGAAGTCAGATTCTTTCTATCGTTGCAGTAGCAGATGCCACTGTTGATCATGTTGTTGTTGATGTTATTAAATAAATTCTCCATCTTCATCCTCTTTATTTTTTAAAAGTCTCTATATTATTTGATTTCTTGATTGTACAAAAGATCAAATAAGAAAAAGTCGCCATTAGTGAAAAGTAAAAAAAACTGACCATTTTTTGTTTAAAAATGGAATAGAACAATATCATTGCTTTTTGCGGGAGATGGAGGCCATATTTTCTTTTTGTTTCCTTCTTTCTCTTAATTCACCACTGCTATTGGTACTCTTAGTATATCATTAACTAATATTTTCTAAATGCTGTAAATTTAGGTAAATGATATCTATATTCATTGTTTCTGTTTCATATTTTCTTTGTAAACGTAAATTAATCTCCTTATTCCTCTTGAAATTCAAGCAACACAGCTTAGTCTGTTAGACTGCCGCAGCTGTTCAAAATGGCTTGAGTGGCTTGGGATTTGGATTCTGACCAATTCTTTCTACTGTACTAATATACCGATGACAGTATGCATATATATATTTTGAATTTTGCTTGGGAATATTTTATTGTCAATAAGGAAAAATAAAATGTTTTTTTATTTTTGTTTTTTTTATATAACCTTTTTCTTTATTCCTAATGTTATTGTTGTTGTCAGCAACAATAACAATAATACGAGATGGTGAAAAATTCGGAATGCTTCTATATTTTGCAGCTTTGCCATCTTTTCTATTCTTGATCAGTTTCCTTGTAAACTATAACAGATTTCAAAACTTTTTTCCCCAACACCATAAAAGAAAAAAAAATGTAATAGCCAAATAATTGATTGGTATGTGTTTTTAAAGGTAAAAATAAAAATACTTATTTTTATTAATCATTTGACCCAAATAAATTAATTGTTAGGGAGTCTGTGTTTTCAATCAATAGACATTTAATTGCTTTTATACGAGAAACAAGGCTTACGTTTCGGTTTTTAAATCAAAGGGTTAATACGACACTCTCACTTCTGACAATACAACTTTGTTAATTTGTAACTCCACTGGCCAACCGTAGAATAAAAATGGGTCAATTTCGATTTTTCTCTAGTCTTAAGTGTTAATGTGGATTGTATTTTACTTTGTCTCATATTACAAATAGTTTTTTTTAAAGATTTGATAGCATGGCATACATAGTCTAAATAAAATACTGATACGTTTTAAAATAGTCAGTCCATTTTGAAAACTACGAGAGGCTAC
Organism: Acanthosepion pharaonis; assembly: GCA_903632075.3. NCBI lineage: Eukaryota > Metazoa > Mollusca > Cephalopoda > Sepiida > Sepiidae > Acanthosepion > Acanthosepion pharaonis. The sequence continues at coordinate 1,232,522 of CAHIKZ030003987.1, forward strand.
TTTTTCGCATATTATACAATATACAGTTGTGATCACATGACCAAAACACTCAACTCTCCCTCATGCCTACTTTTTTGTGTTCTATACAACTCTGGTTATGTTGTTACAAGTAAAAGTTTTTTTTTTTTTTTTTTTTTTTATCTAGATTACAGGCTATTGCGAAAATTATTTTAATATTTTTCTGAAGATTCCACCATTTAAAGCTTTTCAGGGCATTTAAAAAGATAATTTTTATTAACACTCATTGTTTTGTTTATTTTTTTGTTCGTGGGTTTTTTGTTTTTTTTTTTCCTCAATCTGTTGCTATCTCCAAAAATGGGTTACCGAATAAACATTGCGCTCTCTCAATAAAAAAAAAAAAAACCCTTTACAGATCCTCGCCACTTGTTTTATTTTTTAACTCTCTACATTCCTGAGTCTGGGTGTATTTAAGATGGTTTTCCAATTACTTTTTCCCCCTCTTTTTCAACTCGGACGGAAGGGCACTATCAGGTGATGACATTTGATAGTTTTAGATTCGACTGCTATGTCGCCTTTTCTTTTTAACCACTAAGGAGCAGTTTTGTAATTCCACATCAACTTTTCCTTTTTCTTTTTTTTTCCCCTAATGTTGTGAATATTTTTTAATTTTGGGGATCGTAGGAAAAGATTTTTCTGAGTAAAATTTCAGTAACCCGAGTGTTGTATTGTCTTGTTTAAAATAATAAAAAAAGAGAGCTAAAAAACTTAAATTTTTTTATAAGTACTGAGTTTTTTATTTTTTTTTCCCCTGTAATGTTCTTTCTTTCACTTAATTTTAAGATCTTTGTAATATGATTTTTTTAGTAGAATAATAATTTTAGCAAATTTCAAAGTATTTTTTCTGTGGGTTCGTTAACGAAATTTAAATTCATATTCCTCTATCCTTAATTCATTTTTTTTCTGTTACTCAAAAATTTTCTTTCTGAAATTAATAGGTCTGATTCAATGAATACTGAATAGTTTATTGTTAAACTATGACTAAGTGTAAAAGTTTGTTTTTTATCATAAAACTTGCTTGCATTTCCTTGATAATATGGAAAACCGCTAAAAATAGGATTGGTTCCGATTTAAAAGTTCACATGACGAAATTATTGGAATGTCAACTCAAACACTACCCTACCTTTTTAGTAACTATTTTTTTTCTTTTTTACAATAATTCAAAATGAAATTAACTTGTAATTAATTACAAAAATCCACTCGTCTGTCCTGTTTTTATTGTTTGGTTATGTGAGCAGCAAAAGCGAGAAGTAGAATCTGCGAGCAACAAAGTTCTCTAATTCTAATCTTCTGTTTTTTTTTTTTTTTTTTTTGCCTTTGAGAAAGACATTAATCCATTTCCCCTCTCTCTCCGATTATGGGTTTCAGCAGGGTAGACTAGGCTGTCTATCCTCGAGTAGCTGCCAGTCTAGGAGAAGTACAAACCATTCTGAATACAAAGCCGTGGAAAGGCATCGGGAAATTGCTACAGTTTACGGTACCAGTAATCTTCTGTTGGGGAAAGTCGTGGCAATTCACTTAAGGAAGCTAAAAAAAAAAACGGAAACCCGGAGAGTCATAAGACTTTTTTTTTTTTAAATATTAAATTTAATTTTTTTACTTAATGTTTTCTAAGTTCGTCTGCTGGTGTGTCATTGTAATGTAGTGCTTTGTTAAAAAAAAAAAAAAAATAATAAATACGGTATTATGATTTATCAGTCATTAGTTGACGTGCTAGGATTTTTTTGAATGTTTTTTAAAACAGGGGAAGCAGTAACAAACATTGGCACATGTCTTGTAACAGTTGGCTTAATTTGTAACTTGTAGAATCTGAACATAAAATACTTGAAATATCTATTTTCCTGTTTACCAGCAAATTCAGTTCAGTGACTAATCTACCACTATCTAGTTGTAATTTTTGTTTGCAACATCTATTGCATTTTTATGTCTGTCTGTATCCGGTTCTGTTATGTATATTTATTTAATTTTTTTAACTGCCATCTGTTCATCTTACCCACCACTCCAGCTCATTTTTCATATGTTCATATACCTCTCTGCATATATTTTCAAATGTTTTCAGAAGCTCAACAAACCTGTTTAAATGTAAGCTGATAATCTATTCTCAGTTAATAAGACTTTTAAAAATCATTGGAAGCACTCCGTGCTCTTCTCGCAGAAGAAAAGTGAGGCTGAAAGTTCACTGTTCTGAAAATGTTTTCTCAGAAAGTACTGTTGAACTATTTGTGTTGCAAAACTATAAAATAAATGGAGACAAAAAGATCTTCAACTTTTTGTTTTCTTTCCGCTTGTGTTGTGCTTGCCTCACGTCATTCTTAATTTTAATTACTTTACAATTTACATGCTTTTCAACCAAATATCACCTTTATAAAAAAAATGATTCAGAATTCAAATTTACAGTTGATAAAAATATCCCCTCAAGAAACTTTTTCCAATAAAAAAAAAGTAATTTTTTAAAAATTGTGAATCAGAAAAAATTAGTGTGTATGTCCCCTAAATAATTTTTTTTCTTGATAAAAGTTATACTATTTAACCCATAACTCGGAAGAAGATGAATTCATACCTTTCTCAAGGGTATTTGCATGTTGGTGAATGTAATGAACCTGACTGAAATTTGAATTTGGCTCTCCAATTTCTCATCCCAAATTTGTTTGACATTTGTATGAAGTTCAGAAAAGCTTATAAAATTGATTCTTGTTTGGATTGTCTTTATTTTACTCTAAAAACCCAAGTCCATGGATTCAAATCTTTTGATATTCTCAATAAATTTCTTTTGCATGATTTACACATGCCTCTTTCAGAGGTATTTTTCTAACTCTCGTAGACACTTGTTGATTCTGGTTTCATTATATTTTGGGAAAATTGATCTTTTATTAATATTTCTTTTCACAAATTGACATGGAAACATTTTAGCTTTAGATTTTAGTTATTTTTAAATAAACTTTGATAGGTGTAGATATTTAACTAAAATTATCTTTTTAAATTCGGTTTTAGACTTTGTCGAGTTATAAAAGTATTGTTTCAAAATCTCTCAATTGAATATTTACTTTGTTTAGTCTGGCACAAGGTTACAAATGGTTTATCATACCTGGTGTATGACTCCATAACTTTATTTTCCATTTACATTTGGGAGTATAAAATTTGTTTTTTTTTTTTTTTTTTGCAAAGAACTGAGATCAGTTGACGAAAAAATTGAATTTTTGTAATAATTAGGAAAACTTTTTTATCTTATTTTGAACTATAGGTTTCCTCTCATCTCAGAAGTATTCAGCTATTTAGAACTTGAAACTTTAATATCATGATGTACTGGAGACAAAAATATCTTCAACTTATTGTTTAGGTTGGGTTCTGGTCTTGCTCCTTTATCACACACTATATATATATATATATATATATATAAAAATAAAAACACTCTTTGTATTTTGATCCAATAGACTGAACTTATTGTAGAGCAAAATAATTAACAATATTTAAAAGCTATGTACTCTATAAAATTACAAACTGTCTGGACATGGGCTTTTATCATTATTATGCGACCAATAAATGTATTTAGAGACAAAATTTTTAGAGGCTTGGAGATTCTAAACCACTTATGTCTAGAATAGTTAACATTTTTATTATTAATTATTGTTTGTCAAGTTCTAGATCTGATTAGTCCTTTGTGGGTATGCATTGATGGATTTTTACAGAGCAGGATTGCTTGTTCAACTTTCTACTTTTTTCTATTTTTGCAAATAGCTGGAGAAAGGGATGGGTTCAACTCCTGGCTTTAATTTGTGTTGTCTTTTGAGACTGGTTGCCTCCCAGGGCCAAAGTCCAGTATGCTTTGTAGCTGGAGGTGCAAGGAGATGACATATCTTTTCTCATGGCATTAGTGCAAAGTGAAATCAAACTAAAGATTCTATTTTCTATGCTGTTAACCATTAGGCCACCTGTTACACTTCCTTGTAGCAGAAATATTAATGCCCTTTGCCGTTGAATGTTTAAGTTTTGTAATAGTTAAAGCAATGAATATTCAAATCTTTTGTCAGCCATTTTAAGTAGGTAATATAAATGCACAGTGTTAAAATGTAACAAATCAAAATAAATTTAAGAAACAGAACATCTTATGATGGTGCTTCATGTTGTCCTTAATATATCTTATTTATAAAAGCATTTAAAAGCTTTTGTAATTAATATCATTTTAGTGCATTTTTTATTTGAAAAATCAGAGCAGATTTTCGGTAAATGGGGCCATTGTTTGACAAAAACAAATGGATGATTTAATGTCTCCAAGAAGTCCTGCTTTTAACTAATATAAATATGAAGAGGTTGAAATTTAATCTCTCGAAATTTCCTAAAATTAATTGGTGGGTAACAGATGTTAAACAAAAAAACTTGCGAATAAGTCCTGAAAGTTTTATTAAAATCTGACAATTTCATTTTTTCAAGAATTTCAAATCGATGTTTTTTACTGGAAACAAGGTGCTAAAACTCCCATCGTAAGTATTAAGTCATCTTTGGCCCATCACTGATGCAAAAAAAAAACAAAAAAAAAACAATTTTTAGCCCAAATTCCAACTGTCCTATAAAAGATTAAAAAACTTATTAAAATAATAAATACTTTGGTTTTTCCTCTTAATAAACATTTTGACAAAACATTGGGGCCGTTTGACGATAAAGTTTGAGGCCCTTTTTTTTTTTTTTTTTTTTTTTTTTTTTTTTTAATTGAAAAAGCGGAAGAACCTAATATGGATAAATAATTCACAAATTGATAATTTTTTTAACAGAATTAAAGAAGGATGGGTTTTTCCCTCTTGCAATGGAATATTAAAATTCAACTTTTATCACATACAATATTTACATGTAAAAATGAACCTTACCATACTTAATTATCATAAATCTTGAAGAAATGTAATAGTCTCTTTTTATAATTGCTAGCATCATGTAACTGATAACTCTTATAACAAAAATAGACTTGTCCTATTGTTTGACATCATTTTTCTTAAATGAATTTTAGTTTACAGTATCAGTGATATGTTTACAAGTTCAGATGATGCTTTTATTAAGCTGGTAAAGACATTTGTCTCTTCCCCACTTAGAATGTTCATCACATTTGACTAGCATCACTTCTGTATCATTTGACCTTGTCTCTTATGAAGCAAAGCTTAATTTACAGTATCTTGAATGTAACATTTCATGAACATTGATTTGGTGATTTATAAGCTTTTTAGTGATACAATTACATAAATGCAGGTACACAAAAAATAGCCATTTATAGATTTGATATGATTTAATGTCAGCAAAAATCAATATACAAGCAATAATTTCAAATCATGTGTCATGATAACCTAAATATCTTTATTACAAAGTCTATTTAACACTTTACAGATAAAATTTCTTTACTTTTATTACTTTGCTTTCTTTAGTATTACTAATGTTGATCTTGTAATCCCTGATCATTACTATTGTATGATCATTTGAATGCTCTGTAATATCTTCTCCACCAAAAGATTGTCTATATATTTGTTACTTTTTATTTAGTGAACATCACATACCAGCAACTTCTTTCCTTGAAATATAAAATTCTACTTGAAAAGTGCAGTTCTATAAGGTCTCCAAATACATAGACCACGGCAAATTAAGATATTCAATATAAATGGCAAATGAGTTTATATAGAATTCTATTGTCTATTCTGTTCCTCCCACTTCTTCATCAATAATCATATATAATAATGAACAATGACTTTTTCTGTGTATTTCTGTTTCTGTAACATAACAGGTGTGTGTGTGTGTGTGTATATATATATATATATATATATAAAGTGAAACCTGCCTTAATTAAAATGTTTCAGGTAAGCAGACAAATGACATATGTTGCACCAATTTTGTGCATAGTAAAAGAACTTGCAAATACTAATTTAGAGGACAGATGCTACACTAATTCAAAGCAAAGGGTTGGGGTAGCCATATTTTGCTCCTAAGCAGTGCACATCTAATCTGATCCTAGATAGATGTGCTGAGCTATACATAAATAATCCCATGTTGGTTTTTTTTTTTTTCACTAGTACAATGCTAGTAAAGAAAATAGGTCTTTGTTCCACACTTTTCTGAATAGTTTCTTCATATGAAAAAACAAATAGAATGATGCTATATTTTATATTCTGATACAGTTCATATTTCCTTCAATTATGTTCTCATCATCCTGTTTAAATGAAACAGATTGTAATTCTTTTAGGCATGATATGTCCCTCGCTCTTACTTTTTTTCTCTTATCAAATAAAACTAACATTGGAGTCTTACCATCTTTTCTCTTAGAAGAAAAAAAAAACTCTTCTGCATTCTTTTACTGGTTTCCCTCTTGAGAAAAACTTGTTAGTCAATTTAAAAAAAAAAAAAAAAAATTCCATTGTATTTTAAATAGGCTTTTCTTTTTTCTTGTCAAGGATCGAATATCTTGGGACTGATACTTTTGTTTACATTATCTTTAACCCTTTCAATATGAACCTGCTTGATCTGGTTGGCCAAACATGTGTATTTCTTTACAAATAAACCTAATCAGGCTAGTTGATCTTGGATGCTAATATGCATACTACTGAATCATCCTGAATTCAATGATATTGTATGATACTTTTGTTTCAAAGTTTACATCTAAAAGTAACTAGAATATATCGTTTTTCTTTATGTATGTTTATTTTCTACATAAACTCAAGATTTTTTTTCATAATTCTTGGGTTAAGTAAAATGGACGAAAATTATTAAACCATGTGCAAAATCATGTTTTAAAATAAAGGGATAAATATTAAGGTTTCTTCATATAAGCAAAAAGTGAAATTATTCCATTTATATGTAAAAAGTATTATAAGCACAAATTTGGTGCAGTTTGTTTTTCTAATTGTTATTAAGTGTTAACTGAACCATGTTTTACCTCCTTTGAAATCCTTCTAGGTATTTCTAGTAGAGTGTAAAACTTAATTCCATTATGCTTAATTTTCTAGTTAATGTCTACTTATAGATTAAGAGAGTTTGATTGAGAAAATTGAAATATAATAAATGTGAATATCAACAATGTAAAGCCTTTTCCCCAGAATAAAGAAAGATACTGATTTCACTTAATCAGTTTTATTGTGTAAAATCTGCACTTTCCAAGCTGTTAAAATGTCTTGGAATGAACATTTTGAAAACATTTTACAGGAATTCTTAAGTTTCACTACATATGTTATAAAAGCGACAAATAAAAATCAGATAAAGATGGAATGATATTTTTTATGCCTAGACAAGTGAAAAATTAAATGAACAGACCAAAAATCTTTAACATGTAGAAATTTAAGCTTGTGATTTCATACGTCCTTGCTGCAACTCTGATTACTTCTTGGCACAAGTTTTATATATTTGAAACTACCAGTGACCTACCTCTCTATATGCATACATATTTAGGACACAAGCTGTTAATAGATGATACAGATATTAATTACAAGCATTTAGATCTTATTTGAATTTATTAATTTTATTTCTGCTGTAAGGTTCCAAAGCAGAATTGATTATTCTAATGGTTACCATTATACAAAAGATAAGTGAAACAACTTGAATATACAAACTCCATGAAATAAATGCTTACAATTAAAATAGCCAAGTATTTAAGTATAACTGCTCTGTATGCAATTTAAGTAGATCTTTTCGGTAGGTTAATTTAAAAAAAAAAGTGGCCAGTGAAATGTTTTTCTGATCATAAACTATGACAGATGCTCTAAAAATAATACCTCCTATTTAATTCAACAGAAACTGACACAGGTAACACAATAACACTATTTGATAGAGCAAGTTTTCAACTGAGAAAAAAATTATGTAGTCACTACAATTTCCTATTATTTTCACTTGTGAAAAAATAGCTCTTCATTTCTTAAATTGACAACTATGCAGGCCTGTCCAAAATATGACTTGTTGCATACTTTGCTGTCACTACTGCTAAAACACATTACCAATTTCTTAAGTGTGCTTACATTCTCTGTTTGGTCTCCACAATTGTTAAATAAGTGTTGATAAATGTCAATGGAAGTATTTTTCTACATAAAGGTATTCAATGAAAACTCTCCATTTTACACCCACTTTAATGTCAGACACTATTTTACCAAACTGTCACTTAGCTATTATCTGTAACAAAGCAAAAAAAAAAAAAATTACTCTGCCATACCCTTAATACATAGATATTATTTTAAGAGTGACATTTGTATTTTGTCTTCACAGCATATGATCTTGCTGCCTAAATTAACATAGATTATTTCTAAACAAAGATGTTTATTCTCTAAATTTGTTAATATTGTGGGGGACACTGTACAAGGAGAGAAATTATAATCCAGATAAATTTAATAATTGTAAATTTATCAGTTGGCTTGTAAACTTTTATGGTGTTTGTTTTTTTACATTATTCCAATTGCTAGAAATTGTAGCTTTTAAGTTGATATTCATATACTATTTATACTATTCAAATACACAAGCCTCTTTATGTCGATTTGTATTATTTAAACTGCACTTACAGATGTTATGTGGTAGGAAAATTATACATATTGCATTTGTAAATAGTGTTTATTTTAACTTACAATCCCATTCTGATGAGTTGATGTACATACCTAAAACAGTAAAATTAACATGAAATAATTTCCATATTTTCTGGTGTCAGTTGATCACAAATTTTGGGTAATCATTGATGTTCTATATATTGCATCTCTCCAGGACATAGGTGATCATGGCTCTCCACAACTTCCTATCCCTTGTGATTGTTAGCAGTTTCTCTCCCATTCCACTGTTCCACTATTCATTCACAAGCTCATAAGTTGCTCGCTGCCTTCCCCTATCTCTCATGACCTCGGTATGCCTCATGAAGGTTATTTTTCAAACCCTTCTTCCTTATCTGTCCAAGGAATTTATTTTCTTTTCCTGATTTTGAGTATAAATGTCTTGCCTATTGCCATGGAACTTTTAGTCTTCTTCTGTAGAACCACATTTTTGCTACCTCTAGTTTTCTCCTCATCGGTGGGGAGATTGTCCAGCATTCACTGCCAATCTCCAGTACTCTTTTCTTTGTTTCTAACAAAACTTCCATTTTCTCGGTATCTTGCTTAGCTTTTTGAATGTTTCTTTTACTAGTCCAATGAATGTTTGGGTTTTAGTGTTGCATTTTCCACCTTCTGTTAAAAAAAAAAAAAAAAAAAAACAAACTTCCCAGGTATTTAAACTTCTGAACTTGCTTGATTTTAATATCTCCAATTTGTAACTCTCATCTTGGTCTTTTTCACTTGCTGATGACAATACTTTGTCTTCTCTCTCTCTCTCTCATATCTTGTAGTTTTTCTCAGTTGGTCATCTGCATATCTTGTATTAAGATTACGCCCACCAATAATAAATCCTAGTAGTATCTCCCTATCCCTATCCTATATCGTTGTTGTAGAGGTTGACTAAATCTGGAGAGAAGACACATCCTTGTTTCACAATTCTATTTTTGTGTATCTACTCAATTTGTCTGGATTATTCTAAGATCTTTCTGAATCTATTTTTCTTAGTTCAAATATATCTTTGTATTGTGTTGTCAAATAATTTTGCATAATCTATTGAATATAAATGCACGTCCTTCATTTATATTATTCCCTCTATCATTCTGATCATGAATATTACATTTCTTGTCCCAGTCTCCTTGATAAAGCTGCACTCTTCTTGTCCTATTTCCAATCTAATTCTGCTTTGTGCTCTATTAATTAGGATTCACATCATTTGTTTAGTTATATGCTTCATTAAACTTATTGTCTTATGGAGCTAGCATTCATTTGCACCTGATCTCAAAGGTAATATTATAAAGATGAACTTAGTGAGGTCATCCGGTATGTCGCCACTGTTGTATTTCATTTATTACTTCTCTGATTTTATCGATGCTGTACAATCCCATCAGGCACTGCAGCTTTGTTCCTGTTCATCTTCTCCAGTGTGGATCTTACTTCATTTTTTTTTGTATTTCTGGCCCTTCTGTATTTGTCACCATGGGTTTCTCTTTCACATTGTAAAAAAAGTTCTTTGATGTATTCACTCAAATTTTAGAAAATTTTTTTTTTTCTCCATTATCAGTAATGTTACTATCCTTATATAAAGCTTATGATGGGGATCCTGAAGAGTTGTCAGCTATATTAAAAAGCCCTTTCTCCCAAAATGCAAGTGATCATTTCCTCAGATTTTGACAAGTGAATTGTGCTGAGAATTTTTCAGCAAATTCACATAATAGTGATTGCACATATACCAAGAGTACTCACCTGAACACAAATTGCAAATACTTAAAAATGGATTTCCACATTATGTGTGTGTGAAGGAATTGGTTGATATATTGCATGGGAGTTAAGAGAGCCATAATTTTGAATTTGTCAAATCATTCATTAGTTACAGAAGCTACATGAAGGTACATATATTGAAAGCAAGGTTGTGATGTATTTGCAATTATTAATTGTTTGTTTGTTTTTTGTTTTTTTTCTTGTTTTTGTTTTTGTTTTTTTAGCACTTTATTTAGTAGTATTAGAGTAAAAAAGTAAAGATTTTTTAGTTATGTTTGAAAGGAAGCCAAGATATGTCAGCTTTTGAATGTGAACAATTAAAAAAAAAAGAAATGAGTTTATCCTATTTGAAATAGCATGGGAGGCAAAGAATAACATTGAAAAGAATGATCATTTTCTTTGTTCTTAATAAAGATTAAATCTAATTCTTAACATTCTTTACTTTGCTAATTTTTCTTCTATCTATAGCCTTCTTACAGGATATTTTTTCAATTGTTATATTTAATTAAAAAGTTTAAACTGCTGTTCTGTTTTTTTTTTTTTTTTTTTTTTCTGTAAAATTATCATCTGGGTTATTTTGAGATTTTGGAAGATAGCTTTATTGTAAAATGGTGTTAACCTTGTTAGATTTTGTTACTTTTTAAGATTGAAGTTTTTCTCTTTGATTGGCTTCAGTTTGAAATTGTCAAGAGAATTTTCTATTGGTACCTCAACATGTATGTTACAACTAATGTTAATTTTGTATTAACAGAAAAATGATACTGTCTGAAATTAGTTATAATACATTTATAAAATATTCACATGTAAGGAATAGCTACTTAGTCCAGTTCTTGCATAACTAGTCCTAACATTTTATATTGTTTTATGAAAATCTCTTTAAAAGCAATGGCCACTCAGTGGGACCAAAATTCATGATACCTAATTTTATTTTTTTAAAATCATATATGAATATTATACACCCCAAATTAACAAAAACCTAAACTTCTATTTCTAAAAAGTAAAGAATTTTTTAAATTGCATTTTCCAAGGATGTTACTTCTCTTTAGTTGTTTTATTTATTCATCTTTTGAGAATTACAATTTTTTTTTTCTTGTTGCCAGTTCCTATCATGAAAACTTCATTAACTTTTATCCTAATGATTCATTATTGAAGCAGGTGGCTAACTAAAGTGTTGTTGATTGTGAAATTAACTTAAATCTGAATATATCTGCCTTAGGGAAACCTACTTTTACATTCAAATATTTCTTTAAGACTGATAGAGAACAATGGAAAAGTAAGATTTTATTTATTTTTATTTTTTATTTTTTTTTTTAAACAATCATTGTTACATCTGAAAAATGCTTGCATACATTTAAGCTGAGTGTTGCTGAGTCAACCTCTCCCTCAACCTTGATATTATAATAGGCACAAATAACATTTTCTAAAGTGGTAAAATGACACATGAAAGTGTTTTTCAATAGTAGCAAGCCTAAATACCTACTGTTACAGAAAGAAAAATAATTTCTAACTTGCTGTGTTTTTTTTGTTTTTTTTTTGTTTTTTGTTTTTTTTAAATGTTGCCTTTAATGCCCCTCATATCTGAAAACATAGTTAAAATATTGTTAATATATTGCATGTGATTAGTGTTATTAAATAATAGCCTAAAAATAAATGTAATTTGACTTCTTGGATCCATAGGAAGTAATTTATTCTTATGGATTTCAGTCCTTTTAACATCTAAAGTGAAAAGAGAATGTAAGCTTACCACATTGAAAATACTGGTGAATTAATATTAATTTGTGTCATTTCTTGTTCTGAACATAATGGATTTATTAATTGTACTTTTCAAGTAATTGAAAATTAGTTATTCAAAGTAATGAGCAAAAGTTGATGGCAACTTTCACTATAGTCAACATTAGTTTGATTAGATATAGTATCAACCTATAACTTCCTCCATAATATCTATATTATCTGCAATTTTGAGAATTCCAAGAGTTGTTGAAACAATTGAATCCACTCTGTTATTTTGTTGCCACAATGTTTCAGCCAATCTGTAAGATTTTTTTTCTGTATACAAAAAGATTGTTTAAAAGGATTGGCCAAAACATTGTGTTAACAGCATAAGCAATGCAAAAAAAGAGGTTCAGTTATCTGTACAACTCCAGGCATATCTGTATTGTATATTTGCATTTTACGCTTTTTTTTTTTTTTTTTTTTCTTATAAATCTAATGAAAATTTAAGGCTTATCTTAAGTTGGGTTAAAAAATTTCAGCATTTTATATCATAAAACAATATTTTTTAATAAATGAAAAAATTGTTTGACAAAACTTTATTCACTTAATTAATGCATATTGTCTGCTTTGGTTGCAAGAAAGAAAACTCATGATATTTAAAAAAAAAAATTTTAAAACTTATAAATTTCCCTCTTTTCAATCATCTAGCATAAAATATCAAGATTGTGTGTCTTTCAAATATGAATATACGTTAATGATTTGGCTCTTTTATTAAATCCTGTCGATGTTTCATTTTTAAATATGCTATGTCATATATTATGCAAGTCACTATTTTCTCAATAAAATTGGTATTAGCCAAGTGATTTTGGTAAAATTTTCAGAATGTTCTTTGAGAAATATATATTTCTTTCAGCTTTTAATATTTATCCTGAATAAAAACCTATTGATAACTTGGGAATATCAGATTTTATTATGCAAACTCACAAAATGCAACAAATTTTTATTGATAAACAAATTATATATGGATCATAGAAATATAATTATATAATATCATATACTGGAATAATTATTTTTTAAATGTTAATATAGGCTTGTTGATGTTCTATAACTCATCTGATTTTTTTTTTTTTTTTTTTTTTTAAACTTCTATCTTAACTTTAACATGACTTGCAGCTGTTTCCCAAATTTCTTCCCAAAAATCATTACTTGAATATTGCTTTCCATTTTCATATATATATATATATATATATTTTATAATGGATCACAAGTTTTCTATTTGATTAATATTTGAAGAGGCAAGGAGCCATTCCATTAATCCATTAATTTGGTGTCTTTGAACACTCTTCCCACCTTTTATTTTTTAACAAGGATTGGGAGTAATAGTCAGCTTTGCAAAATATAAAGGAACTGTATCTTGCATGAATATACCCTTTAGTCTTGAGCTTTTTCATTGACTATTAACATTCAAAAATTTCTTCACCAAAAACATACAATACTCTGCATTTATCTGGATACAATCATAAATTTTGAATGGCCTTATAATTTACTGGCAAACATTTTAGGTTCCACCTCCATCTTCTATATTGTGTTGGTTGTTTTACATTTATCACTAAAAGTTACTGTTGAGAAATCTGTTTTCAACTTTTTCACTTGCCTTTAACACTTCTTTGATTACTCAAGTGATAGTTTGGCTGCATGTGTTTTTAGCTGTTCTTGATATTTTGCATCTTTTTCTCTTTGTTCACATGCATATTATATAATATTGTGTATTTAGACAGCATATGTTCTTTAAGGCAAATATTATTAAAAATACCAGACATTTTGTGTCCATTTTAATGGCCGATTTTTCCAAATGAGTGATAGTATGAAAACAAAAATAATTTTAGGCAGTTTAGCCATAATCTTGATTTGCATGCATAACTTATTTGATAATGCATATCAGTTGAATTTATCAAAATTTACTCCTTAAATATACTTGTATATAAACAAAATTAAAAGTGCACTTATCTATCCCTACTCAGTTTTATAAGGATTACATCTACTATTTTTTTTTTTTTTTTTTTCAAGAAGTTACAGCACTTAATTTTTTGCATTCATTTAAAAACATTTTGATGTTGTTTTTTTTTTTTTTTTTTTTTTTTTTTATACTATTAACAAAGTTAAAACATTTTGATTTTTGCAATAATTAAAGTTGATTTTCAGGATGATTCTGGGAAGATGGTTAAAAAAAAAATATAATCTGGAGTCTTGGTACATGAATCCAAGAATGGGTGCAAATGGTCAGGAAGTAGTACAACTTAGTGGGTACTGATTAGATGTGTTTAAGTGGAACCCACTTATGACATGTGAATATACTGCTACACCTTTGTGGAACCACCATTAGCCTGCATGGTACTTTGTTGACAACTGTGGTCCAGTTGGAACTGCTACATCAGGCTGCACCACGCATTGTCAGACTGGCAGGGTCGAATTAAAAATGAGATTAGTTAAGGTACTGTGTATGGTGTTAACAGGTTAAAATATATTAACTTTAATATATGATATATAGTTAATATATTTTAACAATGAAAATAGCTAAATGTATAGCCAAAAGTGCTGGGATAAAAAGAAGACAGTTTTATATAATTTATTATCTGAAAAGAAAAAAAAATTAAATCACGTGAGAAATTGTATAAAAAAACCTTGTCACTCATATTCAATGAAATGTGCATGAAAGGAGGATTGCTACCTAAATACACAAAAAAAAATATATATATATATTGTGTGTATTTAGGCAGCATCTTTTCATTCATACACGTTTCATTAAATAATATAGACAAGTATTGTCTACTTATTTTATGTAATTTTTTTTTCGTAACATCTAAGTTTAATAACATTATCATTGAACAAAGAAAGAAATTCACAATATTGATCCATATTTTTTTTAATACAATCTAAGCTTTTGGCTTACTTAAGCCATTATCAAAGATGTCAATAGATCACATATTAAGCAATATACGGACAAGACAGTGATGATAGTCTGTCAATGTTTACATAGATGATTTCTAAGCAACGATAAACACACGCATATAAGATGCTAGAAGTGAAAATCGCACCGCATCTAATGACGTCACACATGACCACATGAGAACCAATGGCTTCTGTTACCAATTATAGACATTTAAGAATATTTGTAGAGATGCCATAATTGATTTTGTTTAGGTTGGGTTTCAACTGTTTGATGTATAATGCTTCAAGGATTTTTAGTTTTTGTCTATTGTTTTCATGTCGAAGTATAATTGTGTTTTCGACAAGTATTTTACGGAATTGTGTGTGCGGGCAGGCATGTTGTTTTAAATGCTTAAAAATGTTACATTTCATTCAAATGTAGTGTCAAGCGTTGTGAAAGTGAGTTTGTGGTGTGACCAACATAAATATTACTTAATTCGTTGGAGATACACTCTCCCAAAGGCACTTGAATTTATAAACTGTTGGTTTTTTGCAAATCACTAACCGGGGGAGAAGAATAATATATAATTAGTGCAGGTACTCTGATCTTTGGTAGAAGAGAGTATCCATATATAAATAATTCCTTTATTTTTAAACCGTCTAGAGTGACAAAAAGAAAGTTTCATGCTAATGCAAAAATGCCTACTTAACAAATTCTTTGGAACTTTAACATATCTGAAAAAATTAGGTCATTATATTTTATCAAGCAAAAAGTTAGTGCTATAATTTCTTAAGTGCTGGAATATTTATTATTGTAAAGAATTAAATAGATAATTAACTTTACATTTACTGACTATTGTCTCATCTTTGTTGCCATATTTATCACAACATTTCGGCCGTTGTATGCCCCAGCCTTCTTCAGGTGATTGGAATGTCGAACTGAACCCTTCATTTCACTTGCTGGGGTAGACTGTTCCATGTGCTGTCTAATGGATGTTCACCTCTCCAAGTTATCCACTGCCGTAACCAGGTATTGAACTCGCAACTCTTTGGGTCCTGTCACTGGATCTAACCAATGCCTTTATCCACTGTCTTAATAGAATATTAAACATCAAGCTTTCAACATCCAGGTTAAATTTTGTTTGGGAAATCCATTCCGCTTTCAATATATAAAATCTTAACCTATATCTTGAGTTCTTGCTCAAGAAAGATGAACTTTCTCTTCAAATATTGATAATCCTCTTAATTATACTTGATAACTAGCAAAAGACTTGACAGTTCAGTGCTATAAGGGCTTCTGTGTGTACACACACACACACACACACACACACACACACACACACAATATAAACAAAAAAAAAATATTTTCACATACCACTATGTTAATAGAAGAAAAAAACATTCCAGCCAAGTTATTCAGCTAAAGTAAACATTCAGTAAAGTTTCCTTATTTAATGCTTATAATTCAATGTTAAAATCTACCAAAAAGCAAAAAAAGACAAAGCAATCAAATGGGTGTGGTGTTGTAGACAGTTTCTTAAGGCGTAGATAAGTTGCAGGAATTTTAAAAATTCTTTCATTCTTTGGTTTTTGTGGATTTTGATTTTTCTGGGTCAGTTTTCCCAGTTGCAAGAAATTAACAATTATAATGTTAATTGCTTTACAGATAATTTTTTTTTTTTTTTTTTTTAAATTTTGTTTTTAAAAAAAGAAAAATGGCATGAAGTCTTTTTATTACTTGTAAATACTTGCATGGCTCAGTGCTTCACATGATTCAAATTGAATAAAAATTAACTGACAGGATCAAGACATTAAATTTTTACTTAACAGAAATGTGTTTTCTTAATTTCTCAGCACTTATCAGGATATCAGAAAGTGTACTTTGATGTATCATAATAAAATTTTCCTGTATATATTTAAGCAATATTAGTGTATATATATATATATATATATATATATATATATATACACACCAGGCAATTGAGAACAAATCATAAAGAAAACAAATATTCAATAGAAAAAAAATCAGTATATATTTTCATTTTACTCAGTTATTTCTTAAAATCTGCACACAACAAAAGGCTTTACAATAATACCCACGAAGAGTTGGTAAGCTATAAGAATATAAAAAAATAAATCGACCAACCAATAAAACTAAACTCTGCTTTAAGAACAGCCTCAATGTAGTCTCAGAAACCACTGCATTTCTGGATCAGCTGGCTCTTTTTCACGACTCTGGTAGTATCCTTCAGTGAGTTTTTTAGTATTGATCTCTTTGATGATTCCTTCAGATAGTAGTCTTTAAGATCCAAATCCGGAGAACTGGGAGGACTCATATTGTGGGATTACATGCTCCTGGATTACATGTATCATGTTAGGAGTAGTTTCCTGCTCGAACATGTATGGCGTCTCCTGGTTAACCTCCTATCCATGGTTTGAACACGATGTGCAACACCCTTGATATTGTTAGTATCATCGATCTGAGACCTTGCCAGGGAAATATGGCAACATGGCCCTCACTGCCCACAACACCCAGGCCCATCAGATTGTAAGAATTTGGTGTGCAACACTGTTTTACTTTGTGGGATCCATGCATTCACTCTTTATTCCTCTTGACCACTTAGTCACTTTCAAGAAGTTAGCTATCTGATTCACTGTGGTTGGTGGTTGATGCTATAAGTATGGCATATCTTTTCATTTCTTGTCAGACTGGGAGATGCCATGTTAATGCTGATATATGTATAAAAAATGTTAAAATTTGGTACATATTGCATATTATATTGGCTAGTTTCTCTGTTTATGGTTGCTAAAGATATATTCTCAAATACTTTTTGCACCAAATTGCTTGTAAAACAATCATGAAATGAACTTTGAATTTAATTTCTTAATTTTTAATAATTACTGAAGTGGTTGAAAGTTTAAATCTTAACAATATATATATATATATATATATATATATATATATATATATATATATATATCTATACACACTTTCTTGATAGCCATCACCACTGAAGAAATCTACAACTGGAGGCAATACTATCTGACCCAATTTATCCACAAGGAAATATACAAATGACTAAAAAAAAACAACAGTTCTATTGACTAATAGTAGCACTAAAAGCTGTTCTTTATCCTTACAACTCCTTCACTATCTTGACATTGATTTTCAAAGGACTGACTAAAAAAAAAAAAATTAAGTTTCCATTGTGAGGGAATCTTATTCCATTCAATTTAATGTTCTAAAGATAAGAGTTAGCATAAAAATGCTATACAGTTTTTGTTTGTTAATCAAATATTGATTACTTGGATATTTTTCAGTTGTATAGGCAAATATTTTTTCTCCCTGTACATAATATATCCCATGTTTTTATTATATTCTGCTCAATTTTTAGATTAATAGTAATAATAGAAATTATTTTAAATCCTGTATGTCCTGTACTCTTTAATATTATTGTATATGCCATTTGTGCTATTTTTCACTTTTATTTTGTATTATGGACATGTGACTTTAATCACTTTGACATGTTTACTTCATATCTAAGATTAAATAACATTCCTCTTGATTATTTCTCATTATATAAAATCTATTCATATTTCAATTTCATGTCCTGTTACTATTATATCAAATTCTGGAAAAGCAGGCTGCTGTTATATAATACCTATAAATTCATAAAAGGATTAAATTGAAGCACTGGACATAATAATTGAAGAAGTTATTAATGCATGTCTTTTTGATATGAAATTGAATTTCTTCTCTGTCCCATAATTTTTGAGGTTGTAGAAGATACAGGATGTCCCTAAAGTCTGGACATCCTAGGCAAAAATGCATATTTTCAAGAAATTAAATTTTCAACAACATTTTATTGAATTGGAATGTTTAAATAATAAAATATAAGTTTAAATAAACACTAGTGATGACTTAAAGAAAAATCTGCAATGTGATGTTAGTTGTATTTGATTAAGTGTATTATCCTACTACAGAGCTAAATTGGGAATGTTGGGTTCAATAATTGATTTTTGCCTTTTATCCAAGGCACTGTAAAAATTCAAAACATTGGACATTAAAAAAAAAAAGTACTTTTCTATTATCAACAACCATTTTTTTTCTATCTGTTTAAGTCAGATTATTTAAAAAAAAAATTAAAACAAAATATTTATTTTTTTCAAAATGCCAGTAAATTAATTATACTCAACATTTTATAATGTTTACAGAAGTTTCAAATAATCTAGCCTAATCCTTTATTTAAAAAGCAAAGTACCAAAAAAACATAGCTAGATACTTAGACTTACATGAACTTTTCTGGCACCACATAATCATGAATTTATTTGCTATTGATAACATGTCTACCATAAAAATAACAATCATAACATTGTAATTAAAAGGTATTGAAACTGTTGGCAATTTATAATCTTGTAGATACAACAGGCTTTCTGTTATTCCTTAAGGCCTTTTCCATAGAGACTCGCTAACAAATGATGGAAAATGTGACACAGAAATCCAAAGGTACATAAAGATAGCAAGATATCTCTTATAAATTAAGCAAAGTATTATAATAAGAAAATATCCTTAAAAAACAGTGATGACTTTGTGTGACATCTAATATGGCTGCTAAAAATACCATAGAACAGTTGAGAAATAAGTCTTAAGGAAAATAGGAACTACAAGGAAACTTAGAATCAGAATAACAGTTGACATTTCTGGGTTTATTATGAGAAAAGGAGGCATAGAGAATTTAAAACTTACAGAACATATAGAAAGCAAGAGAAGTGGGAGAAACAGCAAGTAAACTATTTTATGAGTTTTTGTAAATGGATGGCAGAGCAGCAACAAAAAGTGATGATAGTTAGAAGTTAACAAAGCCTATCTACTCTAAAGCAAAATGAAAGCCAGAGATTCATTAGTAATTTTTAATAACTCTAGCATATCCTAAATGATTGAACTGTTGACTGGTTTTGATTTCTATTTCAAGGCTTCATCCACTGAGCCATTCTCTTGGCTGGGAATATTGACCTGTAAAACTTGATTTCCAGTTGAACATTTTCTCCACTAATCTATTCCTCTAGTCAGAAAGTAACCAAGCCTGTAATTATTGTTCAGACTGTCTTTGAATCCTGCAAGCACTTTAGAAATTACATAAACAAATGCAACCTAATAATAAACATGAATCATTTTGTTTCCTGTTCACTGAACAGGACATTTGCTGATGCTCTAAGCATATAAAACTGAAAATAAACCAAGTTTTATTATGCATATTTGATTGATTTTTTTTTTTTTTTTTTTAACAGAAAAGATTTACTGGTGCAAATGTTTCACTAAGTTTGCTTGCTCTTAGTGCAAGAGGAAATTGAACTGATTTGTTGGAAATCCCGAGATGACATCTCACAATGCAACATTCATAGAATCTATAGCTTATAAATGGGATATAGAGGGTCCCTTCCATTTGTTTAAACAATGCTTTGGCATTAGGCACTACATTTCTTGCTGGATTTAATAAATGAATATTTTGTTTAGGCACTTAAATTTTTCAATAACTTGAAATAACTTTCAAGTTGTAAATTTAGATACTTTATCACAATTTTTTTTTATGTATGAATAAAATAGATGTACCTTACTTACCTGTTATAGTGATGGTTAGTAAGCTGGTTTCATAAGCTATTATTGGTAAGTTCAGCCCTTACTGGGTGCCTTACTATTGTAACCTTGCACATGACTTGTCTAGGTGTAGTAAATATCTTTCATATAAATGTGTATAGAAAAGGGGTGGTGGAATAGCAAAAACCAAACACTTTTCTGTAACCAAAACTTTATTTAAATATGTACTTGTACCACTTAATCTGTAGATCCATGGTAATCAAGTGTACCCTATAACGGTTGACATCCTCATGAAGGATTGAACACCACTGCTGTATTTCTTGTATAGGTTTCCTCTGGTAGGATAGCATTCCTGATGGTTACACTCTGTAAAATTTTCTTTTGAAAACATTGTATCTTAAAATAGAACTGAATTCTACTGTGGGACCATGGTAACTCTTTTCTCCAGGATCCAGGGCTTGGATGGAAACTACAGATGTGAGAGAAAACTCCAAGAAAAATACTAACAGCATTGTCAAACTCGATTATAGGTTGACTATGATGATATATAGATGAGTATGCAACATTAGTTAGCTTGTGGGGTATTACCTTTGATATGTCCCAGAAAGGGATATAGTTGAATGAAGTAGCTAAGTGGTTTTGGCTATTATAACCAAGTAGAATACAGTAGCAGTAATTGACTGATATGCGTCATAGTTGCAGGTAAGTGTAGATCAATGGCGTAGTCCAATGGTTGTCGTTATTCACTTAGCTCTCAGACTAAGGCTCTGACTCTTCTACACATCTGTTGGTATTTATGACGGACACCAGCCAATCATATTCCCGTGAGGGGGAAACACAGGTGTACGCATATTCCATTATATCAACCTTCTACTTGATTGATGGATAATCTGAGGCAGTGATATTACTTTTTGATGCTATACTTCAAATAGTAGTCTTAAGTTCCTTCACTTTTCTGTAGGTCTTGTGCGTTCATTAGAAGCTTAGCAGCAATGGCATGAAATTGACTGCATTGGAGATTTCTTATTTTTATTAAGAATCCACCTGTTTCTATCTTCAATGGGTCATCAGAAACAATCATCCAACTAATGACTCGGACCAGACTGAAATGTAGGTCACCACTCTAGAAATGTAATTTTTGAAGAATGGGATTAACCCAGATAAAACAGTCCAACCTGGGTAAATTTTGATATCCACAAACCTGTCATCAATTCATCTTTTTGCAGGTGTGTAAGTCTAGGAACCTAAGTTTTACTGCTTTTTTGTTAAGTTGTCCCAGGTTCCAATCTTCTTGGGGCCCTTATTCATTTTCTAGATTTAAATCTATATTTTTAATTTGTGTTCTCATTATATCAAATATCATTCACTCATCTTCCCAAAGTTTTTCTGTCTCCCATTCTCAACTAGATCTTACCCCACATGCACTAATATCAATCTAGTGAATTTGCCCTATTATATCCTTATACCTTATATATTCTCAAGTGATAATGACACTTGCTTATATGTATTGCATTTTCCAAGGGCATTTTGGGAATAACTGCTTGTTGCAGTTCTAACTATGCTAAATCTCTGGATTTTGGTGATCTTATCTACCAATTAACAATGTCAATATAATGAACCTGGTATAATAATGTTTAATGCATCTGGTAGGACAGAAAGTATCTTTGTTCCTTACAGTTATTTCTTGCTGTTATTCTTTATATTTATCAACGTTTTGTCATTTTTTTCAGTTTAATACTTTTTCTTGAATTTTTTCTCTTTTCTGTATTATCTTTCTGCTCATAATTTTATTTCTTGCAAATCTTTAAGTATGAAGCTACTCAACATGTAAAAAAAAAAATCTTACTGAAACACTAATATTTTTCAAGCTTTATTTGGGGGAGTGGGGGGGTTGCTTCTCATGATAGCTTATGATTTTTATTCCACAATCACAAAATATATTTTACTTTTTCATTAAAATGAAGTTAACTTATTCTGTTATAATCTTTTCAATTGTTTTACCTCTTTGTTTTTAGGTTTATGCAGTTTTTAGTAAGCAGACTAAATGAAATGAATTTGACTAATTACTATTTTGAAAACAAATTATCATGTGGCTAAAAACATTTTTTTGTTATAGTGACAAGATTTATTGAAGTCAATGAATTTCATGTGACATTTGAAAAGAGATGACTTGCATTTTACTGATTTAATTTAATCTTTATAGTCTGATCTTAAACATTTTTTTGTCTTGGTAACTTAACCCTTACTGTTTAATATGAAACCAAGTGTACATAGCATTTTATAGTTTAGGATTTAAGACACTGAGAAAAACCTGAAATGTTAATTTGATAATAAATTCTAAAAAAAAAAAGTTTAATCTTATAATACTTATAAAACTTATTTTATTTCAGATTCTATATTTCTGAATTAAGTGACCACAATGGCTTTATATCCATCCTTGGAAGATATGAAAGTGGACCAGATGGTTAAGGTGAGTAGAGTGGTTGCTTCTTGGATAACACTTTCTCATGAATTTTTACATGAAAACCTAGGCCCCAAAGATTTTTTTTTTTATTAAAGATAAAATTGTGATATTCAGTAAACGTTGTTATTTTTTGTTTTTTTTTTTATTAATCACTTTAATATAATTTTGAAGTTAACAAAAAAGCCATTTACTTTAATTATTGATATTAATTCTAGTTATCTATATTTACCACAAAGTCTCAAGTTACACATTAACTTAATTCTAGTTCTAATGCTTATGTTAGATTAGCTTAAGTGTTAAATGTTTAAACTATTTTTTATGCATAGAAAATGACTGAGTATTAGAAAATACAGATGTATTAAGATTGTTTTTTGTATTTTACAAAATATAATTGTCCTATTTAATTTTTCATTGTGCCAAATTATAATTAAACTTTATAAAAAAAAAATAAAAAAAACACATACCTGTATATGGAAATTGTGTGTGTATAATATATATATATGTGTGTGTGTGTGTGTGTATATTTTGGCATTTCATTAAGACGGTTTTCATTTAAATAATTTAGACATGTTCTATCTACTTATTCTCAATAGTATCCTTTCATATTTGCAGATAAGCTTTTTTTGTGTAGTTATTAAGATGTGTACTGGATTCCACATATAAAAATGGTAATTTTCAGATCACTACAACAATGTCCTTCACAACCATTAACACTAAATGCTGATTCTATAATTAACAATACCCTGATGATGACATTATGCTATGTTGAAAGTACTCAGAAATAAATACAATATGAGATGACATGGTGATTTCCTCTTGTCTTTTAATAACTGCACAAAAAAAGCTTATCTGCAAATATGAAAGGATCCTATCAAGAATAAGTAGAACATGTCTAAATTATTTAACAAAACCTGTCTTAAGTGTGTGTGTGTGTGTGTGTAGTTCAGTACTATCCAATTTCAGGCATCCGCAGGGTGTTTTGGAACATATCCTTGTGCACTGGAGGATTTGTATTTGCAAATTCAATAAATATTTTGCATCACTGATGGATTTTTTTTATTATCGATAACTGTTCTAAAGTTAAAGAAATAGCAGCTGTGTGTGTGTGTGTTTATCTTCAAATTTTGCTGTTTTGTCTATATTTTCTTTTCCAATACAAGATTGCTGCAAACACTCTAAATTAATAGTGTTTGCTATTTCATAATTATCATGCCAAAAATAGACTTTTTATTGACTTGTTGTATAATACCAAGTAGCAGTTTTAATCATTAGCTATAATACAAAACAAATTCATAAAAAAATACTAATAGTAGCACCAAAAGAATAAAAATTCTGAAAGCTGGGGAGTTTGTTTCAATTTCTATAAGTGCTAAATTTTTACCTAGACTGTAATATTTTTTTTTCTTTTATAAATATATAAATCAGTATTTATTCTGTTGTTTATATGAAGCAGTTTTGTGATGAATAACAAATAATTTTATAAACATCTGCTTGAATGTATATTATTCTCACTCTAGCATATATATATATATATATATATATATATATATATATATTTATCTCTGATAAATTTGACTCAGAAGTACCAGATGGTGGTTCTATTCATATTCTACTCACATTGAGTTTTAGTTGAAATATTTGCACATAAACATCTGATTTTGTGTGTCAGTCAATTGACTTTGAACACCAGTGTCGTCAATGATTAGACTTGCCGTTAATTTTGTGGAAATGGAACTTGAAGATCTCTTTGCATAAATGCAGGAATCCACATGCAATAAATAAATTTCTGCAGTAAAATTTTGACATTTAGAAGTAATGACAAAAAACACCAAAATCAATTCAACTTCCTAAATGCATTTAAATTTTTGCAACATTCACTGACTCAGATATTTCTTTTATATTTCTTTTGAGAATCTTATTTCTTGCTGTCCTGTATTAAACAATGATTAATAATTAAATAATTTATCTAGAGAAAAATGGTCAATAGCCTTAAGTCCTTAACATTTCAAAATTTGTTCTTTGATGTTGCTGCTGAGATGACAATGTTTTGGCCATTTCACAGCTTTTTTTTTTATCTGTATCATCTGTAAGAGAGGGTATTTCTAGATTACAGAGCAGGGTAGCAAACAATATATATTAAGCAGTTGGGTTCATTCTAATAACGAGACACACAGTTGACACCAGTCACTGACATACATATAATGGGCAACTCTAATTTATACATGTTTTTCAAATTTCCTCTTGAGTGTCCTCTTGAATTGCTGCAGTGAAATCTATACTGGCTTAACCTTAGGCTACAAGCCACTGGCTGATTATATGCAATTTTTAAAGTTTTTTTGCTGTGGCAGTGTTTCTTGTCAGTTATTTAAACATCATACTGAAGGGTAATAGGTTCTCTCTCTCTCTATCTATATATATATATATATATATATATATTTTCTGTTACAAAAAATTTCTTGCAACTGGTTTGGTTTCAAAATTGAACCATGCCATTATTTGTTTAGCTGGCATGTTTTGTTGGTCATTATTAGAAATCTGTTTTTAATATTTACTGAATAGGTTTTTATTTTTTTCATGTATTCAGAATGCATTCAAGATACCCTGCCCCCACCATTTGGCTGGATAATTTTTTTCATATTTTGTGTAATTTATCTAAAGTCTGTGCAAAAGGTTTTACTTGAATTTTCTAATTCATTTTTTTTTCTAAAAAGCTTTTATTGAAAAAAAAACAAAAAAAAAACAATTTATTTTTCATTCAAATAATTATTTTCATTGGTTAAATTAGATATTTAAACAGTTCGGGTCTTTTAGAACTTTGAAATTATTATCCTGTTAATATTTTAGCTTATTAAATTACTTTAAGTTTTCATTACCAAATTAAAGTTGAGATTTAATAACAAATGTTTAAATTTGTGGTTGGCCATAAAAATGGAGTACAATTGAGTTTCATTTTTATGTAATTCATTTCTATGGTTTATAATAAATATATTGAGCTTTTTTGTGGATCTGTTTTAATATTTTATAATAATAGGATTCACTTGAGTTATTTACCCACAGATTTTACTTATATATAATAATATATATATATATATATATATATATATAATTGTTACATTTTCATAAATATTATCATTGATTTTTTTTTTTTTTAAGGCATAGAAATACTTGACTTTTTTTAATCATATTGTTGAAAACAATGTTTTGAATTAAAAATGCATTTATTTACTCGTAGTAAAACCAAGATTAACACAACCAAATTTTATGGAGCATTCAATATATTAAACTTTGTCAATGACAAAAAGCAGTCTCCTGAATCATTACAGAAGTTGGTTAATATAACTTTCCAGTCATACAAATGTTAACCATATACAGAAGTGCTTTATCAACCTTTGAGTCTTTTTGTTCTTATGTTATAATGTAGATTAAAAAGTCTCATTACAAGATAATCAAATGTCAAACATTTTATTTCCTCTCATTAACTGACACTTATCCAACCTGTTAATTAAATAGCTCTTTAATTTATTTGTTTTTCTCTAATGTTAAATTATACCTTTTGTGATTCTGCTGTAAAGAATGGAATTGCTAATCTTTAAAATTATATGGTTTGCCATTCTGTTTGGACTGTTCTTGCCTAGTAAAAGAAAAGTGATAAGTTTATTGGGTTTTAAATTTTATTATAGTTTAACTAATTTTTGGGGTGAACACTGTAAAACTTGGTACCATTTTGTTACTGTAATTATTCATTGTATAAATTACTGTACCATAATCGGGATTTTCCAGATTTTAAAGCCTAAAAATTAATGGTACATATTATGTATGAGAACTAAATATAAATTTACCCCCATCACGTGTGTCACCATTTTCAAATGGTTATCTCTGGTCCAAACTACTATATAACAAAGATTTTAAATCACTTATCAAACAATACATTTATTTTGAAAAGATTATTCCTATAGATATTAACATAAACAGTTGCTAACTGGGTCATCAACCACATATCACACTGGCCATGGTTGAGGCTTTAGTGGAGTTGCACAGACTGATACTCTTCTCTAGTTTGAAGCCCCTCCATCATATTCGTATATATTGAATTCAATCAGCTTGTTTGATCCCCCCATCCATTCGATCCATTTTTAGAATCGGCAGTTAGCAAAATGGTATTAAAAATTATAATGTATATCTCAACAGATGTTACCTGACCTTTTATTGTGTTTTATACAAAATCAGTTTGCTTTTTCTTCACACTGATCCACTTCCTCAAAACAGCAATCAGAATGGGTAAGGAAGGTAGCAGAAGTTGGACAGGTTTTGTTTTGATGCTTGTGATGGAATTGAAATGATTGAACCAGAACAACAGGCCTCTTGGAACATTGTTAACAACTACTTGAAATCCCAAGCAAAGTTCATGGTATTAGGTTTTCAGGCAGACATAACTTTTTTTTTTTTTTTTTTTTTTTTAATCCTTCTGGTTATATTTTTGATTTCAGATTTTCCTTATTGGGCAGGATTGTTTGGCTAGTCTAAATCCCTTCTAGCCTGATTTTTGATCTGCAATCAGATCACCTTATTTACAGATGGCTCAAACAATTTCTATCCCTAAACATGATCTCCTTTGTCTGTTCAGACTTATCTATATTTGAGAATAAATTTGTGGTGAGGTCATTCATAAACCCTACCACAAATTTTTTATTTATCTACTTCCTTATTTATCTTTTTGTCTGTCCTGTTTATTTTAAATTCCTGATAAGTGAAGAAATGAAAAATTACACCCATTTTATTTCTTTTCTTTTTTTTCTTTTTTTCAACTTGGCCAAAAGTAACTAACCCACAATTACTACTTGCTTGTAAAAATCCTATAGTTTTATCTTAAAAAATTAAGCATCTTTTAGTCTGCTTTACTACTATCCTTTGTCAAATATGGGCATCATGACAATTTCATCTATGTTGTCAGTGTAGTAGATGTTTGTCATCTTTTCTATTGTCAAAACTCTTTTTCTTTCTTTTCAAAAAGATGTCATCTTCATTGCTATCCAGTGTGCCCTTGATGCTGTATTTTTAAATGACTTATCCATTATGATTTCAAGGTGCCCTGCCAACTTTACAATATCTACATGTAATAAATCACTGGTTAGCAATTGCAGCCAAAATGAATGACTTGTGCCCCTCTGCCATCCACTGGTTTCAATGTTGTAAACAACATTTTGATTGTTGGTGACTAATAAATTGTTCTTTTATGTCACATGTAAATATAGTAGTAATGTTCACTTCTGTTTTATGCTGCTATAGAAAAATAGTCACTAGCCACTGGAATGTGTAGAATGTGTATTTGTTTATAATTGTTTCTTCTAATCTGAACTTATTTTTGCTGCAAGCTTGTGTTTTTGTGAACTTGTATTTGTTTGAAATACTGTGTAAATTTTATTTTGAAACAATGTAACCTGTGAGAATTATTTTAGTCAATACAAAATGAATAAGTAGAAAATGTTAAATCTGTGTTACAAATTCTAAAAAGTTAGTGAATATTATTCACAAGATTATTTTTTTATTTTTTATTTTTTTATTTTTTTTTTATCACAGAATTTCATAGGCCAAAGTTAGTAGGGTGTGTTATACACAAATAATTAGTGTGATATTGAGTGTTATGGCCAGGAAAGTTCTGATGAATCACACTTCCTTGCAATACAAGGAAGTAGGATTCATCTCAACATATCAGAATTAATTTTGGATCATCTGTAGAAAGTTGTATGTATATATATATATATATATATATATATATATATATATATATATATATATATATATATATTATAAATTGATTTAAAATGTTTTATAAATTTACATTGAGCACTATTTTGTAAAAATATCTATAAGAACACCGGATTATATATCTTACTGTTGTTTCTTCTATATATATATATATATATATATATATAAGAAAAAATATCACTTCAAAGTAATGTGATTTATAAAAGAAACCACTGCTGTCACCTGAGAGGTCTGATAAGATCTGAGTGCTGCATTTGTCATACTTGTTATCATATGATTGATTATCTAAAAGGAGGAGAGGCAATAAATCAGAAGAGATTTGTCAGTTTAGTCCTTGTAAGATTTGTCCTGCTTACTGGGTACAAATACATTACATTAAAAATAAATGGCAAATGATTAGCAAATTTTTTTTAGCTAAAACTTAAATCTGCAATAAGTTGCCATATTACTACAAAATTACAGAAATATTTAATTATCTAGCATATCTGCAATTATTCATGATACTGGAAAGCTGAGACGACATTTACTTTTTTAAATTTTCACTTCATGTCTTAACATGTTTCTAGAAATAGAAGATTACTATTGACTAGTAAAATTTACAATGTAAAATTTTATATTTCTATTTCAAAAAGATTGTTTTCCTACTAAAATTAATCCTTCATTCAGTTCAGGAACTACTCTATTGATTTTCTTTTTCAAGTTGATAAAAATTCAAAGTATTCACTTGTCTTTTTCTCTTCTGACTTAGAACTTCTCATTTTTATTATTGAAATTTATCAACTAAGTAACTTTTATTTGTGATGCTTTTATTACTCATTGTGCCTTGCCCATTCAATAAATGTCATCTCCTAAATGTGATGTATAAATTGGGTTTCTCTGTAGTGATTAACATTCAAATGTTGAGCAAATTTGTTAGATGAGGAACAAATCTTTCCTGGAATAACTTAATTTTCTAATCGTATTTTGAGAAGTAATGATTGTTTCTTGTCATAGCTCTCAATTATTAGTGATTTTTGGGAAGCTCACAAGATAAGGGCCAACATTTCAAAATTGTGACCTAATCTTTTCAGAAGGTAATATAGTATCAAGTAACCAACTATGACAATAGTAGAGGACAAATTCATTAAAGAATCCCAACTTGAGCATACAGTTCCCACTAAGCCACAGGTATTTATAGAATCTAACAGGTTTGCATCACTATAATAGAAGCACTGTTCAACATGGCAAGGACTGCTGTCCCTTGTACAAGGTACTTTTTTTCTTTATCTTTTTTTTTTTTAACATCAAATCCTTCTGAAATTGTAAGGATTCCTCTATCATTTTTATACATGATTATGATCAAGGTTATAAGATCACTATACTAAAAACCAAACCAGAAATGAACTGATTGATTGCGTATATAGCCGGTTGAATTGGTGTTGAGGAAAATATTATTTGGCATAAATTCATTCAATCTTTGTCTTTACTTGCACCAGCAATAATATCCTAGATAAATCTCAAGATTACTCCTTGAATTTGTCCATTCAGCAGCTATATTTATTGTAAAAGCCTACTTAACAATCATCCACTGTTTCTACCAATATATTTCAAATTATGTGCTCAGGCCAAGCAGTGCAGTATATGACATTGAAAGATTTAAGGCATGGATTTATATGAATATTTCTGGTTACAGAAACATCTTTTGTTAGGTTATGCCTTCCTTAACCATTTTGATCTATAGACTACACCAATTATCTAATTAATAGCACAAATAAGAATAGTTGATACACAATTTTTATAATTGATTGAGCATAACTTTGATTCAAAATTTTACTATTATAGCCATAATTGCCAATAAATTTATCAATATCTCTTATATATAATTCTGATAAAATAGAATTGAAACTCTTAATACATCAACATTTTGAAAATGTACCCAACTGTCAACTTGAAAGTTTAACACGAGAAAAAACTGGAACGGTCTCCTCTAAATCTGTGGTATTCAATTAAGATGTGGCTTATAGGAATTTTTAGTAAAACATTAAGTCAGTGACAGTAAAAATTATCCAAATAAATTTGAAACGTATTCAGTAAGTTAAAAATAAAAAGTATACCTTACTGTGTTACATTATTCATGACCTTTTTGTTCTAGAAGTCTATTGAAAATAACATCTTTTTATTATTGGCCTAATATGGACTATTATCAGAAAACTATATAGAGAATGTTATGTCAAAATGCAAAGGTTACGAAACATACAGAGTGTAGTTCATCTATTTAAATTAGTATTTCTTTGCTTCCAGACAATTTGGTGTCTTCTATTCTTCCAGTGAAGAAACTAGCTGACCTCTATATTTCTCTGTATTTTTTTTCTTTTTACTTAGATGTATTAACAATATAAAAGCATGTCTGTTAAGTGAGATTAAAGCCATTGTTTTAGCTAAAACCTTCATTGAAACCTGGATATGTTTAGAGAACCGCTTTACATCGTCACAGACTGAGGAACACAGTTTGAATCAGGTTTTCACTTCTCAAAGATTGTTTGCTTATACACACTGAGGACAACATATCATCCACAAATGAACTGAAGGATTGTGTAAGCACATTGGACTCTGTTGTTAACACTCCCCATTATAATTCCTGGTATTTGTAAGTGGCCTAACAAGTAAGTTTACTCTCTAATGTTGTAACCAGAACTAATGCATTAATTCCACAATCTATATAATAAATGTGAATGTCCATGTGTCACCCTTTCAATTAAAGGGACACACATCTTAATCGATCATCTTTTTCTATATAATAAATGTGAATTTTGATGTGTCACTGTCATACTTTTTCAACTTCTCTTCTAGAGGCCATGGCCCAACCTATCATTAAAAACATTCCAGGCCTGGGTTTGGGCATGCAATCCTGAAATTTTGAATTCCCAAGTTTTTGTTATTGCAATTGATTGTTTTTGTTGATTTAAAAAAATTTTTTTTTGTATGATAACAATATTTATAACTTGGAAATAAATTTGGGAATAATCAGAATTCATTGTGAAATCCAATGAAAGTCACCCATTAAATAAAAATTGTTTGTGCAGAAAGTACATACGTACATCAAATTGTCTTTAAATTAAGTGGCAGTAGAATTATTGTTGGACCTTTAAAAGCTAAGCTTAAGTATTAATGCAGTACTTAAATGCAGCGATCAATTTTGGCTTCTTTTGTAGCTTATTGTTGCCTATCACATCTACTCCTCCGTGTGATGAAGGCCCAATCAAGAGCCCTCTGCAGGATCTAGCTTAAATGGCACCCAATCGGGCAACTTTTAAGCTAATTATTAATAAATATTGGAAAAGACAAAGTATTTGAAGTCTGTCTTGTTAATAAGACTTGTCAAATGCAGTATTGAAATTTGATGTAAGCAAGTTATCCAGTGACTGTTTATATTGTGTAATTTTTGTTCTCATAGATTTAACTTTTTACTGATCACAGACAGATCTTGAAGCATCATATACAGGTTCTTATGTACTGAGTCACAATAACAAACATTTCCATATTTTATTGATATACAAAGTGTCTTCAATTATCTTAAACTGGCAGCAATTTTCAAAGTGCTTTCATGGAAAATACTGATCTAACTACTTCAGTTAGATGATTTCATGTCAAACTCGTAATTACTTCATAGTAATCTATCTATAAAATTGTATGACTTCCGTCACAGCTTTTAAAATAGCCATATATTGACCGATCGAAACCAAATTTTGTGGAGAAGAGCAAACACATAAGTACAAATTATAGTTGGTTTTACTAGGGTACGTAGCTTAGTACAATAAATTTTCATTAATTTTTTTATAAAAAAATTAAAACTTAGAATATGATTGATTTGCGAAATTGAACGAATTGTAGAGCGATAACTTCAACAATACTAAATACTGTTGTAATGAGTAATAATTCTAATCTGTCCAAAGTGGCAAAATCTAAATCAGGTAGGATTATTAAATGAAAAAGACAATGTAGATCTTGATTCTTTTTTTTTTTACACTTATCAAGCTCTGCTTAATCTGATGAAAAACTGGTGCTTCTCATTCAATAAATCATATCATCTAAAAATAAATAAATTGGATTTATCTGTTGTGGGGATAAAGATATTCTGTCAAGTGAATTTGTTAGATTATGAACTGGTCTTATTTGAAATAATACTAGGTGTTAATGTGACAATGACTATTTGGTGTTATCTTCTGAATTATGGCTTGATCAATTAACAAGGACTAAAACCTGTTCGAAAACTACTTTTAATTTGTATTTTAAAATATCTGCCTGTTCAGATTTGCAAGTGTATTTTAGATTGGAAAATTTTGACATTCCAGTGCACACTTCATAAATACTTGCATCTCATTTAAAGCATGGAAATGAAAACTGGAGTTCTTTGTACATCAATTTTATCATCATAGTAAAGTTCTGGGAGAGACTAATAGAATAATTGAGCAGACATTCTGTTTCAAATTCATTTTTTTTTTTTTTTTTTTTTTTTGTAAAGATTCCTGTTAAAGCATTTTAGAATATTTATAATTGAGTATTTGTTTTAATTATATTTTTGTCTGTGTCTAGCTTCCCACACCAGTGAATATAAAAATACTTGAACTCTGAAAAATAGTGTGGTTAGAGGTCGAGTTGACAGATGCTGTTATTGCATAGAAATTTGTTTTTATTGCCACACAAATACAATGTAGAACTTAACAGCGTTGACTTTCATGAACCTATTTGGTTGTATGTATATATTTTTTATCATGGTCATTTTGTAAATGTTGGAAAATGTTCACTATTAAACCATCTATAACTTTTACCATTAAAAATTATAGCTCTGTGATAGCTGAAATCAGTTATTAACACATTGGCTCCCAAGCCTTATTTCCCTTGTCTCAGCACTATATCTTAATTCATTTTGGTACAAGTGACTTTGTTTTAACAGTATTTTATGAGGCAAGGATATCATAGGTAGTATTTATCACCCACAACTCACCAGTGTGTCATTCAGTACAAGTTCATTTTGCAACCCTGAGTCTCACGCAAACTACTCGTGGGTTGTTGGAAAATTCCCAATATACAAGTATTACATTGACACTAACTCTATATTCAAAAATATTTAAATTTTTATGGGGAAAAAATGTAGTTCTGGTCTACCATACTCTCATAAGTAATCAATCATCCCACTCCCAATAATCCCCATAGAAAAGAAATTGGAAAATGACCCACCAGACTTGCAGACATACCACCACAAACCTCCAGTGGGAGCCAACGTGTTAATATTGTGATATTTTTAACTACATTTAATACCATGTAACAAGATTACAAATCACATGAAAATTTTTAAGTATAAAACTTAAAGATTTTCAAGTGATTTGTAATCTTGTTTTCACAACTTAACCTGTTTTAAATGAGTTTTTTTTTTTTTTTTTTTTTTTTTTGTTATAGAGGAGAATTATTAAATTATGCTAATAACTAAAAAAAAAACAAATTTTATTGAACTTATTTTTACTTTGATCTTACAATAAACTTTCCAGTTTACATTTAAGATAACTTTTTTTTTTTTTTCTTTTTTTTTTAATGAAGCCTTTTTGGTAACTAACATAGGTTTAAAAATAGAACACTGAGTTTAGGCTCAAGCAAGATACATTTGAAAGATGATTTGCCAGATTCTGAAAATGGTTTTTCTAATTCTCCAGAATAGAGTATGTAAGAATTTGTCTAATACTAAGAATTCAATGTCTTGACACACCAATGCAAAGACTACTTTATGCAGAATTTATTTCAGACCAACTTTAGAAAATTAGATTTTATTTTTTTTATGGTGCCTTCAATGAAACTGATTTGTGGTGTGTGGGTTAGATATATGACCAGCTCTTGTGATCACTGAAAGGAACAATAAAGCTTTTGATAATTTCAATTCCTGTGGTTCTGTCTCCTTTTTTCAGTTAATTGATAGTTACTGTTCACTCATCCTTAAGTACTTGTGTGCTGTCTTGTCCAAAGTAACTTGAGTTTTATCATGCATAACTTTTACTAGCCAGTGCATGGCTACATAGAATTTATCAGAAGTTCATTGCTAGTTGAAATTTAATGTGAAATATTAGCAAAGTTTATATTAAGACAAGTCAAATGTTCCCTTCTTGTTAAGAGAATTAGTTTATTATAGTTTGATTTACCTGAACTAGTGAAAAGGAATTTTAAATTTAGCCAGTTTTTCTTAAAAGGAAATCTATAACTGGTGGTCCATGAGCATTTGCATATAAAAGTTGTGCATTTCAAGGTTTACAGGAAAGTAAGCATCAATAATGAATTATAATTAAAACATTTTATACTCCAAGCCAGTGTTTCTCAACCTTTTTCAAGCAATAGCACATGTAGGTACAAATGAAAATATCACTGCACACTTAGCAAAATTTTTAAAGGGTATACAATTAAATGTTATGAAAAAAAAACATTTTAAAAATAAATAAATTAATTAATAAACACATAAATATGAACTTACTTTATTTCAATGTTTCTATTGAACTATTTGTGCAGTCCATATACAGCAAAAGATTTATGATGAATTTCTGTTGGAGTTTTGCTCTTGACACACTCAAATCTTATTCCATCTCCCATCACTGTTTGATGGTGATAGTCATCTTTGATATGATGTCACATATATGTGTACTTATTAAGGCTATTTTCTCTGTTACAACTGTTGCACTCCCCCTGTTGAGTTTTGTAATCCAGTTTTTACAATGTTTCAATTGCAGTCCATTTTATACCTCCCTGCATCTTATTTTTTTAACATTTCTCATACCTGTATAATATATACTGTATGGTCATTGAATCTTCACTTGTCCCATGAGTTGTAAGATTGTGAAATTTCATAACATATAGATAAGCAAAGCTGACTATATCCACTTGGTCTTTGAATTGAGTTAATTTATAAGACATTCACTATAAAAATGTATTTTCACTTTCAATTGTCGTTTTTTTCAAAATTGGTTACATAAGTAATTTTCATTGAATCCTATGTTTTTATTATGGCTACTTTATTTCTGAAAGTTTTAATTTTACATTTTTCTGTT
The DNA here is from genome assembly GCA_903632075.3 of Acanthosepion pharaonis. Lineage (NCBI taxonomy): Eukaryota > Metazoa > Mollusca > Cephalopoda > Sepiida > Sepiidae > Acanthosepion > Acanthosepion pharaonis. The sequence continues at coordinate 1,268,357 of CAHIKZ030003987.1, forward strand.
GGACCTTGGTTATGGCATAATTAGTTATTTGGATGACAAAAATTGACATTAAAAATAATTTTAAGCTTGCTTTAAGTACATAAGACTTTTTAACACATTAATTTTTTTTGTAATTAAAAGTAACTCCTAATTTAAAGATATTTAAATTGTAATATTTTTTTTTTTTTTAAATTTCTAATGTTTTTGGTACCTGTCAGTTTGGGATAAGCAACATATAAATTATGCAGATATGTTTTGGGTTTTATATATATATATATATAATGAACAATCACAGCAAGAACTGTTTTGTGTGTGACAAAACAACCCGCAGATTTTATATATAAATATAATCAATTTGTTATGGCTAGTGCAATCAAATGATACCTCTTATGAGAAAACTTGTGATCCAGTAAGTACATGTCAGAAATCACACAATAAACTAAGTATGTGGAATGCATAAAGTGACCAGCAAATATTCACATTTGTTTTTCTTTACTTTATTCATCTGAAATAAAATGAACACTCTCAAATATGACCAAAGTGAATTTTTGTATTTCATCTATGGTCACTGACAAGAGATAGCTGGTCATTTTGTAACCATCAATCCAATAAATTACTGCATTTAATTTAAGGCATTTTTTTTTATACAATCATGATTGTGGAACATTCTTCCAGCTTCTTGCATTTCAGTCAGCTCTGATCTTCAAAAATTTAAATGCAATGTCAATTGTCCTTTTTTTTTTTTTTTTTTTTTTTTTTTTTTTTGTCACCTTGAATCCTGTTCTTTTATTCTCCTTTTTCTTTAATAATATTTTTTCTCAAATTCTTGGTGAAATGATTTATAAAGAAAAAAAAATTCTAATGAATTGTTTTTAAAAAAAACTAAAAAAAAAAGTTTTTTTTTTATTTACAGGCCCAGCACAATGCTCACTCTCCCTACCAATCTGTCCAGTATCCCATGGATACAGATACTGGATCTTCCAGTCTGGAACACTCTGCCCTTTATCCAAGCTTAGGTGAATATATGGGATTGAAACTTACACCTGATTTGGTTCAGGACATGGTACCAGTAGATAATCAAGTAAGTTTATTTTTCACCATTTTTTTTTTTTTTTTTTACATAGTTTCATATTGTGGTAACTGTAATTTTGTATTTAAATATTTTGAGACAACCTTTATCTTGATTAAATATTCTATGAAGATGTTAGAATCATTTAGGCTCTTTAAAATTTCTTTGGGAATGCTCCCAACCTTACCATGTTGAATTTTACTCATAAAACTAATAAAAATAGTTTCCCAATTTCTCCAAGAAAACATCTCATATCTTGGATTTTATTTTTATTTTATAGATAAGGCTTACCTTAATTCTGTTAATTTTAAGATTAAAGTTTTTCAAAAAGCATTTTGTATATTCTTCGACTTAGTCTCTTTGTATGTTTATGGAAAAAGTACCTGCTCATGTTGCTGCACCATGTATTATTACCAGTCATCTTGACTGTTTACTTGCATACTGAAAAGGAAGAGCGTATAAACAATCTCTTTACACATCAGAGCAGAAGAGGTAAAAATGGCTGCTATATGTGTGTGACACCCTCTGGTGGTTGCAGCGCCAATATGTTACATCCTCTGGTCGCGACACCAATATGTGACACTGCGCTGTCAGCCCATGGTCAACTCCCAGTTGCGGTGCAAAGCTGTAAGGTTTCTTCCACCTGCGTTTGGGGTTGACTCCTTGTCATCTGCCACCAGTCTGTGTCCTGGTCATTCACAGTTCGATACCAGCTTTGTCGTTCCCAGCTCACTTCCCATGTCTGGTTACTGAAGTAACTACTTTGATCTCAAGTCTAACCTACCCACATTGTGACTTTGATCTTAGGTAGACAAAATCAATCAGGCATTGGGCTGTAGTGCAAGTTGAATCCGGGGTGAAGGTGATATCGCACAAGCGTAAGTAAAAGAAGCAATAAAACAAAACTCAAGAGGTTCAAATATGTTGAGAAATAACAAATTATCTTTATCTGTTTGTTATATACAGGAGTGTGTTTCTCTCCCAGTCCATTTCTATGGATTTGTGACACTTTTGCGTTTCTTAAGCGAGTTTTGGTATCTTAAGTCATTCATCAATATAACTTGCTTTTCACAGGAAGGCGAAGTCGAAAGGACGTGGAATCTCTTGGTCAGCTTCTGCGAGGCAACACTCTGACTCTGTCCGGAACTGAACACTGAACTCCAACTGAAATTGCCTGGAGATGTTCGTTTATATGTATACCGACCAAAACCCGGTGTGGGGCCTGACGTGGTTTGGGTTCCTTGATAATTCTCGATTCCCAACAAGAATTCTCTTTGTTCTTAGGCCAGGAAAATTAATTACTTCCCCTTTTTCTTTTCTTTTCTTTTTTGGAAGATTAATCACTTTCCATTTTGGGGGGTTTCTCTCTCATCTGTGAAGGAAGGTCGGAGGAGAGTTATCCTCCTAGACTCTTCCTCTCTCACATTGGTATCTCATGCCAATCCCCTCAGTGGGTGCTAACAACTTCTCCACCTTTCTCATACATTCACCTCTGCCTATCACCCATGCTACCACTTGACCAATGATCTCTTGGCAATGTGGGTGTGGCTAAACTAGCCCTCTTAAAATTATCATCCAGAATTTTGTTTACAAAATCCTTTTTTTTTTTTTTTTTTTTTTTTTTTTTTCCATTGACCAAAACATTTTTTTTCACAAACCCCAGATTGCCAAATAATTATCACATCTTTCTTTTGGTGACACCCAAAATTCACTTAGTCAGGTCTCTCTACCGACTCATCAATCACTGCCAAAACCTGACATCTGACTTCTCTGCTAAGTCGACTTTTAACTGGGGGTCCGTGTTTACCTGAGAATCAAATTCTTTATTTTTCTCATGCCTTAAAATCCTTATCACCAGATGCTCATTTTCGACAACGCTGTGTCTGACGTCAAGAGTTTGAAAAAGTAATAATAATAATTTCCTCCAGGATTTTCTTCCTCATGCCAAAATTCTAACACATACCAGATGATTTCCCTTCGTTGGACCCAGGAATCAAAATTAAATGATATCTCTGAAAGATAACTAATATCGATTCTCTCTGCCTGTATCACGGTCGTCTCGAGCCAAAATTTTTTTTATGACTGCCATGTGTTGGCCAGCTTTGTTTTTCTTTCTGAATTCTTTTTCCCTTGGCACATCATTCCCTTACCATGACATTAATCTGTTTTGACAGTATCTAATATCTTGCTTTTTCTTACGGATTTTCTATCTCGTGCGAAAACTATCTTTCTTCGTAAATAAAATAAAATCTTCTTTTTAACCTCACTCAGTCTATCTTTCGATATAGCTCTTTCTCGCCTTAAGTCTTTCCTGTTTTTAATTTCTATGGTTAATTAGTTTGCCAATTACCATAGCTAAATAGTATCACAGTTGTCAGTCATGACAGATAAAATAGACTACTCTTCTAAATAATTCTCATGTGGCTATACAGGATGATTACATTCCATTACAACAGGCAACAAAAGGATTGGCTTGTTTGTTCAACTTTTGTTTTCTAATCGGTTATAATCATTGCTTTTTGTTAAAAAAAAAAAAAAAAAACCCAAAAACTGATGATTCAGGTGATGTTTGATTACAGGTTGTTGATTCAATTCAGTTATTCTTTTTTGTTGGTAGATATTTTGTTAAGCATATATTTCTGTTTAATCTATAGAATTAAAGAAAATAATTTAAAATGAATAGGCTTCTTAATTATTGTGCCAGCATTTACTTAGTATTGTTTGGTGTTGCATGACCCATATAGATACTATCAAACAAACATTTGAAGTTGTTAAGCATTATGAATCTAAAACAGAAATTGTTTCACCCATTAATGGATTATCATTAATATAGGCATTTTAATTATTTTTTACTCTTTTTCAGAATATCAGGAGTTAACTTGTTTATAAAACTATTTTTGATTTGGGATTGAACCAAAAATATTTATAGCTGATTTTACATTTTAAAGCAAAACTAATCCATCTTGAACTCCTGACTAGCAGCACCAATTTTGCAAGATCAGTAGTTAAAAGCAGTTATGATTTCGGTTATTTCTAAATGCAGAATATTAGGGTGGTTATAAAGCAGAAAAAAATTTTACTTGCAAAGATTTTTAACTGTTTTATATTTACAGGACCGCATTCTTGCTTTGAGGATGAAATCTGACAAATTGTAGATGGTTGCTCTGTGTTGCTCAGATTTGTCTTATAGCATGTATATGTTAGTATTTATAGCAAAAAAATAAAAGGAAAAACTTTCATGTTTCCTCTTAGATAATTTATCAAATAAAAATATGCTATGAAATGTTGAGTTGAAGAAATTAATCAGATAAGAGGTTAAACTAAATGAAATGCTATATTACTTAAGCTATCTATTTAAATGGTGTGGTACTTTTCATATATGAATATCATCTGCTACTCTCAAAGAACCACACCACCACACCGAATAAAGAACCCTTCAACATTTTTTTTTTTTTTTTATTATAGCAATCTTTTAATGCTAGTTTCATCTAGTAACCTGTTACTCAGGAAAAAAATATAACCCAAGAATGATTGTGGCTGATACAACTTAAACCAGTAGTTAATTATCCAATGTACGAAACAAAGCAAGTGTGGTGTCTATCAGTTTCCTGTGTTGAAATTATGCCAAAACTTATTTTTTATTTTTCCAGGTTGGTATTTGGCAAGGTAATAGTGGTCAGATGCAAGTAGCCCCTGTCACTGGCTCAAACAAAGGTTTAATGAGAGCAGAAATAAAACAAGGTATCAGAGAAGTTATTCTCTGCAAAGATGAGCACGGCAAAATTGGTCTTCGACTCAGGCATGTAAATAATGTAAGTATTTCAATCTATTAAGTTGATGACAGTTATTATTAAGGTATACCACTTTATTTTATTTTATCACTTTTCAGGTAATTTATACATTACATTATTAAAACAAAATTCTGGTTTTAATTTAATTTCATTTTTTTTCTAGAAATTTTTCAATATATTAAATTTTAAACTGCTGATCAGATAACAAACACTAAACAGAAAAATCAATGTTGTCATGTAGTAAATTCATTAATCAGCTTCTGCATCCAAAAAAAAAAAAAAAAAAAACTCTTATCTATTCAAAGATGATGGCTCACGTTTGTTCTGGATTCAACAATTTATATGGAAATCTATTAAACAAAAATGATTTCCTTCCCGAATAAATTTCATTTAGGTTGATATGTTGATGGCAGTCTTGAAAGCAACCATGATTTTGATTAAATCCAGTTTTCATTGGCATTGACTATCTTGTCCAAAAATGCTGCTTTTTTTTTTTTTTTTTTTTTTTTTTTTTATACATTGAGCAAGAAGAAAAGTATTTCAATATTGACTTATGTTTCTTTCCATAAGATTTTTTGCAACCCATTTGCCTTGCTTCTGAATTTTCCCTCACATTTGTAAAGTTGACTGGTTGCACAAGCAATAAAAAATTGAGTAAACTTGAAACAAAATGAACAAGACAACCCTGAAAATTTTATATCAACCTAAATTGTCATCTAAAATGTTTATTTAATTTCTTTTTTTTCCTTTTTAACTTTATAAGCAGTTATCCACTCTGATCAAAAGAGTGTTTGTATTCATGATTAGTCAAAGATCTCTGGTTTAGTATGATTAGTTCGATAAGGTCAAATTGGCAGCTGATATCAAGAATGACCTAAAAACTTGCTGTTATGGGGCAGAGACAAGGAACGGCTTGTTAATTTTAACACCTAAAACAAAACTACTTTTTATTAATCATTTGGGAGACTCTTTTCTGACTTCCTTCAACATGGCTGATAACCTTCAGGAGAGTGACTCACTGAGTCTTTTCAGGCTAATTTTCTCTGCTGACATAAAGTGGAAAGATTATAATAAAACAATTGCTAGTTCTGCTGCTAGGAAAGTTGGTTCACTGTCATGCTAGACAATTTTTCTCACCAGAATCTATCTTGCATATTTATAAGTCTACCATTCATCTATCTTCAAATATCTGCCACATCTGGTGCTCCTGTTATATATTTAGAGATTCTTGATAAATTCCAAACAAAAATCTGAAATGTTATCCTGGCTTCACTCACTTTCTCACTGCTGTAATGTAGATTCCCTGTGCCTTTTCTAGGAATACTTTCATGACAATTGTTCTGATGAATTTTCTGCTATAGTTCCTAGACTTGATAAATTTAAATGCAATACCGGATTGGCAACAAGGTCTCATCATTTTACAGATGAATTATGTAACCATAAGTTCTTTGCTAGGAGTTTTTCTCATACTTCTTGCTGGTGGAACACTCTTCTTGCTTCCCATGCAACTTTGCATTTAAATTTTTGAAGATCAATGTATATCTTTATCAACTGTCTTGATTTCTCTTTTATTGTTCTCTTGCCATAATGTTTTCTTTTTCTTATTCTTTCAAACCCTGTAATCACTTTGTTTTAGTGGCTTTATTACCTTGCTTGGAGTTAAATTATTAAAATAAAAAATATATTGAAACACTAAATGATGTCACTTTATTATGCAAGTCAGTTTTCACAATAAAATTGCTATTAACCAACTGATGTTGGTAAAAATTTTAGGATACATTTGTATAATCAATGTTATGTAACTATCAGTTTTTAATATCTATTATTTAAAATATTGATAACTTATTTTTGGGATACCAGGTTTTATTATGCAAACAAATTAAGTGCAATATAAATTTTCATTTAAGAATAAATCCAGAAATATATATAACTACTAACATAATGTTCTATGTCCCTGAATAAATTATTTCATTTCACATTAATTTGGACTCCTCTGCATTTTATAATGATCATTAGTCTTTTGCTAATTGATTTTAACTTTTTTATTGACTTGACTTTTATCATCTTTGCTTGAATATTGTTTTTCATTCTCATATATATCTCATTTATTGATGGAAAACCAATGGAAAACATTAATCCAATGGAAGTTCCTATTGGATTAATGTCTGGAGAGACTTTGGTATACTGGAAACCGTTCTTGGTAAATTAGGTAATAGTCTGCTTTGCAGAATGTGAACTATTGTCTTGCACAAATACATTCATGAGGTTAAAGGTTCTTGGTTGTGATATGTTCCACTCAAAAATGTTTTATCCAAGAACTTATAATTTTCTGCTTTTATCTCAATATTATCCTGAACTTTAAATAGATTTGTACTTTTACTGCCATCAATAGTAACCTTTACTTGTTTTTATATAGTATAGGTTGTAATGAAAATTAAAAGAAAAAAAAATTAGTTTTAAAAATGTCCTTAATTTTCATGCTCACAGTAAATTATATCAGGCTTAAATTTAATGATTCTGCTGAATGTATTCCTTTTTCTATATAAAGAATATAAATTTATCCCAACTGCTCACAATCAAAAAGGTTTTAGTCTTCAAAAAAATGTTAATTTACAATTACCTTCCTTGTATTGTGACTAAATTTTCTCTTTATTCTTAAATTCTCTCTTGTATCTTCAGTTTGGTTATAATAAGCAAAAAACAATAACAAATATTTAATGTCAAGATTTTTAACCAAAAATTGCCAGAAAAAATATAATCTTGCTTTGTTTAATAAGTGAAATTAGCTGTTAAAATTAGACACATTTTTAATATTTAAATTGAAGGCCTTCAACCTCAATTTTTCATATTGATCTATGATTTTTTTTTTTCTTTTTTATTTTTTATATAAACTTTGATTGCATTTTTAATTTACTTATTCTCCCTAGGGTGTGTTTGTGGCTTTAGTTCAATCCGGCTCTCCTGCAGCAATGGTTGGTCTTCGATTTGGAGACCAGATCCTTCAAATTGACAACCAGCCAGTTGCTGGTTGGGATAACGAAAAAGTGCATAAATATTTGAAGGACGCTAATCCACAGAAAATTTCAATGGCTATCAGGGACAGGTAAATAATAAAATTTTGTTGCAGACTGATAATGAACTTTAAAAAAAATGGTTCAAAGTTGGTAGATGAGTGTTCTGTTTTCTTTCAATTTAACCAATGAAAAAGATTTTTTCTATATTCTAGATTTTTATAACTTGCAAAATTCAGAAACCATAACTAGTTCTTACCTATAGAAAACTTAGTTGCTTTTTTTTTTTTCTATTCAATTTTAAAAAGGAAACCTTAAATAGAACTGAATAAATAAAAAAAAAACAAAAAAAGACAATATTTTCTCAGTGAATCTTGTTATATAAAGTTCTTGAAAATTACTAATAATGGTAAACATACAATGCAACACTCTCTCAAACTTTCCACTGACCGACCAATGATTATCCCATGGTGCAGTTTGGTTCTCTATCTCTGTGTGCACTGAAAGCTGGGAAAGGGCCTGCTGCATGCTCATACAGGTAACAAGATGAAACACAAATGCCATGTCAATGATAGCACAAAGCCTGTTTCCCCATATAAAAGGTATTTTTATTCTGTGCTTCGACTTTTTTTTTTTGTCTGGGTTGGTAGGTGACACTTGAAACAACTTCTGTTAGCTCTCTCCTCATCCCCTACCAATTCCTTGCCTATTTACATCAATGTGTGACTGACAACATGAATGGACAACATTGGAGCCACCCAACAGACAAGTCCATCTCCTGCCAGAGACAGACGGAACTAACCCTTCGATCCCAAGCATGACTTAATATAGACCGGCACCAAGATACACTCCATTTCTGGTTTTGTTGTCACTTGATCTTCAAAAAATCCACATCTACTCCTTTACTTCCCTGCTTCTCTTTGGTCAAAGAAAACTAGATTTTAAAAGGAACCACCTGCTGGCTATAAAACAAACACTTGAAATTTAAATAAATTACATCTTCCTTTTCTACGTGGGTGTCCATAGTATCACAGCAGGAAACTTTTGATAATCCTATCCTAATTAATGTTAAGCAATAAAGACAAAACTTGTAGGGAAAAATGAAAGCGTGGAAGCATAAATTTCTCTATATGCTGGAAATTAATGCCATTGGTGCTCCAATGTACATAGGATGGTAGGAATCTTAAAATGGAGTTGGCATTCTACTGATCTTTGTTCAGTACTAGGTCATTTCACAAACAATTTATTACTGAATGTGTATTGTCATTAACAAGCTACAACAAATATTCCGAGAAAAACCCAAAATTGAATATTAATAATTGTTGACACTGATGTGATGTTCTGTGGTTAATAATATAGCTGTCCTGTCATTAGTATGTCAATGAAAGTTTTTTAATGTAGCCAATCAATAGTGAGCATGGCATTAATGTCCCTACCTTATAATTATCAACTAATGTGTTAATGAAATATTCTGCTTAATATATATTGAACATGTCAACCGTCTTAAAAGGTGGAAAGTATTGTGCCATTGAGCTTATCTGAACTTATTTATCAAGCTTAGATTGTGACATTTTATGTAAATTGTTTCTATTTTATTTGATTTTAATAGCGTTTTTTGGTTACAATGGGTTTTTGCCTTGGTGCAGTTATTAACATCAATTGTTTGTGTAGAAATATGTCTAAATGTTATCTTTAACTAAAATCATTTTTGTGTTGCTCATCAAAATGTATATAAAATACATCATTGTAAAAAATATCAGATCATTGTAAGAGTTTGTGCCTGATTTTCATTGACACTAGTGTTTATTTTGGTGCCGATTTCTTGATTGAAACCTTGCATTGTTCAGTTGTGAGGCATCCTTTGTTGAATGTTGACATTTTGTTCACAAATGAATGCCTTAAAGAGGGAGGATGGAAAGTTGCACTTTCACCATCTTATGCTTTATGAATTTTGTACAGGAGTAAGTATCAGTATTGCGACAAAAAACATTCAGAAGGTTTATTTGGATCGTGTTCCAGCTCTTTAGATGGTCAGAATGTGGTTTGACAGATTTTGTCAGGGTGATTTTTACCTAAACAACCAACCATGCTCTGGGTGACCTTTCAATTTTGATGAAGATCCTCTGCTTACCATTGTGGAGAATAAAACGGATTTCAATTGAAGAGATTACTAAGAACTTGAAAATCAATATCTCAACTGCCTTTTGCCATTTGAAGAGACTTAGTTTCGTTTCCAAACAATACATGGTTTCCTTATCTGATGGAACTGAACAGGCTAGATTGCATTTGCTGTTCTTGGACAGAATTGTCACAGGCAATGAAAAAGGAAATGAGTTGTTTGATAACCTCTGCTGCAAATAAGTTTGGGATTTTATAGAATGGTGTTGCTGTCCATTTGGTGGGATTGCAGTGAGATAATTCACTTTCTACTTTCAGCCATTGAAAGAATAACTGCAAAGAAGTATTGTGACCAATTCACCAATCTCAATGCAAATATTCAAGAAAACCTGCTGATTTTGGCAAACCAAACAAGTGTCATTTTCCACCACAACAATGCAAGACCACATTTCAAAACAGACCTTGCAGAAGCTTAGGGTTGAAATAGGAAACCCTCCATCACCCACTGTATTTATTTGCTATATAATATAGGAGGAGGAGGGGAAGGGCTCCCTAAGTAGGTTAACTACCGACAAGGGAGCCCCATGTCCGAGGCCCGTTTTTACTTCTAAACTGATTGCCACCTGAGGCTAAAGAACTATGTCCTGCTATTTACCCATAGCTGGGGGAGAAGAGGATTTATAACTTTCCCACGGGTATTAGCACGCAAGTGAATGTAATGGATCCAACTGGAGTTCAAACTCTGCTCACCGATTCCTCAATCCAAGCCACTATACATTACTCCATTGTGCCTCCCATTCTGACTTTGCTCCTTTTGGATTTTCATTTGTTCCAGTCTCTTCAGAACAATTTAAATGACAAGATAATTGACTCTGTACAGTCAATTGAAAAATACCTCACAACTTTCTTCCAACAAAAAAACAGTTTCTATGAAACAAGCTTGTAAAACAATGGGAGACTGTTTTTTAAAAAACAGTGGAAACTATGTACTTGACTAATGTTTTTAGTGAGTATGTAAAATTGTATTTTTAATTTTCTGATTGGGCACAAACTTTTGTAATGGTCTAATAAAAGTTTGACACTTTTTCATACTTTGATAAAGTCATAAATGCCTTCAAATTTAGATTTCTTTATCTTTTTTTAATTTTTTTTGTTTTCTGTCTTAAACTTCTGTCTCACAATGATAACTTCTAATCTCATTCAACTTTAACATGTATACAAATATAATTCAAATCTCGTTAATGCTGGTTTCTATATAAATATTGACTTGATTAAGAAAGATAATTTCATTAATAAGTGCTTCATTTAATAATTTCAAGACGTAAAAAAAATTTCAATTCAAAACTTTTTTAGAAATGTATGTTAGTTAAATTTATTTTCTTTGTAGACCATTTGAGAGAACAGTGACCATGCAAAAAGACAGTCTTGGTTATGTGGGATTTGTTTACAAAGATGGGAAAATAAAATCTTTAGTAAAAGATTCTTCTGCTGCCAGAAATGGTCTTCTTACTGACCATCAACTTATTGAAGTCAATGGACAGAATGTTGTGGGACTGAAGGTTTGTATATTTTTATTTTTATTTATTTTTTTTTTTTAAGATAGTTATCCTCATTTCCCACTATTTTCCTTTTAGTGAATCTTTGTTCTTCTAATCTTGTCAATCAATAATTTTCTTTCTAACATTTGGCACTATGCATCATTTATAAATATTACTTCCCCCTTTTACTGTATATGGCATCTCCTCAAAATAGTGTTTTATATATTTTTTCCCTACAGTAGGATACCATTTCTTTCTGTGGTCGACCAGTTGCTATCCAAGGCTATAGAACCCAGTCTGTCCTGCTATTTACCCATAGCTGGAGAGAGAAAAAGATTCATACCTTTCCCAAGGGTATTAGCATGAAAGTGAATGTAATGGATTCGACTGGAGTTTGAACTCTGCTCTCTGACTTCTATATATTTGAGATTGCAGTAGCCTGGCTCTCAATTTCAGTCAGGATTGTTTTAGGTGTTACCATAGAAGGATATGACTAGACAACCAAGAAATTCAAATTCATCTTGCATTGGCAGGACTAATATTTTGTTTGGCAAAAATAGTTACCTGCAGATGCTAATGGTTAAGTTGCCTTTATTTTTATTTTTTAAAAATTTTTTGTGGTCTGTATCAGTTTAATTTTACAAGCAAAAAAATTCAAAATATCTTTCTTTCAAAATTATGAAATTATGTTCACTAAAACTTTCTTGTTCATGCAGCTTGATCTCAGTAATGATTAACATTGTTATGGTAAGGAGATATTAATTAAAACATTCATGCTTGATGTTGCCTTAATAGCCAAGTATCACATTACTAGATAAATGAGACCAGGTTGCTAATACACTTTTCTTTTTTTTTTTTTTTTTTTTTTTTTTTTTTTTTTTTTTTTCCTGAATATCTATTTTTAATGATTTTAAAAGTAGTATTATTTCTTTATCACTTCTCAATTTTAATAGGAATAAAGAGAGACAAATTTGAATTGCTTGGTGTTAAATGAACCTTACATGTATGCAAAATGTCATGTTTGTGTGTACATTTTCCTACATCACAAATTCTTGTAATATCAAAATTTATAAGTATTCTATGTTGCATAAAATGACTAATTATCAAAATGTATATTTTGAACATAAACAAGAACATTCAAGTTATTTTATAAGTAAACTGCAAAATTACTTGTTATTTTTGTTTTTTGTTAACCTATGGGGGGGTATCTATAAATTCTGTCTCCATGCCTCTACCTTGTAAATAATAAGTAATGTTAAGTGGGTGATCACAGAATGTATTTATTTTGTTAAGCCTATACAGACTGAACTATACACAATTATCTCTATTTTGAATATTGAGATCCCCACCCCATATGGTTATTGAAATTTTTTGGCTAAGCTGTTTCTTTGAATAGGCATAGACACGTTTGATTGTTTTGTTTCATTATTTGCAATTAATTGTAAATTTAATATTGGAAGCTGAAAGCTGTTACAACTACCATTATATTTATTAATTAAACTTAGGATTGGCAGCCTTGAAGCTTTTATCTTGGCTTGAATTATAACAATAATTCTAAGTTTCTGATTCATCTTGAATGTCTGAAATTTTTATCTTTTTGTCATGTGTTTTGGATGCATGGAAGGCATTACTGTTCTCATTAGGGCAAGTTATTTTCATTTTAAGAGAGCAAAATAAGCTGAAAGTTAAATTAAAATGTAAATTTGCAATGCTCTTTATATACCTGCTGATATTTAAATGTCAAAGAAACTATAAAGATATGGAGAACTTTTTTCTTTTTTTTTCTTACAAACCTCTGACATGACAAAATGTAATAAGGCTGAAGCAGTGAATAATAAGGCAATTGTTGAAGATTAAGGAGTGCCATCAACAATATGTAATCTTATAAATGAATGAGATATATCATGAAACTGTTTTTAAAAAAAATCTACCTGTACCATTAAAAAAAAAAAATGACAGTAATATTCAATTTGCAGTGGTTTTATTTTCTGCATGAGTAATCAAGGATTTTTTTAGCCATACATTTGTCTCCATTGTCACATGTAAGAAATAATTCTGTATTTTAAATCATTGAAAATATACAAAAAACATTAATACAAAGAAAAAGCAATGTATTAGCATTTTGCTAATTGTTTACATAAGTCCTCCCTTTATTTACTAATCGGATATTCACTAATTGGCATTCACTAATACATCCTATTATAACATGATTGGAATATTTCCTTATTCATAAGGGTAGATCAGGTTGTTTCTGTAATAAATATGTAAAGTTACATTGTATTTTATATTATAGATTATATTGAATAGTAAGGATGCATCTAGATTTTTCACAAACTATGCTCATTGATATTATTCTTTGTTTACTTTTGTTTTTATACTCAGAACTTTACAAAATGTTAGTCAAACAGAAAAATACTGAAGCAGTTACAAAAGATGGAGTAACATGAAAAATAAATAAAAATCACAAATAAGTGGTTTTTAAACAAATATATTTATGAAATTATTCTAAATAGCAAGGATGCATCCAGAATTTTCATAGCTTCTATTAGTGACTACTATTTGTTTATTTTTAAGCCTTTAAATCAAAAACCTCATAAGAAAAAAAAAAGTACCTGATTTAGCATCATCAAGACTATAT